>VWZS01004822.1:239641-375604 GCA_013397075.1 Rhabdornis inornatus
GAAGGAAGGAAGGAAGGAAGGAAGGAAGGAAAGGAGGAAGGAAGGAAGGAAGGAAGGAGCTTCCAAGAGAAACAGTTTTTTTTTTTTCCCAAAGAATCATATGAAAGTTTTTTACTTATTTTTCAAAGAAAATATGGCAGTCTTAATTATGATGGCTAATTCATGTAGAGCTGACAAAACTACTCAGTCCTATAGCAGAACTGCAACTACTGCTGTTTTACTTGCTTCTAGTTTGTTGCCAATATTGCCCTATTTCAGCAAGCCATGTGGAATGTATCATTCTGTGCAGAAACACTTCTGTTCACAGACTTTTCTTTTTCAATACCAGATTTGCCTGTGTGTTTTCCTTTCTGTGGAAATATAAATTATGTCCTCAGAATGACCATTTACACTTTGATGCATACTAATCAATGTAAACATGTAATTTTATAATTAATTCAGAACTAATTAGCAGTAATTAGATGTGTCTGTCAAAAATATCAGCAGTAATTTAGAGTATATTACTTGTCAGTCAAATATGTTTTAAATAAATTTTGATAGCATTTCTGGCTCCAATTAACAGAACATCAGAAGCTTGCAGCCATTTTCGTGGATGTTATTCTAAGGAATAACAAGGAAGAGACTATATGCCTATTTATGTAAGAATATTTCCAACTGTGTTGCTAATATTATAGCAGCTTGAATCGAGAAAAGTACATTATCCTCATGTAGCTAAATTGAAAAGACTTGACCTAGAAGTATAATAGCCAGTGAGGGAAACAGAGATACAAAGCACTTTATTAATGCCTAAATCAGATTTAGAAAATACAATTTATTTTTCTCTTTTTAAAATACAACTCTTATGATACTACCGATTCTGTGGTTCATAAATCAGTACTGAACAGTATATTAAAATTTGAAATTTCTGTAGCTGGCATAAAATTTAGGTGCAAGGAGAGCAATGGAGTTGTACCTGGGTTAGTCTTTGAAGGATATTTTTCCAATCTGTTATACATATTTGACTCAGAATTTGATCCATTCCATGCTGAGTTTAGAGATGAATCTTCATTAGAATTATGGATAAATGAGAAATACAACAAGGAATGACTGAGCACATACAGTTTTTCCGTAGATTTCTACTGGCTCTTGTATGCCTGCATAGACAGATGCTGTCAGCTACTATTCTGACTACACATCTTAAAAAAAAGCACCTCTTCAACAAACAAATAAACACAATCAGCTTTTTCAAAGAAAGGAATTCTAAGGAAGTGAATCCTTGTCCAAGGAATGGTAGCAGAGTTGTGGGACAGGAGGCCATAGAAACTTTTCTGATCTGAATTGACTCAACAACATTTGGCCACCATCCTTTCTCATCAATGTTTGTCAAAAAGATGCTGTGAACAAAAAAAACAGATTAAGAAATGATTCCTGGGTCCAGAACCCATTCTCTAAATAGGATAGAGATGGAATGCATTGGGTCAAATTTAAGATTAGAAACACTGCTATTTTATGGACGCACCAGCAAATTCTGCATGGAACTACACTGCTAAGAATAGCTAAGGATAGAGCTGAGAAATCAAAACAAATATATCCCAAGAGGCATCTTAAATCTCTTGCCATACTGGACTTTTTGAAGGGGAACATGTGGCCAGCTTTATAGGTAATAGCAGACTTTATGTTCCAGAACAAGTAAATGTTTTTTTACCTGAGAGTGCACACTTTTCTGAATGTCTCCTCTCCCACATTCTTTTCAGCATTTTTTATGAAATTACAATGATCTGTTTTCTGACCATGAAGTCATTAATGAACATTAGCTTGTTAGACAAATCAGGAAGGCCTTTCAGAGATACCCTTTCAGAAACACCCTTTCAGAGAAGATAAAACAGTGACTTGCCCAGTAAACAGATTTTCAAGACATCTTCCTGAGATGATACAATGTGTTATATTATCTATCAATGCAGAATTATGTTTTTTGGTTTGGTTTTTTTTTGTTTGTTTTTTTTTTTTTTGGTTGGTTGGTTGGTTGGTTGGTTTTTTTTTTTTTTTTTTTTTTTTTTTTTGTTTGTTGGTTGGGTTGTTGGTTTTTTTTTTTTTTTTTTCCAAAAAAAAAAAAAAAAAAGAATCATTTTGTTTTGTTTTTTTTTTCTGTCTCTGAGGAGTCTACAACACTCTAGAGATTTAGATGAAGTTGAAGTTAAATTCTGTGTTGCTAGGTTTATCATAAATCACAAGATCCAAATAATACACCATCCTCTAATTTCAGCACTGACACAAAATGCCAGTGCTTCTCTTCATGTATTTTCTATCAGAAATGTCCATAAAAACATGAAATCAGATCTCTAAGGATGACCATGACCTTGGACTATTATAGCTAAAGGCTGCATAGAATGTGGGAGAAAGGTATTTCCAGAAGTAAAAATACATTTTATCCAAATCTTTAAACATTTTTTTACTGCAGATTCATGCTAGAAGGCTGACTCTTTAAAAACACATTCTTAAACCCCTTCCTCATTATTTTTCCAGATTTTGAATGAAATATTTGTTTAAATACTAAGGCAAATTAAAACAAATGCTTCAGGAAAAAAAAAAGAAAAAGAAAAAAAGATAAGCAGTGTTGTATAGCATACAGTCATAAAAAAAAAAAAAAAGTGTATCAACCAGTTTGGTTTTTTTTAACACATACTTCATGAACTTATCTGATAAGCACTAATAAATCCTTAGAAAATAGGTCAATATAACAATGAGAACAAAAAGAAGCCAGCACACATTCAGGTTATCATAACATATTAGGCTTTTCACAGATTTCGTGCATATAAAATTCCTGGATTCGGGGCTTGCAAATGATAATATCAAAGGGCTTTAACTTGTATTTACTTAGCATTGAGTTCTGAGAACTTAAGATGGTGATCCATGAAAGGATTTTTATTATTTTTCTCCCTTTTCTCTATCCTCATGTTGATATAAACGTTAAAATGAAATGCATGACCACAGAACTATGTTGAGTAGAGAAGCTCATCTTAAGCTACACATCCCCTTGGCCAAAAAAGAGAGGAGCATGAATTAACACTACTTTCCAGGAGCACCCAGTACAGAGCATTTTCCTAGTTTATTGTCTGACTTTCTTAATTTCTTGCTATTGATTAAAGAAAAAATAGTCTGCATCTTCAGTTTAAAAATTATAATCCAACAAGCTAATTACCATAGTGCCTACAAGTTTTTAATACAACACCTGAATGTCTAAGCAATTCTATCTAGGTGCAATTAAGAGATTAGACACATACACCATCTGCAAAACATCAATGCTGCTGTGCTGGTAATAGCTGTTGTGAAATCATTGTTTAGCGACTGTGTCTCATGGCATTTATTTCATTAAAATTTGAGTATCGCTATATACTATGATACTGCTGTTTTTGGCTTAGAACCAGTCTAGTCCTAGTGGAAAATCTGCTTTTCTCTCTTACTGTGTTTACTTAGGAGAAGAATATGGATCAATCCATCTTCAAATTGTGGGGAGAGGAGTCACTGCCACATTACTGAGATTGCACTGATTTTATTCTTTCATTCTTAGCCCTGTGCTGGAGACTACACAAAGGAGAAGAAATGTTACTACTGAAAAGAACCTCGGCAGTCTGTTAGCTGACATGACCAATGAGAAAAAATTGAATGTTGTGCAGGAAATGGTAACTACTGGCAGCTAAGCATGCCTCCTCACTCAGGCAATGCTGTGTCAGGGATTGATGAACTGGCTCCTGGAAGGAGAGAACAAATCCACATTGTGGTGTGGAGTAGAGGTAGGGCTCTCTGCAGAGCAAGGTTAGAGCTGGGTTAATTGTGCCTGCCTTGACTGGCAAGTGAGGATACAGCATGAGCCTAATCCAGCTGTAATGCTTTCAGCTCAGGAGCTAACACCTAAAGCTAAGCCAATGTACCCTGCACACTGCTGCGTTCACAGTGTTGCCATCTTCTCACGGTCTCAAACATGCTTTTTCTGACTAGAAACACTTAAATTTGCAGCTCTGAGCCACAGATCCTTCCCTGTGGATGACAATGATAGAGACAATATTAGAATTGAGTTTTCCTCCCCACCATATTCTGTTGTATCTTAGTCTCCTGTTTCTGTTGTTTTCCTATTGTGCAATAACATATTGTGTAAAAAATGGATTTGGATGAGGAGATCAAGTAAACCCACAATGAATTTTTGTACGACACCAAGTTGTCTGGGAGTGTTGATCTGCTGGATGATATGAATGCTCTGCAGAGGGATCTGGACAGGCTGGAATGATGGGATAATGCCAGTGGTCCCATCTTGGGTTAGGATCAATACGGTGAAGTTCCAGATCTTGCACTCAGGTCACAACCCTACACAATGCCACAGGCTGGGGCAAAAATTGTCTGGAAAGCTGCCCAGCAGAAAAAGACCTAGAGGTGCTGGTCAAAAGCTGGCTGAACATAATCCAGCTGTGCCCATGAGGCCAAGAAGGCCAGTCTAATCCTGGTTTGTGTCAGCAATATTGTGTCCAGCACGACCAGGGCAGTGAATATTGTCCTGTGCTCAGCACTGGTGAGGCCACACCTTGAATCCTGTGTCCAGTTCTGGGTCCTTCACTGTAGGACAGACACTGAGGTGCTGAACTGTGTCCAGAGAAGGGCAATGGAGCTGGTGAAAGGTCTGGAGGGAAAGTCCTGTAAAGAACAGCTGAGGGAACTGAGTTTGTTTAGCCTGGAGAAAAGGAGGCTGGAGGGCACCATATTGATCTCTGCAGCTGCCTCTAAGGAGGATGTAGACAAGTGGGTATGGCTTCTTCTCACAGGCAGCTAGTGACAAGACAAGAGGAAATGGCCTCAAGCCATACCAGGAGAGATTCAGGTTGGACATCAGAAATAATTTCTTCGTTGAAAGGGTCATGAAGCACTGGAAAAAGCTGTCCAGGGAAGTGATTGTAGTTAAAATTCCTAGTATTCAAGAAATGACTGGACATTGCACTTTTTGCTTTGGTTTAGTTGTAAGGTGGCATTTCAGTTTAAGGTTGAACTCAAAGTTATTGGAGGTGTTTTCCAATCATAATGTTTCTATGAAACTATCAAATTATTCTAAATAGTCAATGAGTCATTATTTCCCATTAAATGTCTCTGTGAAGCAGTGATAGCGTTGGTACATTCTGTAATGATAATCTCAGACCAAAGGTCTTCATCTGGATCAATGTATAGATTTGGTATTCTATGTAATTATATCCTGTTTAGATATTACTGACATAATTTAGATATTAATCCAGACAAAACTTTCTCAATCCCTCCTTCCCTCACACAAACTATCAGTCCAATACCAAAGCATTTTTGATTTCCACTTGCTTCCGAACACCTTGACTCTGAAACTAAGATAACTAATGTGAAAAGAGGCAAAAAGTGTGTAGCCTTTGGTAAAATAGAAAACCTGCTGTTAGGATACCTTCTCATGGCTGCAGTTGTAATTTTCTGTATTACATATCATATTCTAATAGATTTATCTTCAATATACAGAATATTTTGTTTAAGTGCATGGTAAACCCCCAAGGAAGTCTAACTTCCTTTGAACCCTTTCTGGAGCCAAATGCTTAAGCCTAATTATAAATTGCTATGCTCTTTATTTCCATTTGAAATTTTCCAACTATTCTAATTAGGCTTCCCCAAAGGTCAGAGAACATTAACAATCTGGGCACAGTCTGGCTTTTTGAAGTGCTCAAAAATCTACTGTTAATGGTATTTGAGGAAACATAAGAGAAAACCAGCTACCCTGGCTAGCACAGAATAATTAATAATAATAGCTATATAGTGATGACATATCCAGGTTAATTGCATACTAATTAAAGGCTATAGTAAAGCAAATTACTGTTTGCATTTGAAATAATGCCTTGTGGCCACAGTAACTCATAGAAATGTGCTGTATCCTCTTGGCAAGTTCTCAAATGGGAGTGAAATTAATTTGAGACATGTACACACAATCTAGTCTGAGAAGTCAAAAGTTTTGAGAAGCTTTCTGCAGTGAGACAGGGAGAGTTATTAATGAAGTAGAATTTGATATGAGTTGAAGTTAAGTTCTGAAAGACTGAACGAAGAGAGTGGCTGGCAGAGCTGAGAGTCAATCAAAAGATAATTAACAGACAGTGCAGAGGATGAGGAGCTATTCAGCATGAAGAATCAGATCTTTAGTTAGGGGCAAACAGGGAAGGAGCCAGGAGGGGAGTCCCGCAGTGAGCTATTTCTGGATGTTTAGAAAGGAAATTAAGGAGCTTGTCATTTGGAGGATGACTGACTGAAAACAGAGTGCTGGCCAGACATGAACTGTGTAAGATTTTGGTGCTGTTCAGAAAACTAGTTGGAGGCTTTAGCTTGTGGGTTTTTTAGTGTGCTGTGAGTGAGATAAAGTGGATGGGATAACAGACTATTTCTGGGGAGGAAGAACGTCCAATACACTGAGTAATCAAAAAGCTGAACAGAACTTCTCATGTTAATACAAATGGGGAAATAATAAAGATGTTCAGAAAGCCAACATTCAGTCAAGGCACTACCAAGAGCATAGACTAACCATAAGCTGCCATCCTGGGTTTCTCCTGCATCTGATTCTTGTTACACTTTGGCCACACCCAAACTATACCAGTCCTTTGATGCAAGGGAACAAAGAAATATAGGAATGGAGAGAAAAGAAAAATTGGATTCACAGCCCATGGTTAGGTTCAAGTATAGCTGAAATTCAAAGAGTTTGGATTTTATACGGTTTTATTTACAGAATAATTCAACAGAAAACACAGAGTTTGAAATAAAATAAAATAAAATAGCAAAGAAATTATGACCTGGTAAAAAAAAAGAAAGCTACTATAAAATAAGACTCACTTGTGCTCGGTTTTAACCTACAGGCTCTTTGACAGGCCTCGAGGACCAAACCTCTCCCCCAAAAACTTGCTAGAATGTAGTTCCTCTGTTGTAATTAAAGTAGGACTGAGTATTCTCTCTAAAATAGTAAAGGATTTCAGACGCGATTTTCCTGGAATGCCTCATCCTGGAAAATACATCAACAACATTTAATCGTGGATACTGATGGAATAAAAGGCAGTTAACTCCCTCCTTTTGCTAATCCTAAAATTCTAACTTGATTTCCTTTGTACATAATGGCAACTCTTACAGCACACATATATGCGTGCGTTTTAATATTAACCAAAAATAATCTGTATATTGACTATTTACTTATGTGTATTTTATTATCTGATTGAATGAAGAATATAATAAAACCATTTCAAATTATTCTGTGCTACACTTGAATAAGCAAAGTAATATCCAGTTGATTAAGAAGTTGCGAATATTCTATTTAATATAGAACTACGAAAAAAAATGTGGCTAGTTTTCCAAATTTCTTCTAATGAGCAAAATACTTAATTCAAACCAAGTTTTGTGAGAATACTCCATTAATCTTGTTTTTAAAACCCAAACTAATGTAACCTTTAAATACAAAAATGTTTTTTCTTAGTAATAAGAAAAGTAGTAACTGAATTAGAGCCAATAACGTTTCAGAATATTTGGCCACATAAAATTGTTTATTCCAAAATGGTCCTTAGAAACATCATTTTAGCCAGAAATATAAATTACATTACCTTATCAAGGGGCTAGACCTGCAGCTGATATTAGTAGACATGATAAATGGACTTCAGCAGTGTAGTGGTGATGGATATAATGATTGAAGACTTGATACAAACCAATTAGCAAAATAAGAAATATATCATGTGTTTTATAGGTATGTTGTTTTTTCTGTAAAACTACAGCACCAGCTGCAGTTTTTCCCACTGTTTTACTATGGCCTTTTTTTTTTCCAAGACAAAATGAAGTGATTGAAGAATTCTTGCTCTTGCAGTTGAGCTGCTGAAAATATGCTTTAAAATCATTAATAACAGGATATTCAGTTCTTTTAGTTCTTAGCTTAAGTGAACTCTAAGGGGTCAGAATTGAAAAAAAGAAAGATGACTTCATCTACTTTGAAATCAATGTGCAAATCTCAGAAAGCTTGAATAGGCAGAAGAATTTAATGGGGCTGAAACTTTGCAAGACCTGAGATAGACAAATGACCTGCAGCCTACAAAGCCACTCATTTTCTAATATACACAGGGACAAAAGATTAGGATATAAGTGGCAAGCTTATTTAAGTAAAAGGAAAAAAGTATAGTTACGCTGTTCAAGGCCTTTCAGGTATGTTTTTTCTGAGGAATAAGCTATTCACAAAATGAAAAAAAAAATTGGGACAAATGTGAAACCTACTGAGGCAAATGATGATGGATAATCATTTGTTGCTAATATTGAGAAACTGCTTTCACAAGACAGGAATTCAAAGAGGTTACATCTGAAAGATGAAAAAAAAAAAAAAAANCAAAGCTTATAGAATATCCTGAGTTGGAAATAACCTAAAAGGAGCACCAAAGTCCAACTCCAGGCCCTGTACTTAGGATAAAACATCAGCAATATCCATCTACACCTGAAACACTAGAACAGTTAAAAAGTCATGTTAGAATCAATGATTTACAAGCCTGGAGACATCCACAGTACCTTCTCCTCCTTCTTTCCTCCCTCAGTAAAAAAAAACTTACAGTGCCAGAATCTCAAAAACACTTTAACAACACGGTTTTAATTTCATCTAAACAAACAGAGCACTAACCAAGAGATATGAGCCCAGAGCTGTTCATATAGAAAATGGTGCTTGCAAACAAGCTAAGTCCTACTAATGGCATTGAAGCAATGATACCTTAATGAGTGACATGAGAGAGGTAGAAGGGCCAGCTGCCTGACAGACAGAGGAAGCATCCTGCTAAGTGTCAGGAAAATGAGAAATCTAAATTTCTGATGGAAACAAATAGTGAGTATGAAATCCTTAAAATTGTTAAATTTGGACAAAACAAGTTAACATCAGTTGGCGTTATAAAATAACATTTTACAGCAAATGAGATATGAAAGATACCTGGATTTTCCTGAAGACATAGAAAATCTATCAAGACATTATAAAAGCAGCAGAAGATTATTCCAGAAGTATAAACACTGGTGTTAATTGTGATGTTTGCAAAATGGAATACAGGGCAGTTTAATAAATTCACTGATAAATTGACAGATGACCAGTGAGGAGTTTCCTCAATAAATATAGTAGAACAGAAACATTGGCCAAAATGCAAGTTAGCTTAAAAGAAAAATAATACAATACTATTTGAAATACTACAACAATTTTTAGCGCAGGATAACATTACAGTATTATTTCAACAGTTTTAAGTCTAAATCCATGCAGTGTAATAGACACTCAGGATAGGTGCCAATCAGACCACAGTAAGTAACTGTGGGTAAATATTTTCACTACACTGCTCCTCACTGGAGTTTTGAAAGGTTTCTCCTCAGTATGTCACCTGCACAAGGAATATACCAGGAAAAATAATGTTGCAAGCATATTAGGACAACTAATAGGATATATATTCACTGATGGCAGATGACATGAGAGGGTATGTAAAATTCACTTTAGAGAGTATGACAGCAAATTGAGAGCTCTCCAGGAGAAATAACCACCCACTAGTGTCAAAATTCACCTTTTAAAAGTATTCACAGATGTGGTATTTTAACCTACAAAATAGAATTTCACCACAGCAGGACCATCTTCATCAGATACATTTGTAATGAAATGCTTTTACTACTTATTCAAGAGGGATTTTTCAGGAGGTAAGGGCTTGTACCTAGAAGTTTGACTGTTTGCATTAGCTTCACTCTATGGTACTACATCAGAAGTCTGTGCAAACCTGAAATCAGAGAATATCAAGCCTCACCAGGATATTTAAGATATTTATCCCAGTTCATTAAGGTAACAAAGCATGCATGTGAAACCTCAGGCTCTACCTCAACTAAAATTAATGGACTGCTGTGTGGATTTCACTGCCACTGCTAATAATGCTGAGCCTTGTCTTAGGACCTTCTGTTGGACTAGTGCAAAACCTGGGTGCCTGATGCTGCTTTGAATCAGCAGAACAATCCAGACCATAGAAATTACATGAGATAATGTAAGAAACTACTGAGATCAAAAAAAGAACCCAAAAAACATTTTCACTGCTCCTGGTACTGCAATCTAAAGCATAGTAGAAATACAATTGCTAATGCTTGTATAATAGATTAAAGAAACTATAATTCTGTTTAAAAAAATCTTTAAACCTGCACTAACGGTATAATGGACTTCCAGCACAGCATGTCAGGCTCCTGCTTCATTATGCTTTTCAAAGAAAAGTGTAGGCTGTCAGTTTCCTCTCTCATATTTGGCATATTGTGATTGCTGTTGCAGAATTTGAAGATTTCAATCAATTGCTAACAGGTCCAAAGTGTATGAGTCACACTGGATTACCTGGTTGCACTATCTGCAAAACTGATGCAGAGCATTTGTGAATCCCATCTGAAATACTGCCTAATGCTAGAAAGGAGTTACTCCTGAGTTTAATGGCACAAAAGGATAAAGCCTCTTTAACAGAAAACCTGCTATTGGCTATATTTTACACACTAGATTTTGAATCTGGTACAAGCTTAAAGAAATATTGTAATTTCATTTAAATTCGGTTTTTATTTAGTTTCTGTGATGGGTTGGCCATGGCCGGTTTCCAGACACCCAATCAGCCACTCTCTCACTCCCCTCCTCAAAAGACAGGGACAGAAAGTAAGATAAAAAAGGTTGCGGGTAGAGATAAAGACAGGGACTTACCAGTTACTATTACAAAAAAAAAAGATCCAGATTGGAGAAAGCAAATTTATTACTGCCAATTGGAGTTGGATGGTGAGAAACAACGACAAAACTAAAATAACTTCCCTCCACTTCCCCTTTTCCCAGGTACAGCTTCATTCCTTCATCCCTGACTCCTCTATTTCCCTGCAACTGCAGTGCAGAGGGACAGGGAATGGGAGGCTGCAGTCAACCCATTAACAGCTCCGTTCTGAGGCTCCTTCCTCCTCATGCTGCAGTTTGAGACATTCACAAGTCCTTCGGGATAAGCTTGCTCCAGCCTGGGCTCTCCATGGGCCGCAGGTTCCCTCCGGGCACGTCCGCCGGTCCCGCGGGGGTTCCTGGCTGGCCGCAGGGCCATCCCTGCCGGGTCTCTGCTGGCCCGTCCCTGCTCCCGCTGTCCCCTCGGGGCTCGCAGGGCTGTTTCTCGCTCGGTTCCCCTGGCTCAGCCCTGCCTGCCGGGCAGCGTTTTGCCCTCCCTTGCCCAGGCTTTCCCCGGGGCTGAGGGGCTCAGCCGTGCCCTGCGCTGGGGCCGCTGCAGCCGCTGGCACCGCCTGGGGCCGGGCCGGGCAGCGCCGGTACAGCCCCGGTACTGACCCGGTACTGACCCGGTACAGCCCCGGTACTGATCCGGTACTGACCCGGTACTGATCCCGTACAGCCATGGTACTGAGCCGGTACTGAGCCGGTACTGACCCGGTACTGATCCGGTACAGCCCTGGTACTGAGCCGGTACTGAGCCGGTACTGATCCAGTACAGCCCCGGTACTGATCCGGTACTGACCCGGTACTGATCCCGTACTGACCCAGTACTGACGTGGTACTGATCCGGTACAGCCCCGGTACAGCCCCGGTACTGATCCGGTTCTGATCCGGTACTGCTCCGGTACAGCCCCCGTACAGGCCTGGTACTGCCCCGGTACTGATCCGGTACTGATCCAGTACTGCCCTGGTACTGCTCCAGTACTGATCTGGTACAGGCCCGGTACTGTCCCAGTACTGCCCCAGTATAGCCCTGGTACTGCCCCGGTACTGCCTCCACCATCGGGACACCCCACTCCATACAGCTGCAAATCTGATTTATTTACTCAATTCAATTTATAGATTGAAAAATCATTTCAGCTACAAGGTTTCACAGAGGGGTTTCCTGGGTACTGAGTTCCGATGCCTGTTTCAGAAGAAGGTTTTCTTTGAGCTGGTACCCAAGCATCAGTCTGTGGTCCTCTAGCATGGATGATGGCGATAGGTCCAGGTTTTCTTTTTGAGCCTGACACTTCCTGAGCCTCCCACATGTAAATATAATGACAAAATATTTAATCTCCTGTGAGTTAGAAATTCATCTGGATCAAGATACTAGGCTTTCTCACGTACAGCCATTATATGTGGCTTTTGTAAAGCTCTCACAAGGAGGGGGTAGTATTTTCTTCTAAATAAAGCATTTTCCTGAGTAAAGAACCACGAGCTCAAATCAGAGTTTCCAATCAAGTTCAGACCTCCACATTTAGGCCTATTAATTACAAATATAAATAGCAACAGAGACACGTTTACTGATTATTTTGTACTACTGAAAAAATATTGTACAGATAAAGTACTCTTCTGGGCCACTTGACCACTAGTTCTTGGGACAGAAGTAGTTAATGGTTTGGCAATAAATGACCTGCTCTGAATGCAACCTAACTTCTTTTCTTTCCATACAATCATTTCCATACAGGTTTCAGGCTACAGTTTTCTTTCAAACCAATATTAACAAACTTGACTACCGTCAGTATCTGCACTTTTAGTAACTGCACACTGATGAATAATAGCTGAGAAATGTGCATCCTTAAATAACAGTGTATAGACCAGTTAGTTTTAAAAGTGTTTCTTTTCATACACCCTGTACTGGAGCTTCTACATGTCTGGATGGAATGCTCCTACCCCCTTCAGTGGCTCTATCTGAACCATTTCATAATCCGTTCCTTAGCTTCTTCAAGCAGAACAGATAGATGTGATTTTCTGATAAAGACCTCCAGTACATTTCCCAAACTATTCAGGAACTCAGAATCACATAGCAAGTACATGTCTGACAAAATTTCGGTCTCTTTATTCCTTGAAACTAACGTAGTAGGCTAAAACACTCTACAAAAAAATCCATATTTTTTTAGGTCTGAGTGACAATCTATTCCATCACTTAAATTTTTTTAATCATCGAAAGTGCAAAGTGTTTCTTAGCTGTCTATTCTTTGTTTGCTGGTTAATGTCAAGTGAATCTTTTATTTCTTCTCTACAGGTACTACTGTTACCCTCTGAGCTGAGTCATGGAGAATGATGAGAAGTGTACCACTGCTCCAGGTACACCGTTCCTGTATTTCATTAGATAACACTCTTCTGACTCATATCTCTTTGTGACTGAGCTTTTTTCACTTTTCCTATGTGAAAGCAAGTATTGTCAGCATAAAATAGTGACCCGGGCTAGAGCTGTTAATAATTTACCAAAATGTCTGCTGTTTGAATTAGAAGTGGCTCCATATCTTTTAAAGAAATTGCTGATTTGTTTTGTAAGCATGGATCTTCAGTGTTAATATTCCTGTAGATGCATGCAGAGCAGTGATGATTTTCCATTGCTCATTTATTACAAACCCCATGCTTCTGCTGAGGAAGAAGGCCAAACAACTAGAGGAACTGTTGTCTTTTCTTGTTATTTGAGATGGCAGAAATAAAAGATAACTTTTTTGGTGTTGTTTTTTGGGGAGGAGGGAATTTAGAGTTTTTTTAAATAGATTTGTCATGTCGCAGGATCATTTGGATCTTTTTACAATTTCCTCAGTATTTCTAGACCAGGAGAATCTAGATCAGTTGTTCAAAGGAAATTTCAACTTTTTTTTAAGTTTGCGAACTTAAAAAGCGAAATCTTTTTTATGTCCATACTACAGACCACAGAGCATCTTTTTTTTCTGCAGCTTTGGAAATCTCTCCTTTCTTTCCCTTAGAAAAGTTATACAGAATGTTAGTTCTGCTTTAGTTAAGATTGCTCTGGAAATATGTTGTATGTATATTTCAAGGGAATCAAATATGTTTCCCTTGAATCAGGAGCTAAAAGCTGAAGAAAGATCTGTCTGGTAGAAGTATTTACAGGACATTTTTCTTCTCACAGCAGTCTTTCTACAACTTAGCTGGAGTAGAAGGGTTTGCCCAGGAAAGGATTTCTGATGAGCGCCTTTATATAAGAAAATACATATATAAAATTTGGTATATTGTGGGTACTTGCAAATCAAATTACCTCCCTTCATTTTTCACTTAATATCTTTTGTCAGCAACACATCAATACTTCTCTTGCTCACCTGGATCGTTTGGCATATGTCAGACCAGCGGACAACAGCTGCATCTTTTCTGGGTGGCCAATACGTAAAATAGTAGTTGATGAGACTGAGCTTTGATACATTCAGTATATAAAAATTTTCATAATGGGGGCATTCAGTAAATTAGATGAAGAAATGGAGAAGGAACATCAAAACAATCTGAGTGCAAAGATCAGATTTCCACATGCACATAAACTATTTTACTACATGCCTTAAAAAAAAAAAACCAAGCAACAAAAAAAACCCAAACCAAACAAAAAAAAAAACGAACAAAAAAAACCCAAAAAACCAAAACAACAAAACAACAAAACAAAAACAACAACAACAAAAACAACAACCAAAAAAACCCCAAAAAACCTCTAATACTATAATGTAATTTTCTCCAGTTGTTTCTGTGTCCCAGGAGATAAAATTAATTGAACCATCACTTTCTGATCCTTGTAACCCTTTTTTACATGACAGATATATCAAAAGCCTTGAAAAATTATTGTTTCCATTCCTAGTTACTTTGATATTCTTTGTATTCTATCTAATACTGTTAGGGCTTTAGATTATCTGCACCATATGGATTTGACAAACTGCTGAACTTTTGATTAATAAAAACAGATTGCTACAGCTTCTCTGGACTGCATAAAATATCCTGTTGGGGGGAAAAGAAAAAAACCTCCTAAACAAGCAATAGACAAGGTTTTGTGCAACTGAAATCAATAATACATTCAGAATTGAGCTCAGATGGAACAGAAAGTTCTCTACACAGCATGTGAAAAATATTTGAACATAAAAGATGTAAAATTTCCAGACATAAATAAATAGATGTGGCATGCAAAATATAGTGCAAGCACTAAATTAAGCCTGATTTTGTATTTCATTGGAGTGTATGTTGAATGTTAATACTGAGAGAACTATTACTGGCATTGTATTAATGTACATTAATTGATGGATAAATAGAGCTAACAATTTGTGCTCTTTGAATAGGCGACAAAGCAGTGATTTGGTTTCTTGATCAAGATGCAGTAAAATGTCATTTGCTGTAGAAAAACGTTATTTTAATTAAATATTTATCTAGTAATTTTTATGGTGCAGATTTTGGCCCAAAACCCAGACTCTTTAATTATCAGAATAGTTTAATGAATATGTAACATCATCTCAACACATCTTTCTACTGGCTGTAAAGGGTATTTCCATCTATAGCGTACATGTGGGAAGTTTGATGAGAAAAATGTCACTTTTTGCATTTGAATTCTTACAATTATAACCAAAACTGTCCTGAACTATTCTTGCCCAGTGTCTGCGGCTCCCCCCATTCTGGCTGTTACCCAGGACCCCAAGTCAGGTCCAAGGGCCAGCAGTCCCTGCCTCAATGATGCCACAGTGGGGCCCACCTCCAGGTCCCCACATCTCTGTGTGGCCCCACCACAGGCCCCCCAAACTAGGCTGCCCTGCGAGACCCTCTCCTAGCCCTGGTCCATCCCTGTCCCCAGGGTGAGGTTTGATACCCAGGGCTGGGGCTCCTGCAGAATGCCCTGGCTGCCCTGGCCCTGACAGCCGGGCATCATCCACCTGGGAGCCTCCAGTGCTCAGAGAGCCACTGGCCTCCACGTTTCCCTGCCAGGATCCCAGCATCTGGCCACATGCAGATCAACTCACCATCATGTTTGCCAGCCTCAGTATTCTGTCCTCTCATTTCAGCAATTCCTCACATCAGATACACAATTGGATTTCACCCCTCACCCAGCCTAAATCTCCCTCAAACTAACTGTACTGTACTGTACACCTGAAGATTTTACAAAAAAATTACAAAGAAATGAAAGTAAACGTCTTCTTGTCAAATGAAATTCACCACACCACATGTTAAGTCTATATTTCTTAAGGCAATGCATCTAATTGCTGAGCAGTCAGTAAAGCATTATTTAAGAATTGTCCTAAGTAATAAAATTAGGCTATTCTGGTTTGCTTAAACATACATTAATCTTTCATAGTGACATCGAACTTGCAAACACCTTAGGGAAAAATTCTGTAGTAAATCATTTGTAAATATAATAAACGCTTAACTTGTAAAATAATAGATGAGGTAGAATACTTCAAAGCCATTCCAGCTTACCTTTTTTTTCTTGATTAAAAAAAGTGAATCTGAGCTTCTTAGTAATTTCATTATATCTTTCATGCACATAGTATACAGTGTTGTATTTATTTGATTGATTGGAAAAGTGACAATTTGTATATGCTTTAAACTTTAAAAGTTTTTTAAAAGTTCACATTTTAGAAGTTTAAAATCTCCTTGTGTTGTATCCAGTAAAATGTATAGGAGCTGCCTTGTTTTACCACTCCAATTTAAAACTGGAAGTGTAAGAAACTGAATTATGATTGGAAGAATTATTATTAGAGACAGTATCTTGATTCCAAGCTATTATACAAGAAATAGTACTTTTTAGTGCCATGGCCTAAGACTAAACCTAGATATATGATCAGAACTGGAAGGTAATTTGGCAATATGGCTTCTAATGCTTGTGTTCAGGCCAAGTTAATTTTGTGTGCAGTTTCCTCAGTGCAAGGCAGGTGGTGGCATTACTAAATTGCCCAGCAAGTCTCTGCCATGCCTGTTGAAATTTGGCACACTGGCTGAATAGTGTGTGAGTTTTTTCCTCCCAGCAGCTGAACCACGGCCCCTCACAGAGGAATCAGTGGTAGCTGTGACTGCTCCCTCATCTGGTATTCATCATCTCACTGAATTAGGCACTCTGTGAGCAAGAGCATTGAAGTGCACCAGAAACTGAAAATTCTAGGATGAGGCAAGTGGGAAATATATGATATAGAATGGTTTGGATTGGAAGGAGTCTTAAAAAATCATCTGGTTCCAACTCCCTCTGCCATGGGTAGGGACACTGCAGGCATGACCATAAATTGAAACTACATTTAGAGTTTTCATGCAAGCACCCCTATGGAACTCCCTTTTCATATGCAAGTACTTCATATGAATTCATCTATTTTTGTTTCTATAACTCAAACACATTGTTTGTAATACCTGTTTTGTATCATTCATTTGTGGAAGTGATTGTGTCAAAAAGCGAGCCTGCAAATTACTACGTGCACATCCTAACTGAAGAACAGAACAGAACTGTGTGTTCTACAACTTCACATTTTTATTTTTGTTTTCGTTTCTCTGGGGATACTCCCTATACTATGTGACCAGCCCACACTGCATTACATGATCTTTCATTTATTTTCTTTTTCATTAAGTAACAGGCTGCCAGCAGGGCACAAACATGACTGGAAGTGGGAAGAACTTCTAAGTCTCTGACTATGACTACAGTAGCAGTAGTAGTGTGGACAAGCAGAAGTAGATTTGCAGCACAAATGCCGGTGCTGAGAAGCTGATGTCCAAATTGTAGCTGTCTACCAAAGAGTGCAAAATCTGACATGCTTGCTATACACTTTTCAAACATTTAGTTTGATTTTATTATTTCAACTTCAAATTAGTTCTAGATGGGTGCCACTAAATGGCAATAAACGCTCTCCTCAAGTCCTTTCTAGCTTACCCTAAAGTGAACCACAGCCTAGTAAATTGTTTTAGAATGGGTACAATTATATTTCAGATGTAACACACTTCTTTATAGACAATAGAGAAGTCTAAAACAATGACAAGATACCTTATAGCTAGGCAGCTCAAAGAAGATAGTGTGAGCCCAAATTCTAGTAACAACTTGCAAGAAACAGCCTGATGAACTTTAAGTTCTCACTGCTTTTCAATGATTTTATTCTCAGTGTTACATGTATTTTAAAAAATACCAAACAAATTACTAGTCTGTGTCTTGTAAACATTATTTACAATTTCTCATTTTGGGAAGAAATCATACCCTTCTGAACTTTGAGGAGAATGGATGAAGACAGTCATAATGGCAATGGTAATCATCTGGTGTGTAATAAATGTTTGAATGTCTTATATTTAGTAAGAAGTTTCACGAGTAACAGAACTAAACTGATCTTATGAGTGAAGGACTATTATTAAACATTGAGACAAAGAAGTGTTTTGGGGCTTCAGATGAGATGGAAGTTGTGTCAGGTTGTATTCAAAGTCAATAAAAACCAGTAACTCTTAAGAAAATGGCACAAAGTAAGCCTTTGTCAAAGGAGACTTCCTGGGGCTTAATTTTCCACTTATAATAAGGTATAGAAGATTCTGATGCAGTAGTTAATTTCCTATTGAACAGAGTTTCTCATTTCAGATGCCTGTTAATGTCATAGAGGGATCACAATGCTAGATTTCTGTAGGACTCCTCAAAACAGGTTATTGCACCCATGCTTAAGAATTTAATGTTTGATCTTTTTCTCCTCCTTCTGACAAAAACTTTATCAAAACTGATGTGCTGGAATGTTTCAGCTTCAGTGAAACAGCATTTTTTCCTGTCTGATCTATTTATCATGTTCATGTCAATGTTAAATTTGCTGTTGAAAAATCCAATTTGAAGTAGCTTGATGTTTTCTGAAAAGGCCTGTCCTGAATACATAACATAAGAAAAGCGTTGCTATCTGTAATCTATCCCACTAGAAAACAAAATCTATTTCAGGGACTGGGGGACTCCAACACTACTCATGGGACTATCTACTCGTATATCCAGTGGGAAGCTATAGTGAGATATTCTCCAAAGTTCTGCAAGGCCTACAACATAAAAAGAACTTGCAAGAAATGGAATTTATTTCAAGGGAGCCAGACAGCACCACAAGGGAAGACTAAGATATATCCTGTATTGGGAACTATCTTTTGGATGCATATAGAATTTTCTGGAGGAGGCTCATGAGGTTCTTATTGGTAGTGATTGCATATGACTGTATTTTACGTGCTTTACTAAGCACTTTCACCTGGCACAAAGAATTCAGAGAAGGCACAAGAATCCCACACGTGCTTTTTATACTAATTTTCTAGATGCTGTTGATTATATTGAAGTCAATAATAGAACTCCTAGTGTTTTACTATGGCCAAGATCTGAGTATTTTACTTTCCTATGAGTTTTTCTTGACTACAGAAGCCAATAAAGAACTCTGCATTTTTTTAATGTTAGAAGCTATAAGAAAATTTGTTTGTCCAATTAGAAAGAACAGCGAGAAAATGTCCACTTTCATAAATTTAACACGATGTTCATCACTTGATGAAACAATATTTTCACTACCATAATAATGTATTTTATACAATTTTATTGTCATAAGCTTGATAATATAAGGGAGAGGAAAGCTATTTTCTTCAGCATGGGTCCCACGTGGTCTTGCACTAACACACAATACACTTATATGTCTCAGATGAGGATTTGGTAATAATTGCGACAGACGGACAATGGCTTGATAATAAATGACTCTTTCATAGCCAAAGTACATAAGGGAAATTTCTTTCAACTTTAGGAAAAAACACTGTCCCAGCCAGATGGTTTAACTTCAAGACAAATGAGTGGACAGGGTCATAATGAATAAATGCTTTCTAAGTTAGTTTCCCTGAGAACTCAGCTGCTCAACAATCATCTCTAATGCTGGGATTTAATAATCAGGCCGTCTAGCTGTGGAGCAGTTTGAGTTTGTTCTTTTGCCTTTGTCTGTCTTCCACTTGCTCCAAAAGTGTAGTAAAATGAGGTGTGTCTACATCTTGGTTACAATGTCAATAAAACTGTCTGGCTGATCTAGAAGCATTGCTTTATGGACAATGCAGATCTAGTTACTTTTAGCAAACTTTGTATGATGCGTGAATTTTTTTCCTTCCCTAATCTTACAGAATATATTTTTGGATTTCTGTATTAAATCATTTATCCCTAAGGAAAAGGTTTGTCTGGAGAAAAGGCCAAAAGTTTTAACGGTGCATTAATCGGTTTGCTTTGGGATATGGTTACTTCATGTGAGAGTTCAGATCCTCAGAGCCTTTGAGTTACTGCTAACAAAAAGTAAATTATTACAGTATCAGCTTTGCTGCAATGCTATTAAACCTTTTTGACAAGGTATCTGAGGGATTTCATAATACTGCTGTGGAGGTCAAGGCTCTCTCTCCTTACCAATAACCATCTTGTAATGGTTAAAGGGACAGAGTTTCTACTTCTCTGGAAGAGGCTATAGCAAAACTAACACTGAACACACACAGAACTCATTGTGATTTCAAGTGCATCTACCTTCAGACAACCTTCACTTTGTTACTCTTCTGAGATCTACATGATCTCTGTTCTGACATCGTCCTGCAAGTTAAAAGCATCACAGGTTGTGTGGGATTAAAACACGGTCTTCTTGAAAATTTCCCCCTTCCCCATCAGAGAGGCAAAACAAGTACCAATATTATTGCTGCCGTTTTGGACACAGGGTATGAATACTGAAGCCTGACAAGGTAAAAGGGAGGTGAGAAGACTAAGCTGAAATGCACTGAACTGTGCAGAGTGAGGCACAGCACTGTTATTGCTATAGAGGATGCAGCAATGCAGTAATATCACCACCTAATTATTGGTGTCACAGGCATCTAAATTTACAGTGTTATAATGACACAGGTATATCAGCTATTACAGTGCCATGATGAGATATAAATATTTGAAACTCTCAATTTCATCTCTTGGGATCCTGTTTTATTTGTTCTAGTTCAATTTTTTCCTGTTTTAGTAGTTGAATCTCTAGCTACATTACTTGCAGTTAGCTCGCAAAATCCTGTCTTTCTGACAATGAGATTGTGTCATTTTGGTTGCTTACAATAGGGGACAAGGGATTTATTTACAAGAATCACAGACAGCTTCATGAGCATATCACTGCTATATTTTTTGTTAGAGATGCATTTCACTTCTCATCCTTGTATTCAGCAAGATATTTGCATCAACAACCAGATAACCTTTTTGGGGCACTGTGCATCCTTGCAATCTTGAAATTGCTCCTTATTCTCTTTGACATTGCACTTAGTTTATGCATGAGCTCTGTAAGAAACTTCCCCACAAGCTCCCCAAAAAGCTGTGTGCAAAATTGCCCTCACAGTCATATATATCAGATATTGCAGGACTGATCCTAGTATTATTTCTGGGGAACTGTAGCTTAACTTCAGAGAATCTTTTGTTGTACAGCTGGTAAATCAACAGGAACAAAACAGCAAAACAATATTTATACTGCAAAATCCCACCCACCAAAAGCTGAACAAATAACAATGTTTTGACATTTGAAGTTTTTGTGCGGTTTGTGTGGGCTTTTTTCTTACTAATCTATTGTAGAATTTTCCTTTTGTTGCTGAAATTGGACACACAGATAATTATAGGTCTTGGTAGCTCATTAACAGCTCTGCCTCTAAATCAAAACATTTAAATAATGAGTTGGTCTAATTTGATTTCCCTGTTGACTGTCCACAATTGCTTTTCTTCCCTCTTTTAATGAATTATTCTGTTCTTTTGTTGGGAAACTAGTTCCTGGGCAAGTCCAAGAGGTAGATATTTCATTATGGTAATTTTTAGGTTTGTCATAAAATTTTATTTTGTCATATCTTGATTCCTCAGTAAAGTTTAGAGAACAGAAATTTTTATCTGTACTTAACATCCTTCCATGGATGTGTGTTCCATATGACTACTGGGAAATTTCATTCAAATAGATATAGGGAGGCCTATAAAAATCTTTCAGGACTGTATCTGTGGTGAAACCTAATGTTTAGGTTGCAATATATAAGAGGTCAGTACAACAATTAACATATTTATTTAAATTGATATGTAAAATGTATTTCTGCAAACACTATATATGTAAGCTCATTTCTGAATTCTCTCAAGACCTCTTTTTGAAATTCGAGGATGTCCTTTCATACTTTTTACTGAGATGAGCAAAAGATGGAGTGACAACTCATCAGCTCTGCATGTTCAGGTGTTTCAGAATGTCATGGCACAAGTATGTTGAGTTTACCCATTCTGACTGAGGCTGCCAGAAATAGTGACCATACTCCAGTAAATCTTGCTGCCAGAGTTAGAGATGTTATGGTCCCCCCTTGTCTGGCCTGCCTCACTTCTGAAAATTATCTTCATCACAGAAGGAGCAAAAGATTGTGCCTGAGCCATTTTGAAAGGACTTTTCAGTGTCTAAACTTAAGCCACAGATGTTTGTGAGTTTGAACTGGCACAGAAGGCTTAGCAGCAGGTAAGGTACAATTACACTTCTGCTGCATTTGCTATAAAAGCTGCTGCCAGTGATGTGTGGTCAAGCTATAGCTATAGCACAGTGTGTTGATACTTGTCTACCACCATCAGTAGACCCCAGTTGTTCTTCCAAGATGTCAAAGCTGTGGATAAAGAAAGCATATGCTTTGCGTAATGCAAGCATGCCTTCAAAACTCATTATGTCAGTGAAGCTTCACTGAACACAGAATGTTTCTGTTGGCTTACCTCCTGTAGCTGAGGTGGCAGGACAACTGGGAGTACGTTTGCTCTCCACTAGAAGAAATTCTGTTGAAAGACCTATCTCTCAGTCTCCAGTGCAGTTATGTATACTTTCAAGAGGCTGTGGTATATTCTTCTGGCTTTAGGTATTAGAAAAACTAGAAACTAGTATCAGAAATTGGATTAATATGAAAGTAAAACTAAAAAAATAAAGTGTAAAAGTCCCTTTTAAGTGCAGAAGTCTCTCATCTGTTTAGCAGAACCATAGTTCTGAGAATTTTTTCTGTAGGTGAAATGACTCATTGAGGGCACCCGACAATGGTCTCTATTATGACATTATCTGTTTCTCTATTTCTCAGTGTCCTTCTGCCCATATTAATTAACAGGCTGACATTTAAATTATCTTCTCTCCAAGAAGAAAGAATAGAGTGAGAAGCAATGTAGATGTGGGGAATAAGGGAGTGCACAGAGCCCTACGTTGGGATATGGAGAAATTCAAGATACAGATCTCTGAAAATAAGGGCCAAAAAATCATGATCCAGTGTTTTGTAAAATCAGGGTAAGAATTTCAAAGACTACAAAACCCAACCAACCAAAAAAACAAAAATCCTTAACACAAGGGTGGGGAAAGGATATCAGAAAAATATTTGCTTGGTGACTGAATAAAAGGGAAAGTAAGTCAACAAATTTTGTTTATGAGCCACCTTTGGACTTTCTTAGACCTGGAGACAGATTTTAAAAAGTCAGCAAAAGTCCCACATGAATTTCATTGATGAAACCCTAAAAACACTTTTTCCAGTTTTTTATCAGTGCCAAATAGAACTCTAAGTGATAGGTCTTCCAGGCTTCTCTGGTTCATGCAGAAGAGATGCAATGATTGTTTTATGCCCATTATACCCACTACCTTTCAAGCATTATGCCCAGGCTGTGAAACTTGGAGTTGTCCCCAGCAGAACTTCCAATTTTGTGATCATGAGGCCCAGCTGTAGCATATACAAGACTGGACAAGAAAAGCCTGAGTTAGAGATAGAATCATAGAATCATTTAGATTCTTTGCTCTGCTCTTTTTCTCTGGTTCGTCAACAACAGCTCCATTGAATTTGGTGTACAGCTTTAACTACCATGGCTAATACAACTGAAATATGTCTCACAGTATCATATTCCTTAAAGTAGTTTGCTGTATTGCCACACAGTACTTTATCTTTTTACACAATTCCAGGAAACTTTGGAGGGTGTTTAAATATATGCTCAAGTACTCCCCTCAGAGAGAGTAGGAGCTTTTGTTTACATTTCTTGATTCTTAGTTCTTTTGATCGGAGGGAAGGATTATTTTTCAGTAACCACTACTGTAAACCCTTTTGAGACATCAGTGCTTTAATAAGCAAAGGTTCTAATAGGATCTCATGAATAAAGCATTTTGCACTCTTTCCCATGACATGCTGTACATGTATATCTGCTGCAGCTTTTGCAGCATTCCCTTCTTATAGGTTAGATAAGCAGAAGCATTCCAAATGTTACAGGCACATTAAATTTCACATAACTATTTCTTTGGAAAATTATGAAGCCTAAATTCTTTTTACATTTCATTAGCCTTATTAATACCTGAAGGTGCAGTGATATAATTTTGACCAATAGGACTGGGTAGATACCAGTTGTTGCAGAATTGTTTCCAAATGTTCAATACTCAAGGTAAAAAGACAGTTAGCAAGAGCAAAATACAAGGACAATGGAATTAGTCTGAGAACTTTTATTGTTCATACAATTTAGTGTAAGCTTTTTTCTGAAAATTCTGTGTGCAAATACTGAATCAGACTCAGTTAGATTTGCCTGGTTTGTACTTTGAGTACTAAATTCTTATTGAAGATCCTGGAGAAAATAATTATCTCTTACACTTACTTGTGTGTGTAAGATCAAGTGAAAGTCAAAAAGGAGGACCTGTGTTCAATAGCATCTTCTGCTTCACAAAGATGAGCAGCTCTTTCACATGGACAGTAAGTACCTGTTGCCCAGGTAATCTGACTTCTGTGCACAAAGCACAATGCCTATGAGTTTTAAATTAGCAAGTTTTTCCCAGCTAGGAAAAAGAAAGGGATGTAGAGATATAGAAAGACAAGGATACTGTCATGTCCAGAATCCAGCATCCCATCTAAGGAAGAAGAAAACTTGGAGAAGGATTGTTTATCTTTCTGAAGGTAGAAAAAGAGTGAGAGAAACAACTTTTTCTTTAAAAAAGTAAGAATCATTTGTCCTCTGCAAGGACTAGCAGACAAATACTTTTCTGATATTAGACTGAGCTTTATAATTCTTAATTTTTAATATTTTTCTTCATTTAGGGATTGCTATGAGGCTAAAAATTAAACATTTTTCATTAGAAAAAAAAACCAAAAGAAATCATTATTATGTTGGGGTTCTTTTCTAGGCATGAAAACACTAGTGAGAAAATGTTTGTCCTCCTACAGGTGGTACAGGAACAAGTTTATAGTTACACAGTACTTGTAATTTTATAGTAACTTTTACTAATTTTTTGTGTTAGAGACACAATGGAACTGCTGAAAGAAAAGGGGGATGTGAGAGCAAGACAGGACAAGAGAGAGAACTGTTTGAGATGTGGATAACCTGCCTTAGCTCTAAGAGGTGGAGAGTTTTAAATGCTGGGACCCTTGAAATTGAGTGGACCTATAAATATTTATGCAACTCAAACTCCTGGAAGGATAATTTTTAATATCTGACGAGTTCCAAAATTATCAAAATGAGAGAGGACCTTCAGAGACTGGCCTACTAAGAAATAAATATAGTCTGGTAAATTAATATATTGAGATTTCAGCTTAAAATCATGCTTATTTTCCCCTTCCAGAAGTAGTTGTTTTCTGCTCTGAGTGAGGTTCTGGAGTTTTCTGTCTGTTATTTTTTTTTCCTGTCTCAATCAGACCAGTTGCCCTATATATACAAGTAAGAAAGTGTCACTTAGAATAAATACAGGTCACTGCAATGGAGGACATCTCCTTTCCCTATTTTTTACTTTTTCTCAGATTATTTTAAATTTTTACTTTCCTTTATTTGTTCAATTTGTAATCTCATCTGTGGCACAGACAACAGAAGATCTTGGCAAACTTGCTAAACCTTACTTGGCACATCTCATTTGTTATATCCCAACTATTCAAGACATTTGACATTCACTGCTGTCTCACTATCTGTATCTGTACCTAAGCAGATGGGAGCAGGAGTCCCGGCAGCTATGAAAGTAAACACAAATGGGGATGTGGTGATAAAAGAAGGAATGGTTGGTATGTGATGCAGCAGGTTTCAGGAGATCTATTTGCTGATATACCAATACCATACAGAGGCCATGACCTTTCCCTGATTTAACGAAGAGTAAAATTGCTACTTTCCTATTGGGTATATGCATTGTGATTGAACATTTCAAACTTGACCTAATGACTTAGTCACACAACATTCATTAATTTCAATAGGAATTAAATACCATAAGCTCATCCTATCCCTCTGAGGTTCAATTTTGTCTTTGGTTAAATCCATAGAATGTCACTGTCAAGTTCCTAAAGTGTTGTTGAGAAGAGACAACAAGGCCATTGTGATCTTGAATAACAAGAGGCCAAATTTTTGTTTAAAGACTGACCCTAACTGTCAAGGGTCCTTAGCTGCAGGTGAACTGGTGCAATATCTTTAATGCATTGGTAAATTTTCTTAATTTAAAGCAGAGATCCTAGTTAAGGTATTTATGCGTAGTTGCTGTTTAGAACAAAAAAATATATATTAACATACTCTGTAGTTTCTTTTCTGATACCAAGTAGAGGGATCATTTTCCAACATGAAAAAAAAGTACAAACCTGTGTATGTCACCACTGCAGTGGTGTTGCTGTGACTAGGATTTAATTTGAATATTTGCTAGAGACTTTGCAGAACTTCATTTATCTTAAATGTTTACTTTTTACTAGATTCTTAAGGAAAATAATGTATAAAAAGATACCGTCAAGAAAGAAAGTCCTGATTTGAATTCAATTAAATGTCAGCTTATCATTTATTATGTAGCACTGTGGGAGGACTGCTTTGTTGTGTAATTAGAATGGATCGTTGTTAAGAAGCAGTATTTACAGAGATATTGAAATATTAGCTGGGATTTAAACATGTTTATAAAGCAGTCTCTTGATACCTTCTCCAAGTTATTTCCTCCAGCAACTGTATTAATTCCTACAAATTTCATTCAGATTGCTAGAACCAGTATTTTCACAGAAAGATGGATCATCCTGGCCTAGGTACTAATGTGCTTACTTATGCCAGTTTCAAACTTGGGTATTCATCTGGCATTTTATCTTTAACACCACTAATAAAACAACAGCTTTTGAAACCTTTGGGATATTGGAAACGGATGAGAATCTCTGGAGTCACCCAAAGGGTTGCCCCAAAATCTCTTTGTATCTAAGACATGTCTAACTAGAAAGAGAAATTGAACCAACTTCTATCTGTCTGCCACATAAAAACACACTTATATGCTTAAGATCTGAGAGCAAATGCAGATACTGATTTAAGTCTTGGGAAAAGTAAATGTGTCAGGGGTATTTTTGGTTGCATAGAGGATTACAGTGAAGTCCTAGGTGGAGATTCCTCATACTAGAGGAATTCTTTTTAATATAAATAGTTAATCAGTGTTGCCAGAAAAGATAATTGTATTTAATTTATATGGTTGGGAAATATAGGCCTTACAATCTCTAAATAAAGATGTCTGGAAAACCCAGGAAATTTGTTCCACTAGATTTTCTGTTGGCAAGCCACCATTATTTCTGTTTTCACAGGCTATAATCTGATTCTCTATATCCATACCTTAACATTTGACTCAGCTTGTTCTTGCAGAAGAAAATCGCTTCACTTAGGTGTGAACATGACCACATTATCTTTGCAGAAAATAGCTCTTGCAATATTTTTCTGGCACTGAATATTGAATGGGATACTCAGTGCAACTCTGGAAGTGCTACAATGCTTGAGACCATGCTACACTTAGACATTACCAAAGGAATTAGGAAATAAGTGTAATCAATTTTCAGCTTCTTAAATAAATGCCCTAGTTTATCAGAAATGACATGTAAGCTTTGCACCTTGATTTCTGCTATGTTGCTTAGAGATATTGTAAAATGTGTCAGGAAAGAAAAGTCCTTGAATTTCTTCTGCTTCAGTTGCAAGTCTATTAATAGAATGGGCAGAGAATTGTAATGCTTCATTGCTTTTGGCTGATGGAGGAGAATACAAGGACCTTCCTACTTTCAAAGTGGTTTTGAAATAGTATTGCCAGCAACAAGACGTCAGAGGAATTCAGCACTGTAAAAATGTTATTAAAAAAATAGAAAAATGCAGTTTTTTTCTTATTTTACTTCAGCAGCAGGAAACTCAGATAACTCTCTCTGTCCTTTCCCTCCTCATCGTCTGCAGCTTTAAGTGAATGGGGTCATAAAGATATATTAATACACATAAAATTTGATAGTAAAAGCTTTCTGGTAATCATTTGATTAAAATGGCCATTGCATGGCCCTCTTGAACTCATGGTCATTTGCTAGCCTAGTGACTAGGAATAAACAGCAGATTATATGGTTACACAAATCCTCAAAAATTTCATAGCAGCTGAATTCCCCCAGTCTATCTGAAATGTTTGACCTGACCTTGAGTTCGATGCTATGCAATGCCATTCCTTTGGGCTGATAAGGTCCTGTGGTTTTCTGTTAAGCTAAATGAGAAAGTCTTAACCATAACAATTTGCACCATTGTGTCCATTATCTTTTGCCCTGCAGGTGATTTGCTGCATGCTTTATTACAAAAGACAGACTAGTTGAGAGGGCATTGTCCTGCCGACAGCAATGCCAACACTTATCCATATGCGGGTGCAATTGTACTTTCTAAGTTATACAGCAGATAGTGTTGCATAACTACCATTCATTTTGGTAGAGTGCACATAGTTTGATATAAAAAAATTACACTGAAAAGGAGCTATAAAGATTTTATTGATGAAGCAAAGCACAGAAATGCATACAGACACTTTTAGTTGCCTTCATAGAGTATCTTTGACCCTAAAAGAAGAAAGCAGCTAGTCACTTAACTAAAATACACTGGCATGTGCTGGCAGACTAAAATGCTCATGCAAGCAGCCTGTATGTTAAAACGACGGCAGTTATACAGAGTTCCTTAGAGCAGGTCTAAGCAGCAATTCAACTGGCATACTTACTTTTTTTCTTTTGACAGATACTAAGTATCGCAGTATTCACGAAAAACTGTTTCCCTGGGAAAAATCCTGATATGTGACTCGCCTTCTGTAGCTGCCCTTGACTTAGCTCTCCTCACCTGTGCCGCAGCAGCAGGACGAGGACAGACGTGGCCAGGAATGGCCACGAGTTCGTCTCCTCAGCAGCCAGCAGGGGAAGCTGCTGCATCGGTTTTCAGTGAGACTCACTAATATAATTCCTGGTTATTTTTATATCCACCGATGAAAAGGTGGGGTTATCTTAAAATGAGAGACAGAATATGTATGTTTGCATGGAGAGGTTTTTGCCAAACTATGCCTGGGCTGACTATTCTAGTCACAAGTGAGAAGGCAAGGAATGAGTGGTGCACGATAGAAGAAATAGGGGCTATTTAGTGTCTAAATTTAATATGTGCTGTATTTTTGCTTAGGATACTAAATACAAGACACTTCAAAAGCTATTTATAGAGATTCAGTTATTTATGCAAATCTTAGATGACTTTAGTCCTTGCTCCATGTGTGTAAGAAAAGTATTTCTGTAGAAGAGATTCTGGACTGAAACATGCCTGGTTTCTGTATTCAGGCTCATCCTGGCAAGCGTCAGAAAGTTATTTGGGCTTCATCCGAAATATTTTCTTATGCACATGTTTATGAGCTTCACAGAATTTGACTTTTAATCTCTCTGATGTTCAGTCGTTCATGTCTAAACAACAATGCAATACCTTGCCTTTCACTTCTATTTCCTCATACTAAAAAGAAGGATGTTTTGGTGGCCAAAAAGATATAGTCCTCCAACTGCTCTGAAATGGAAACAAAGTCTTAGCACATACTTTTGCCTCATCCTTAAAACATTACAGGACCTCATGAGACTTCCAAGCTACAAGGATAAATACCATTAACTTTACTATTAAAGAGAGCTAAAGACACATAATTTTTTTGTGCCAATTTTTTCAGCTGAATTTGAGCTAACTGTATATAGGATCTTAAATCCAACACTTTACCAGTACATATTTCCTCCTCATTTTCTGCCAGGACAGGATTTTTATAAGTGTTATCACTCTGATAAACTGACAGTATTCCCTTCATGCCTTATTAATAATAGATATGTCAGATAGAGTGATAGTAAGGATATTTCAATCAGGCATGCATAGAAACTCTGCAATGAGAAAGGTCATTGTCTATTCTAGTAAGAACTTTGTTTTGAGGTTATATTAAAGATCCTTGTAGAAAATTTATTTGTAAAACCTAATACACTTGGTTTTGTCTGAACTATTTATATAGTCCCAATTCTAATTTAATTCTAATTCAAATGCTTCTACTGTCATAGAAATCCCTCAGTAGGAACCTACAGGATTGCTAGACATGAATGGAACATATTATTTCATTTGTAGGAAACTTATCAGTTTATGACTCTTTCCTGTCTTTAATTTCAACAAATGAATTTTCTTCTTGAAGATAAAGTTTCCAGTTGAAGTTTGTTTTGAAGGTGCTTATATATGTATAGTGGGGATTTACCTTTGGTTCTGTACAAACAAATGTGTTTGTGTAGCAAATAACTAGATACTGGTTATTCAGAGGTTATGATGCTCACGACCATAAATTACTCATGTCCGTACATATTTATAAATTCCATTTTACCTTGGCAACAGCTGAGGGAATGACCATAATTTATCTCTTAAGGTGACAGAATCAAATGGCAACTTACAAGTGGTAATGGAATATTCTACCCCATATATAATTATTTTCATTAACATTTTTAAGAATAAAGATTATTTACATTATTCTTTTATCTTCAAACAGATTGAACATTACTTTAGAAATTGATTTGATATATATTTCAGATCTAATAAAGGCTGCCTAGTTAGGTTTCCAGAGGAATCAGAAGCACTGCTGTAGAAAGTTTAAACATTTAATTTGTCTGTTGGGGAAAGCTTTACCAAAAAGACTGAAAAACAAGCCAGCACACGTTCATATGGTACAGCCTGGGAGAGTCTACTTGGCACAATTTATTGCATCTGTTATCTTCTAAGCTGTTTGTTCTTGTCCAGATAGCTAATTGAATGCTGGAAGTAGAGAAATAATAGATGCAGGGTGTTGGCAGGGATTTTTCCCCAAGAAAATATCGATGCCATTATTAGGACACTGAATTATGCAGTGGACTCTTATGTCCAGGCTGCAGAATAAAAAAGCAACTTTAGGGGAACTATGCTTGTGGTGAAAATATCTTCATGCTAAGAGATTTAGCCCCTTTAGTTTAATATAGAGAAACTACCAAGATTTATGTCTTGAATATACCTGTAATGGGCTGACCCTGGCTGGATGCCAGACACCCACCAAAGCTGCTCCATCACAAGTGGACAGGGAACAGAAAATACAAGAAAAGGCTCATGAGTTGAGATAAGAAGTGGGAGAGATCACTCACCAAACACTCTCATGGGCAAAACAGACTCAGATTGGGTGTATTAACTGAATTTATCACTAACAAAATCAGAACAGGATAACGATAAGTAAAATAAATATTAAAAAACCAAACTTCTCCCCATTCATTCCTACTTTCCAGCTCTACCTCTTCCTCACCAGTGGCATGGAGAGACCGGGAATGGTAGTTACAGTCAGTTCATCACACTTGTTCCTGCCTCTGCTCAGGGAGAGGAGCCTATGTCCTGCTCTGGTGTGGGGTTCCTTCCATGTGAGACAGTTCTCCATGAAGCTGTCCAATGTGAGTCCATCCCAGGGGCAACAGCTCTTCACAAACTGCTCCAGTGTGGGTCACTGTTCCACAGGGAGCAGTCCTTCAGGCACAGCCTGACCCCCAATGGGATCACAAGTCCTACCATCAAACCTGTTCCAGCATGGGCTCCTCTCTCCACGGGTCCTCAGGTCCCAGCAGGAGCCTGCTCCAGCCTGGGTTTCCCACAGGTTCAGAGCCCTCTCTTGGGCATCCACCTGCTCTGGTGTGGGTCTCCTCCACAGGCTGCAGGTGGATCTCTGCACTCCCATGGACCTCCCCAGGCTGCAGGGGAATCTCAGATCCAGTGCCTGGAACACCTCCTGCCCCTCCTTCTGCACTGACCTTGGTGTCTGCAGAGTTGTTCCTCTCACGTGTTCTCTCTCCTCTCTTTTCTGGATGCAATTAGATCTGTACAATAACTTTTTCCTGCTTTTTAAATATGTTCTCACAGAGGCAGTAGCCTTCTCTGATTGACTTAGCCTTGGCCAGCAGCAGGTCCTTCTTGGAGCCAGATCCTATTGGCTGTGTTGGACAAGGGGGAAGCTTCTGGCAGCCTCTCACAAAAGTCACTCATGTTGTCCCCCGGTCTCAGAAACCCAGCTTATGTCTCCAAATTTAACAAGTACTATCACTGAAGAATTAAACTTGACATAATTTTATCCTGAATGTATCAAGGTTTCTAAGGGGTACAATGACTTAAAGAATGCAAGTGCACAGAAGATATCACAGTTCCCAGCTCCAAGTTGTCCTATGAGCCTCTCAGAATTTTTCTACCAGTCATTTTTGGGTTTGGTATTAGTGTTGTAAGTTGGTGCCAGGAAAATATAGTGATTAATTTTTTGTGTTCTTAATAGTCTCTAATTGTAAGAGTACTACTAGCAAAAATTTTAGCACTAGCCATATTATGTTTAGAAATAATCTGACACTAATTCCTTACAAATATTTATATTTCCTCATTCTACAATAAAAAATAGCATTCTTTTTCCCACTGCCAAATTATAAAATTTCTATTTCTTGGTCTTCCTTTCAGTATTTACCAACTTTCTATCACTTTTCTAATGAACTTCACTAACATACATATGGGTATGCCAGTTCTACATCTTGGATGGTTTCAGAAAATACAACTTCGAGTATTGCTTTGAATTGACTTCTTTTTTAAGTTCAGTGTTATATAATATTTTATTTATAAGTACTGTTTGCACCCCAAAGCCAGCTACTTATATCTATCTCACACTGCTTACAGGAATATATTAGCCTTTCTTATTTTAACACAGCATTCATCTGCTTCCTTCAGTGTTTCTTGCTATATCTTGTATAACGGAAATAACTTCAGCAGATGAAAATGTTGAAGTATTCAGGTACTCATTATACTTAGAGAGAAATGGATTTCACATACCCTTAAATAGTTCTTATCCTTTTAATATATTTGGTTGGTTGTTTTTTTTTTATTGTCTTGCTTTTTAGTTAGTTATTGTGTTGACTTTTAAGTTGGTTGCTTTGGGCATTTTTTTAATACTTTGTTTTTTTTCTATGTCATTTAAGCCACTGCCTGTTTTAGAGGAATACTGAAGGTTTCTAAAACAAAATATATCTAGTCAGGTTAGATTTAATATGCATTCTTTCCTCATATTCTTCAGCAGTTTGCTTCCTACCTTCTCACTATTTTCAGGAAGATTTTATTTGAAGAAATTTGCAAAATCATTTTAAATAAATGGTGGACAGTTCCATCTACAGAGCAAATTTTTAGCCAAAGTTGAAAGCTTTATGCAACAAGAAGTTTTCCTTTGAAGCAGGAAGACCAAATGTCTCACAGGGAAGTAAAAAAAATTATTTTAATTTCAGAAAAGATAGTTCTCAAAGGAACCTGAATCTTTCTGCTAAATTTGAGCATTTCATATCTACAGGTTCCTTTAAAGACCCTCAAATTCTCACCATTAGACTAACATAACTGATCCCAACTATGCCTCTGGAATTAGTTCCTATAGATTTGATTCCTACAAATCACCTAACTAGAAGCAAGACTGCACCCAGAGTCAGTAAATACCAGATGGTAAAATAGCCAAACACATTTGAAAACAGCTCCCTAGGCTTAAATCTCTGCCTCAACAGCTGGAAGACAGTATTCAATATGAAAAGTGCCTTTTTCTGTGTGGATACCAACTGTTACTGGACATTTGCTGTGTTTACTGAATACTGTGACGAACCTTGATGTGTATGACACTTTACATATATATTTTGAGATTTTCATACATGGCAGATGTTGGCTGGGAACAATTAGGCAAAAGCAAGTAGATTAAAAACTTCTTTGATAAATTATAATATAATTTAAATGAGAAAATTTACATTAGACATGTTCTCAGAATAATTATGAAACAATTGCCTAATAATGAAGCTTCCAAGCTCTTTGTAACAGATGGTCAGAAGCTGAATTTTATTGGATCATAGATAATCAGTAAATTTAATATGCAGGATAAATGCTGCAATCTATCATCCTTCTATAACCCTCTGCACCATAATGTATTTGTTATAACTCTAAGATCAGAGGAACATTCCAGGATCTCTAATCTAATGCAGAGATGATACAGGGGTTCAGAGACGGTATCAGAAAGTTGTCTAAACTTGTAGCTTTATAGCAGCTACACATTTGACTTACCACATACTTAGTTATATCACCTTAGTTATGTCACAGTCTTCAGACAGCTTTAGGATTCATTGTCTCACTCTCAAAAGCTATAGGAGAACAAATTACTTGCTGTATGTTGTCATTTTAGGTAATTATAGCTACTTCTTGTTTTATGTGAATTTGATACTAAGTCCTTTAGAAAATACTGAATAAAAAGGAGTATGTATTGTGCATTAGTTGAATAAAACATAAAGTCATGTAGGTGTAAGGGATAGGTTGACCCTAGCTGGACCCCACCAAAGCTGAACTGTTCCTCCTGTGTTGTCTGGACAGGGGAGAGAAAATATAACAGAAAGCTTCTGGATTGAGACAAGGACAGCAAGAGATCACTCACTGGTTACTATCATGGGCAAAACAGGTTTGACTTAGGGAAATTTGTTGGATTTATGACAGGGTAGTAAGAGATATATCCAAATCCTTGAAACATACTCACCCCTAACACCTCCCTCCTTCCTAGGCTCATTTTTACTCCTGATTTTCTCTGCCTTCTCTTGAGTGGTACAGGGGATGAGGGAAAGGGGGTTGTGGCAAGTTGCACACTGTCTCTGCTACTCCTTCCTCCTCAGAGGGAGGACTCACACTCTTCTCCTGCTCCAGCACGGGGTCCCTCCCAGTGGACACAGTTCTGTACTAACTTCTCCACTGTGAGTCCTTCCCAGGGGCTGCAATTCTTCATGAACTGCTCCAGTGTGCATCCCTCCTGCAGGCTCACAATTCCTGCCAGCAAACGTTCCAGTGTGGGCTCCTCTCTTCATGGGGAGACATCCTGCCAGGAGCAGGTCCTGCTAGGAGCCTGCTTGAGACCACTCTTCCCACAGGTTCTTTTAGGCATCCACCTGCTCTGGTGTGGGGCCCTTCAGGGGCTGCAGGTGGATCTCTGCTCCACCATGGACCTGCAAGGGCTGGAATGACACAGCTGCTTCACCATGGTCTGCACTGTGAACTTCAGGGGAATCTCAGTTCCTGGCATGTGGAGCACATCCTTACCCTCCTTATTCACAGACCTTGGCGTTTACAGGGCTTTTTCTGTCGCATATTCTCACTCCTCTCTCTGGCTGCAATTATTCCTGTGCAGTAACTTTTCACCTTTTTGAAAGTGTTATCCCACTGCTGCTCAAGATCTTGGCCCTAACCAGTGGTGGGTCTGTCTTGGTCCCCCTAAGAGAAATTACCCTGTAGCCCCTCCACTACCCACACTTTGCAATGCCAACAAAATACAGTGGATAAAAAATCACCCTCAGAGTAATCTACTGATCACCTTTCATAAATGAGGAGTTCTTATGCCTCCAAGTATGCCTCATAAATGAACAGGACATTGAAATAGCTACCTATCAATAAGGATAGAAGTTGAGCCAACTTCTATTTCATTTTTAGGTCCTTGTCTGTACCAAGTTGAAGGTAATGTGGCAATGTGCTTCTTTTACCTTCTCTAAGCTAGCGCACTGGTTTGATATAGTTTATACTAGTTATGACTGACAAGCAGTTTACATTTCCATGTCTGATCTGACTCTGCGTTTTGAAGCTGATAGCAGTAGAGTTTGAGTGAAGACAGCAACATATTACAAAGTATTGAGCAAGTGGGCAGAAACTCATATAAAGAAAGAAAAAATATCAAACTAAAGGGCTTTTAATTTCATTTCAGTAACATTTCTGGCAGAAGGTTAAACCTACCTTTTTTGTTAATTTGATTTTTATGTTCATGATTTTGCCATTTAAAAAATAGATTAGGTTTTCCCAGCTCAACTACACATTTTAAGAGTAACTACACTAGTGTCATCCAGAAAATCAAAGAAAATCTCTTAGCCAAGAGAGATGACTTGATATTGCTGGAAGGTATGCCACATAGTTCAATGACAGTTCCTGGTACAGAACTAAAACAATCACAAACTTTACAAAATTTATAAATAATTTGTAGAAATTAAATAAACATTTAAAATCAAACTTAGAAATTCGGTTTAGATTATCATTTCAGCACTAAGCTATTAAATATTACAAAAGACCCAATCAAATCAACTTAATTACAGGGCAACAAAACAGTCTGTGTAAATCAAGCCTGCATAGAGATCTACCATTTCCTGTAGCATGCACTTTAAGCATGAAACTTCAGCATGATCCTTGATGTACTTCCTGGATATACTGATAAACCTTCAAGTTTCCTCTTGAGGATCCTCTCAATTAGAAATCAGAATAATCCATTACCTGGAGGACAAAGTAGAGTCAATTTAGCAGGGTGAACATACAGTAGCATCTATTTGTGGTCAGATAATACAGGGGTTTGATCTCCTTGAACAGGTAGGGGAGTAAATAAGCAAACTGACAGAAGTACGTCTAAATAGCAGTGCTAGGAACTAACATCTTTTGGTTAAGACCTGCATATAGGAAGCAAAAATAGATCAGGATTGAAATCCAATGTTCAGTCATGGTATGACAAAAGATAAATTACATAGATTATTACATTGATTTATCATAAATAAAAATGTTAAAAGTCTCTCAATTGTGTTTTATTAATGTCTATTCTAATAATATATTATTTATGTAATATAAAAATACACACATTAAAAACTGTCATTACTGATGGGAGTATAAATAGTTTTATTTATTCTGCACTATGCAAGGTGCTACTCTCTTCCAGTCATAGAGTGAGTAACACAGTAAAACCAAACAGACAATCTAGACTTTTAATTTCCATATTTATCTAAAAAGTGACTCTTAGTAAATCCTTCATTTTATTTTCTTGTTAAATTACACTTACTTCCTATAAAGTATTGTAATCATTCCTAGCAGGCATTATGCCAAAGTATTTGTAGGCTTTCTTTATCATATGAAAAACAGATTCAAAAGTCACACTTCCTAAATGGATTTTTCCATGTATATGCAATGAAAAATCAGTGAATAAGATATTACATGCACAGAATTATAGATGGCTTCAGAAAGAAGACTCAGGCAAAATAATTATATGGATTTCTTAAACAGAGCGTAGGTTGGCTTTAAGCATGTACCTCCAAAAAGCCATCTAAAAAAGTCTCTTTTACTATATCCCTCCAAGCACCCAAAACTTGTGGGCGTCTTATTTTCACCTTGTGTATGCTCTCTGGAAGATAGCAACTTTCTCTGCTTGCCCTGAACTGCTTTGATGTGAGCAATGAGATGTCTTCTCTGATGATGAAATTCATAAACCAGGTGGAATGAAGCTTAAATCTACTAAGAGCATCTAGTGAAAGCATTCAAAAGCATACCTATAAGAAGTTATTTAGATAGAACTCCTTGAAAATGATATTAAAGTGACTTTACTTTTTCAAGTGAAGACTGTATATAGCTTCTGTAGTTGAGAAATAGGTAAACAATCTACCTTGTGGTTTAGTAACTAGGACACGGAGTAGGTGAGTCCTGCTTTCTCAGGACTATTGTTGCTTTAACCTTGGAATGCTTTAAGAGAAAATTATCATCTATATATATGTATGAATATTCCCGCCATTAGGATGCAGAATTATTTTGCTCTATATCTTTCTGGTAGCATGAAAGTTGCCTTTCTTTCTGAATAGTGGCCTAGAAAAGAAACAATGAAAAACATAGCTATATTGCATCAGCTTCATGAGCTTCCTATTGCCTCTTCAGAGGGCAAAGATGTATAGAGTGCTGCTTTCCTATCTAAATCCTCGGGCATGAAAGTAAATGTTCTTAATTATGAGAGGTGCCACTGCTTTTGCATAAGACAACTGCCATCTGCACAGCTGCAAGATTGTTTCACATTACTTTCTCTCTTGACTGATACAGTCAAAAACTGCAATTCAGGTTTTCTGTACACTTTCTGATGGTATTAAACATGATACAAAAGCCCTGGTGAAAGACTTATATTGTGTATTCTGAGGAACATCAGTACTTTAATCTGAGCCTTGGAGCTCTTTCTTTCTTTCTTGCTCAGTGACTCACAAGGCAGCTGGCTTTTGGCTAGCTGCCCTGTAGCCTACAGCTTTACAGCACCTCTGACAGCTCCTTTCCTAAGTGCTCTGCACTGTCTCACATTCAGCTGCCAGTTACTTCTCTCCTGCCAGCATGAAGCAATCCCAAGCACAGTTTGGCAATGACCAGTCCTGGGGCTGATCACTTTCTTCACAGTCAGAAATCCATTTGCTTTGTGTAGGCATCTTGGGCAGAAATGCCCGAGAGATGTAGAGATGGCCATGCTGGGATAAAATCTTTCCACTGGTCACGTAAAATTTTGAATTTATCTCCTTTACAGATATGTACCGAGGAACAATCCCGATTACAACTGGTCTGACACAGCTGGGTAGGAGCCAGGTTAGTATTTCTGTGCATTTTCATCCCCAAGGTGAGAGATTTTGTGAGTTTGAAAACAGCAAAGATAGAAGGAGACAGATGAAAAGATTTCAGGAAATGGAATATTGGGCTCTCATGTGCACTGCAAGCACACAACACCCAGAGGTGTGCAGAGAAGTTGCCCATGGAGCCAAAAGTGAAGCAACAACTCTTCTGGAACAGGGAGGGACAAAGGGAACACCTGAGGAGAAGTTGCAAAAATGCCCCAGGAGAGTGTATGAGCCTCCCACCCTTTCCAGGTGCCTGTGCCCCCATCAAAGCCCACAGTCTGCAGGCCCTCACAGCTGGGATCCCCTGGTCTCTGCTGCTGGAGATCAGCCCCTTGTCTGCCGTGCCCAAACGGAGGGTGCCAGGGCAGCTCCAGGGCTGCTGTCATACACAGCCTCTGTGAGGGTTTGCTGGCCACCAATGTCCAGCACAGCAACAGTGTCTGGGGAGCACCCAGCCCTGCACAGACCCCTGGCTCCTTGGTGACCTCCTCATCCTGTGGCCCCCAGCCCTCACATCAGCACTGGACACCCACTGCCCCCGCCTTGACTTTCAAGTCACTCTCCATGAGGAGGCAGAGAAACACCCAAGTCTCACGTACCACCTTCAGTCCCCCTTCCCAACACCCAGAGCAGAGAACCTGACAAATTTCTGGTAGGGGTTGGGTGCTGGGAGAGGTGTCTCTTCCCCCTGTGCAGCACCAGCAGCAGCAGTGGAATGCTTGGAGTCCTTCTGTCCTGGCAGTAAGATCTGCCCAAAGGAATGGGTGGACTCAGTCGGGATTGAAGTGCCTTCAGTGAGAGAAACCTTCAATAAAAATGATAGACTGGCTAGGAAGTTTTTATATAAACAGAGGCATCCTCTGCTGAGGTCATCTAGCCTGACTTCTGCCTAGCTAATGGAAAGAGATATCCTGTTTTTTTGTCAAATATATATTATTAATTTGATCTTGCTTCAAAACACCAAAGCCAGTATAGGTTATGACTGAACAGGCATCTGAGAAAACAGAGTGTTTAGTTAATATCAGCTTATCTAAATGAAATCTAACTGCTTGATGGTCTTCCCCATCACTGGATTTCTGAGCAGTCCTGACTTTGCTATGACTGCTGAAAGTCTGCAACTGGCCTTGTCTTTGGAGTCCTAGGAGTCAGCATCATGATTGCTCAGATCCTTCAGTAATAAAGTTTCCCTCTTCTGCTGAGTTGTATGTATTCTGCTGGGGCATTGTGATGGAGATGAAAAGACGCAGGGGTAAAACCTGGAGTTTCCAATTTTCAGTTGTCATTGCACTGGTCTGTTCAAATCTATCAAATAATGAAATGAGACCTCTAGGATTAACTACTAAATGACAGCAGTGACAAAAAGTTGTAATGGTGGTTTCTGGGTTTTGCATGGGTTCTGGATAGTTGTTTAGAAGCTTTCCATGGCTTCATATTTTTACTCCTGTGTACATCATAAGAATGTACATAAGACTCCCATAAGAAGGATGAAATAGTTCAGATAACTTAAATTTTTTACTTGTTTCTTAACTGAAGAAAAAAGAAAAAAAATTACATTGACAAATGATTCAAACAAAACAAGCTATAACATCAGAGGCAAACTTATCTAGTGGAAACAGCACGTGCTGCATGAGAGAAAATCTGGAGAAAAGAGGATGAGCATGATGAGTTGAGCACTGCAGAAGCAAGCTTGGTACACCTATTTGTATAGGCAGGGTTTGAGAACAGGAGGTGATATAGATGCCTCTGTATAGCAAATGCTGACTGGATGAACTGGCAGAAAATTATCTGAGGGATGTCAATGAAAGTATAGCATTTAAACCAGAGAATAAATTGCACATTTGGGCCCATATTTATGCATGGAAAAGCAAGTACTAGTGTTCAGCTAACACTAGAACAACTACTTAAGCTACTTACTGCAAAGCTTGTGTAAACAGGCCTTTTGTTACTGAAGCATATACAGCTTCTCCAGATCAAGTACTTTGTGAAAAATGTGTGTATATGGAGAGAAAATGTATATTTAGCTGCATGCAGTTGTTCTTTATCTGATAAGCTAAATAGTGTAAGGAACCTATTCTCATTATTCCCAGTGCTGATTTCACTTGTAAACAGCAATTCTAAGTTTTGTACTGAACATTTTTTTGTATTGGAATTCAAAGATATTCCAGTTCAGGATAGTTTAAATGCTTCAGGTGGCCTTTTGTATACTACATTGCTGAAAATATGTCTAGGTAGCTCGAAGATTAAGTCACTTCTTTATTAATTGCATATTTCATGCTAATGAAATTATGATATTTAATAGAAATATAAGTAAGCCTAAAAATAAAGTTTAGATACTTAAAAAAAACAAACTTATTTTTATTACTACCTTCCACAAAACTTGTTATTGTGGAACGCACAGTATTTCCACAAACCAGTACCTTGCAGGCACTTCTTTTTCTGTTCTTTCAACTTCTGATTCTTCATTGTTCAAGAGTAGTTACTTATAATTCTTTTTAATAATCTTCAACATGAAATTGTCAAAAAGTCTTAAACTTAAAAAAATTATCTCAAGAATCAGAATTCATTAAAAACATTCTTTAATGATGTATCATATATTGGCATTGAATGCAAAAAAATCAAAACGACCTCTTTTTCTCTCAGTCAAAATATTTCTATGAACCACTGGGGATACTAATATCTTTCAACAGAAACCATATGTCAAACCACAGTGCTTAGTAAATCTCTTCCTGATATTTTTTATTAATAAAAAAATAATGTGTTCAGGTGTTTATTTTGTTTGATATAAAGCTTTAAAAGCAGTGATACTGAAATCTTTATATTTCCATTACATTATTTAAATCCCATCAAGTTCAGAAGAAGATTTGCAAGACACATCAAAACTGTAGTTAAAAAACCTAAAAAAACCACCTCAACAACCAAATTAATTCCAGTGCTTCATAAGATAATTTTATTTCTTATTTTGTGTTTTGTGTTTTTTATGGATCTTTGCTTGAAGCAAGTGGGAACTGCAATTAGCTAATTAAGACTCTGAGGCTTGAATATTATTGACCTTTTATGTTTTTCAGTATTGGTTGGCAAGCATAAAAAACTTGTGCTCTCCTCATCTACTCAGGGCTCTCCAGGACATGACTTCTAATTGCTTTCTGAGAAATCTTTGCTCCTAGTAATTTAAATGTAGGGTACATACTGTTATTTTCTCGTTGCATGGCATTTGCTGAGCAAGCAAGCAGAAAGACACAGAACTGGAAAGGCTCATGAATGAATACTGATTGCATAGGGTCATATCTTGTAGTTTTTCCACTGGTCTATGCAGGGGAGGAAAACTGCATTTGGTATTCCTGATATTTTTTGAGGCATGCAACTCCTCTTAAACAAAAGCAACTACCTCCCACACTGCAAAAAAATCCCTCAAACTATATGTTAAAAACAAAGCACAGACATAGATGGATGTTTTTCTTCCTTTACAGAGCACATTTGAAGAATGGCTTTAATTCTGACTATTTAATTTGCATTTTTATAAAAAAAAAAAGGTTAAAATCAAAGATTATATGGCTCAATAGCAGACAGTTCAATTTGCTTCTTAGAATCTGCATTACCCCTAAGGCAAACAAGCTGTTCCTACTTAAGAGATTGTCTAGCTTGTTGCAGAATCACCTGTAAATGTGTAGTAGCTCATGGAGCTTCAATCATTTTCTTATCTGTTCTATTGCCCGCAGGAGAGTCATTACTGCAGTATTTACAGCTGTCACAATAGTTAATATGATCTAGGCATAGCTGCTTGTTTACTCATTGATGTGATATGACAGTTTAATAATAACCATCATAATCATGGGTATATAAAATGAGAAATATTTTTTTTACTCCTATGGAGATGCTGTTTTCAACTTCTACCAAAAGCATTATATCCAGTCCTTTAAATTACTGCACTTGGTTGTGATATTTTTAGCTTTATCAACAGCTTACAAATACATTGCTTTTTATTTTTCCAGAAAGTGGAAGAAAAAAATTGACAAAGATTTTATTTTTCCATATGAAATGGGTTATTCAATTGTAAAAAAATAAAAGTGAAATCTCTCCCAAGAGGTGGAAAACAAATAAAATTAGGTATTAAGAGTGCTAAATTCTAGGCCAAGAAATAAAATAAATTATGATGCACAAATTTAATCTGACAAAAAAAGCAGAACAGTTCCTAGCATACTCAAATGCACTCATTTACTGCTACATTTTACCCAGCATTTTGTCTGTTTTCTATCAGGTTCAGATTAAACAGATGATTTTAAGCCACAGCATTAAAGGTAGATACTTTGCTGGCCAAAAGACAAGGTTCCTATGGCTACAGATTTGGATATTTTGTATCACTCATCCCAAACCTCCTCAACCTGCCTTCCTTTTAATCACATGCAACCCTCTAGAGATGAGGAAAAGTTAACAGTCAGAGGGTCCTTCATTTGTCTTTCATAGCACGGTGAAGCAAGAAAGTCTCAAATGGTAACAGAGCAGACCATTGCTTTTGTTAAGCCTTTAATCTTAGTGTCAACCAAAGCCTCACCAGATGAAATGAAGTTTTTCTCTTGCAGTTGTGTGAACATTTGTACTGTAGAAGCTCACTTGAGATACTGCAGTTGGATATTATGTCTCTCCGTGACTGGCACATTAAAAAGCCAGAAATAAAGCCCTTGTGTGGCTACTCAGAGTGAATGAATTGACAGATCCATCCAGGAAAGAATTAAACTGAAGGCTTTAAATAAAAAGCAATGAATTTATAACAGGATTATACAGCACTTTGAATCAACTTTGTACAACGCTGAGCTGAGAGTTCAAAGAAAAACAAGAGAAGGCACAAAATATTGTCATTTATAATTGGCTAACGAGACCAGCAACACAGGAATTTTACAGCTGTAGCAGGTTCCCACATAGTTAGAAAGATTGAAGAGGATTCTAGTTCTTGTGCTTCACCAGTTAGCTTTATTAAAAGACAATTCTTGAAGAGTTGGGTTGCATCCAGCTTTTTTTTTGCTCCTCAAAACTTACAGATATTTTTAAGTTGGTTTTTTTTTGTTGTATTTTTTTTGTTTGGTTGTTTTTTTGTTGTTGTTTCTTTTTAGTTCGGTTTGGTTTGGTTTTATTGTTTTTTTTTTTTTTTCTGTCTGTTCAGGTGTATCAAATCTGGCTTAAATTTTAAAACACTTTTAGACCAGCAGAATAGAAATTATTATCAAGTAATCAACAAGCTATAGTTGAAGCATTCAGAACTTTCCTAAATTAGGTGATTTCAATACCCAAAATATTTGCTTTCTTATGCTTGATTTGTTTTAAAGGTGAGCTTGGGGCTTGTTTCATAATGGTACAGTTAGATTAAATTAAATTTTCTACACTGAATTTTGCATACAAAGCAAACCCCAGATGATGCATTTACCAAATTCGGTGGGAAAATATACCAAAAGAGACCAAAATTGAGAAGCACAAGTTAGAAAGTTAAAAAGCACTTAAGTCAGGATATGAAATGAGATGTTGATGGAAGGCTGTCATTTCTTGTATAAGGCACACATTGCTCCAATTAGCAGAAATAAAAAAAAAGTCACATTTTATTGCACAAGATTTCAACTGTAACTATTTACTCTTTAGCTGTCATCTCAGTTGACTATTCACATACTGGAGTAGGCTATAAAATCAGATCTCTAGTGCTGCAGAACATCTTGAAAGAGACAAGATCTTGGGAAAATATTCTCTTTGGGTTTTATTAACTGCATACAAAAACCTTCCATTGTAACATTTTAAGTGGAAGATTTTGATTTTCTATTTTAAATATATATATATAAAAACTGTGTGTATATATATATATAGTTACAGTTATAGTTTAGTTATAGTTATTTAGTACCTCTTCTTTCGGAAATATCATACCAGTCGGAAGATTGGTCTGAAACATAGTAGTAGTTGCATCCCTAGAGAGTAATCATCACCAAAAAAAATTACATTTGGGAGCAGGCATTTAATCAATAGTTTGCATTTAATCATAACCATCCTGAAGAATATCCATCTTTGGCTACTTTTGACTATCTCTCACATTTTTTATGGCGATTTCCACAATCTGGCCTGTGTTGTAGTGTTCCTGTCAGACCTAATGTTGCCTATGGGCAGTTGCATTTGCTCAGGTTGAGAAGCGTTTAGAAGCAGGAAGATGGATTAAACATCTTGGATTTTGTAGCTCAATCTCTTGTGTCCCTGTATTGTCTTATTGTCTGCTACTCCAGACATCACAATGTCCTTTCTCCTTTGACACTCTGGACCACAGGCAAAATCAGGACTCCAGGGATACCACCACTCTCTCCAAACTGACCTCCATCTTCAAGAATGCTTCCTAAACCACCCTGCCCTTCTCTAACAGATCACAGTTGTTTCATACAGCGGAACAGATATCCCATATTTTCCTCTACCATGAATCCGTGCTGATCCTTTTCACCATTTCACCTTCATTTGCCTGCTCTCTCCAAGTAACTCATCATCCTTTCTTAGATTAGCAGCTTCTTTCACAAGATGCTTTTTTGTCTTCAGTGAGATTACAGTCTGTGCAGCAGCTGCAGATTTAGCTCTCTCATTACATTAAAATTGGAAGCAATCAAACCTGGCAAATGGAAACATGCTATTACATTCTGAAAACGCATGTCATTCAAAACTCTTGAGCCACCTCACCACCAAGCATGTTTTGAAAGTTGAGGGGAGAGTGCAGGTACTACTATAAATAACTTTAAGCTGTGGGCAGGTTTGGTTGGTTTCAGGGTTGTTTATTTTTTCTTTTTTTTTCCTCTGTCTTCTACTATGCTCCAGATTTTTCAGAGAATTTGTGATGATTTGGTTACTTGAAAAAATGAACATCTCAAAGCCTGGGCATAAGGAGTGCATAAATGTTCTGTTCAGTTCTGAGAGGAATATTTAGCCAAGGAAGTTAAAGCTGTGTTTAGAAACAAATCTGTCACTTTCAACTCTACCTACCCTCAGTTTGACACTGATGAGAAAACTCCTGCAGAGTAGGTGCATAGATGTTTTAAAGGAAATTATTCTCCTGAGGAATGCTAGACTCATTGCTTTAGATATTGCTTCCCACTGCAGTGTTAATGAAAAGTGTGTTTTTCAGTTTTATTAAAAAAAAATCCATGTAATTAATTTTCCTTTGGACATACATATATTGAAATCTACCTCTATTTGCAGTTAGCATATCAATAAATGATGATTTTCTTTCACTAATGACTGCATCAGACTTGTATGTGGTGCTGTACCAGCAAATAAGCCTCAGTGAAACCAGTGGCATATTTCTGATGATCCAGTGACATGAGATTGAGCTTTAATAATTTTATTCTATGTCAGACTTCATTGTTTGATCATTTCACAGCAGTCAATCAAGCCTCTTTCTTTATCGTTTGTTCTTTCTTTGTCTCTCTCTGGTATAAATTGGGAACAACCTTCTCTGAAGTTAGTGTAGTTGTAATTGTCTAAGGAGCGAATAAGACTACTTTCATGCTAGCTTTGGCAACTGCCTTCAAAAAAGCAAGTAGAGGATCAAAAAAACCACCCAACAATCCTCAGTGTGACAGCTAACAGCTGGCCTGAAGGCCTCACATATACAAGTAACTTTGACCTTGACTTGATCAGCCTGTACCCGTGAGAATCAGGCTGTACCCATGAGAAAAGAATGTAAACATCTTTAAGGAAGAAAGCAAGGAAAAGCGAAAGGACTTAACTGCAAGGATCGGATGCTAGCCAATCTTTAGTGAGATAGTATGCCAGCAACAAGTTACCAACCCATTGAAATTAAACGCAATGCTTTTAAAAAACACTATAAATATGGGCTGCGAATAAGAAAGATTTCAGCTGCTGCTTAAAGAAAAGGTGTCCTGTTCATCTCTACAGCAACACCTCAACAACACTGACAGAGTATGATAGATGAAGCCAAACTACTGAGAGTCAGAAACCCTGACAGTCAGTGAGATGACAACTATGACTAATTTTTTTCCTTTGACCTGATACATGGTAATTTTATCATGAAGTCACATTACTTGTTTCTGTGTAGTAGAGATGAATTTTAACTGGCTTCATTTTTCCTCTTCAAAAGCAGATATATGGAATACTTGTTTAAATCTTTTACATTTTCTAATTTCTTTCATAATTTGTCAGTGCCAGTGCTTTGATTTTTTTTATTTAAAGTATATTTTTGATTACATTTTGCTGGTTTGTAAGAAATTTTTCATTGGTAATCTTAGTTAAATGGATTTATTAAAATCTTCTTATTATATTCTTCTTTTTATTAAAAGCTTCTTTGGAGAATATGTATCCTCTCCAGGTACTGCTCCTCCTCAGTGCATTAGAATTTGAGTCAGGCATTTAAATTACCTACTGTACTGAAAAGCAAGAACTTTTCCAGAGAACTGATGGACCGAATAAGCCACTTGCCTATGAAGTACAGCTTAGTCTTCTTTTTGTTACAATCGCATCAAATTTTGTACTATAAAAAATAGTACAGTAAAAATGTCATATCTATCTGATTGTGATACACTGCTTAGGTGTATCAAACTGGAACTTGATCCCCTTTTAACAGAAGTCTGCTCTATTTTGTAATCTGTGCAGCTGCAGACAGAGGAATGAACATAAAGATAACCCCTTCATGTTGTTTTTTTAAATCCCTGACTTTTCTCTAGGGTTTAAACTTCAGTGTGAAATTTTCTGCACAGCACTTTTTCAGAAAAATAAGTCAGTGTCAGTGACCTCAGAAAAACTCAGAAACATTTTGGCTCAATGACCTTTTATGAAGTCCAGGTGGTCATTCTAAAGAAGCTAACTTAGATTTGTGGCCATTCAGGTGTCCTCGAGTGCCCAGGTTCCTTTTTCAGGGTTGATCATCTCTACCCTTCCAGATGCTTCACTATTTTTGGTGTTCACAGAAAATCTGATAGGAAATAATTTCCCCTGAGCAGCTGACAGTATCAAGAAGTTTAAAGTTTGGTGAAAATCATAACTTAAAAAATCAGATCTATCTAATGTCTGGTCTGCTCTTGTGCTATGCTTTTAATAGCAATTATTACCAGAAGCTTCCATATAGCTGCTTATACAGATCATAGTCATAGCACCATCATAGGTAATGAGAGCCTTGCTACAATCCTTCCTCTCTGGAAGGCTCAGATCCATGCTCTGAATCACATGCAGAGATTTCTTTCTTGTTGGTTCATCATAAACTTCAGAAGGCCGATTTTGTTTTCCTAGCCCTGTAATAGAAAAGTTTCTATTTTTTTTTTTTTTAAGTGGGAAAAGAGAAGATTGTTTACCACATCCTTCAGATCCAAGCAATCCTGTTCTGTGTGCTGCTGTGGAGCCAGGAGACAAAGATTGCAGGGACAGTGCTGCAAAAGCAGTATCCTAGAAATTATTTGTGTTGCTTAAATCTTCAATTTGTAGTTAAAATTAGAAAACAAAGTAAGACAAACTTTATTCAAGTGCCATTGAATGAGATGTCTGGGAAAAATATTCTGTCTGCATCTTTGTTTTTAAATAGTTAGTAGTTATTGATAGCAGTTTAGTTTTTAATAAGTATTTACTTATTACATAGTATATTAACATATACTCCAAGTATCCACTTTGTAGAAATATCTAAAATAAACCAACCAAATATATATCAGTTATAACTTTTAACTTTAGAAGTGAAATAAAATAAAATTCAATATGAAGAGTAAGTGAAAATGTATTTTTTAAGTTTAAAAATGCAAGCTTCTATTAATTCAGGGGTTAAATGTTCCAATATTGTGATTTAAGAATGGATGGTATGAAGAGATTAAAGAATTCAAAATAATTTTTATATCAAAATCTGCAAACAGAATTTTTTAAAATTTTTTTTTTGAAAATATTTCTAATCTTTAGGCCTTATAGTTTTGGATTTTTCTGAGTAATCTTGAAATAGAGATTTTTAAGTAAAGCTTCATTCATTCACAAGGATCTCAGATTTAAAAATACCCTAAATTCAAAAGCTTGAGAATTAAATATCCAGTGGGGGAAACAATGTTGTTTCAGGCTTTTATTGGCATCCTTTTTGGTTTTAAAACTGCTTTATGCCTTAGGACTTTTTATGCCATAAACAAAGATTATTAATGAGCTTTGGATTTAAAAATCTGTGTCTTTAAAGTAAAAAGCAATTAAAAGGTGTTTTTAACACAGTACTCAAATGAAGATTCACTCTCCAGTATGGAATTTAACAATAAAAGGGTCTTATTGACCTTTTGAGATCCGTAGGATGTAATGAAAATATTAACTTCTGTGAACTTCCAGAAGACAGCAAAGAAGCCTGAGGAATCCAGAGCACTGGAACTGCTGAGTCTCTTCGTATCTCAGTTGAAAGTCTACATGAAAGGTTTCCATGGCAGCAGGATATGAAGACCTTGCAAGGCTTCTGTGATCCTTCATCTGGAGAAGTAGATTTACTTGTAAGGATACCAGTGAAGCAGGATTTACAGGTTCAAGAAGACATACTCCTGGTTTGGACTAGGTCAGTCTTCAAGGGCTATAGCTCTGCTTTGATACCTCTCAGTTCTGTGGTCTCTCAAATCTTACTTTATTTTCTGTTCTTGAAAAAATCTGAAAGATGCAAAAAAAATCAGAACTGTGATAAATCTTAAAACTTTGAAGAAGTACTTCAATTACTGTTTAGAATATTTATTTTCCTCTCGTGACTGTTGTTTCTGCACAAAATAAAGATTTGATGCAAATTTTCCTGTGACTCTTGAGCTCATTGCACTTAGAATAATCCTGAAATTATAATCTCAGAAGATAAATATTAGGTGACAGGATACAGAATCAGTATACATGTTTGTGCTCCAAAACTGTGAAGAATGGGCATAACAGTTTGAGTTAGTACAAGTATGGAAGATCATGCTTCATTGTACTGAATATTTCAGTCTCTCTAGTTGAGAAATCAAATTTTAAGTCTATGAATATTCAAAAAATGACAAAAATTTGAGAAATAATGTCTTAATAGCAGAATTTGTTTATAAATCTTTATTGAATTTTACAGAAACATGTTATATCTTGGATTTATGTCAGAGGACAATAATTAAAGATGCAAATAACTCTAATTAAGTCTTGAAAGCACTACATCACATTAAGGGTTGCAATTAATTTCATTAAAAGTGCCATATGATGTCATTTTGTGACTTGTAATACAGCCCTGCTTGGTTATCTATTCAGATATCTCCTTGCACTTCCCATCAGTGGGGGGAAATATTCCAATACTCCTTAAAATAAATAGAATTGTATCACACATGTTAGCAAAGAACAAAACTGTATTTCTAATTTACTCATTCTCTGCCCTACCTTTAGGCTGTTTTGTTTTCGATCTGAGTTAGCTTTAGCTTCTGGACTTGGTTCCAGAATCCATATTGCCAAAGGCAATGTATACCAGAACCTGAAAACAGGGAAAGAAATAAGTAACACATTCAGATTAAACCAAGTCAAATTAAATTAATTTAGTGGAGATTAATCTTGTTCAGTAAACTATCCTCAGACTGATAGATTTTGGAGGGTTTGGTGGTGGTGGAGAGAAGAGAGAGTTCGCAAGTGTTTCAGTCATTCTGTGGTGAAACTGCTTAGCAACTTCTTTGTTAACTTCTAAAATCTCTAGAATTAAACAACTTTTATACTAACATTTTTATGCTTAACATTAAATTATCTGTTCTACATAAAAAGACAAATATAATATAGATTCATTTTTAAAAATATTTTTTATCCTGTTTGCGACTAATCAGTTTATCACTGCTCTGAACAATGACAATTCATAGATCATCAGTGTGTAAATGAGTTTAAAAGAGATTGCTTAAAACTGTCAGGCTGGATATTTAATTCAAAAAAAGACAATGGGAGCTGCAGAAAACACTAACATCCCTATCAAAGAGTGATCAATTGTGAAGCTGCCCTAACATTTCAAAGTAATAGAAAATTATGGGATTAGTTTAAAATCACAGACAAAATTTATGGAAGTTTACAAAAGCTTACATCAGATGAGGGAAGTAGAATTAATTTACTTTTTTTATATAATATATATAGATGTAAATTATCTATATAAAGTATTCTATCTATCCCAGAGAAATGGGTGTACTGGAGTATAGCTATATACATCTATTCATGGACATAATATATTATGTGTGTGCAAAGAATTCCAATTGCAGATGTACGAGTCAACATTACTAATACAACATCCTGTCACATCAGTAAGATGGAGCAGAACACCATTGTGAAGAATGAAAAGAATGCTTCCAAGACACGTAAGATTTATGGTCATTCATTTCAGTAATTCGTTAGTCTGAAGTTAGCAGTCTAATTCCTCTATAATTTTTCTATAGTTCAGGGTACCAGCTCCATTTTGGAAATGGAAAGTCCACCAGAAGTTTACGGTGGATGAATTGCCAGTTGGAGTTCTGTATTCCTGTAATGACTTGTATAAGTAAACTAAGCTAACTAGATGTTTTACTTGGGCATCTTATTTAAAATTACCTAGAATTCAGCTAGCAGAGTACAGCCACAATGCAATAGTCTGTGCAGCATTCTGTGTAAAAGGCTGTGCAGAGGACACCAGGATCTCCACTGGAATCAGCATTGCTGGGCTCCACAATGTGGCGATATGCCATGGCACGACCCCCAGCAGCAAGTGGAACAACTTTCCTTGTAACATCAGAGGCCTTGACTCAAACTGGATTCCTGAATGAGCTCTGGAGGCCTAGGGCTGCAGTGGTGCCTGAGACAATAGGAGATGGTCTTGTATGCAAGAGATGCGTCACCAACTAATAGAGCTGAGTTTAAATCAGACTCTGCAGGAGGAAGGCAAGAGACACAAGCAGGAAACTGCTGCAGGAGGTGGAGGCTCCCATCTATTGACATGGCTGACTTGTCTAGGGAGGTTTGCTGCTTCCCAGGGCCTTGAATCTGGGATGTTATGGAACAACTGCTAAGCCTTGTCTGACCCTCAGACTACTATGCCTTGCTGCTCTTCCATGTTAGGACCAATGAAACTGCCATGGACCTGGAATACATCAAACATGACTACAGAGCATTGGGAACGAGAGTAAAGGACATGGCAGCCCTTCTTGAACTTTTGATCATGGCAATGATTAGGAAGGATTTGAGGGAAAATTGTGGATGCTGAGGGTCAGCAACTCTTTACACAGCTGGTGTTAATAGCAGTTTGTTTTTTATTACAGTGGAAACCTCTTTGAGAATCAAGGACTGTTAGAAAGACAGTGTCCAACTCTCTAGGTGGGGAAGAAGCATTTCTGGTAACTCGCAGGGCAAACTAGTGAGAATTTTAAATAAGGAACAGTTGGGAATTGAGAGGATGACATGGCTAACTAGGCTGGCAAGCAAAGAGTGCAGTGTGATGTGAAGACTAAATAATCAATGGCTAATCAAATAATAAGGCTGAAGATGCCCCAGAAGGGACCCCAGGTCAAGTGTTTCAGGCTTCCACAGCAAAGAAAGCCAAGAGCATCCTGGGCTGCATTAGAAAGAACCTTTGACAAGTGATGGAATGCTGAAAGAGCTGGGACAGTTCAATGTGGAGAAGTCTCAGGGGTATTTTACCAATGTGTAAATCTGGAGCCAGATTCTTCTCGGTGGTGCCCAGTGAGAAGGTGTGCTAAAAAAAGCCAGTATGCCTAGAGGGGCTGTGAAGTTTCTGTCCTCAGAGGTGTTCAAAACCTGACTGGACATGGTCCTAAACAACCTTTTCTGACTGACTTTGAGCATGGAAGTAGGATTTCAGTATTTGATCTTCAGTAGTGTCTCCCAACCTCAAAAGTGATTTTGTGAATCCCCCAAGTTTAACAGCATGGGTTTGACTCTCTGACAGAAAAGATATTAAGAGTGAAAGGAGGTAAGAGATCACAGTACATGTACCTTTTCACAAGCTTACCAAGCTGCTGAATCATCTTCTGTTTTCATAGACTTTAAAAACCCCAGAGATGGATCTAACATATCTAAACCATGGATATCTATCAGAAACTTGCCTAGTTTCTACCTATTTTATGGTAGGATTTGCAATTCTCACAATTCTAAAACCCATAACTACACTGCATTTCATAGATGAGAGGTATACAAGCCCTGAAACTCAGAGTCTTGGAACTCAAATCCTGAACTAGGGATTCCTGTGACTCCAGTGAGACATCCTTCACAGAGGAGGATCTGCATTTTTTGTGCACCTGCTCCCCACAGAGTATGGGAAACTGAAAGGTCCTTGATTTACTGTAGGCATGACTTACACACACAGCCAAAACATCAGTGTGTCATCAAAATTGTTCTCATACTGAATCTAAAACACGGCACTGTACCAGCTACTAGGGAAAAAAAAATTAACTCTATCCTAGCCAAAACCAGGGCAGAAATCTGTTCAAGATTCTCCAACAGACAGAAAACTGTATCAGCTTTAAATTACCATGGTTCATTCGAGCAAATAATGGACTTTGCTGGTACTGTTGCCAAAGCTACACTTCCAGCTTTCTAACTATCTTCAAATCCCTTTGTTCACATAGCTGGAGCCCAGCCTTGGGGAGGAGTAAGGCTGCAGTTTGGATATGGAGCAGAGAATGCTGCTAAAGAACTCAGAAGTGGAGCAGGCACAACCTGCACAATAGGCTGAGCAGCAGCTTGAATCCTAGCCTTACTGCTAGAGAACATTAAAAATTCCTGTTCAGTGAGGTGTAGCTGAAGTGAAGCACCTGCCTTGTTAACAAATTACCTTGTGTATCAAAAACAAAACTGCAGTAATTAAAGTCATATTTTTAAAATTTGGAATTGGATAGTATTTTTTTCAACTTAGTTGTCTATCTTATTTTCTCCATTAGCAAAATGCTCTTAGGCAAGCTAGTTGATTAGTATGTATGAATAGAGAAAATCAGCTCACCACATGCCAGCAGGTTTAGCTTAAGTTTACCTCAGCTTCTGGGTGAAGATTCAGACCACTGTTTTGTCAGCAGATGTTAAATTTCATCCAAGTTGCTGTCAATCCACTCAGAGAGGTGAGTAAGATATCAGTATCTTCTGCAAATCATTAAGGTACTTCATTTCTGTTAAAAATGCTGATGAATCCTGCTCCCTTTAGATATTTTGAAACATGGACAGACTTGGAGAGAAATCATAGAATCATAGAGTAGTTTGGGTTGGAAGGAACATTAAAAGTCAACTAGTTTCACCCTGCTGCCATGCGCAGGAGCACCTTCCACTAGATCAGGGTGCTCAAAGCCCCCTTCAACTTGGCTTTGAACATTTCCAGGGATGGGGCACCCACAGTTTTTCAGGGCAACCTGTTCCAGGGTCTCACCACCCCTCCAGAAATTTTTTTTTTCTCCTAACAGCTAATCTAAGCCTGCCCTCTTTTGATTTAAAGCTGTTTTCACTTGTCCTATCACTACATGTCCTCGTAAAATGACCCTCTCTATATATCTTGTAGGCCCCCTTCAGGTACTGGAAGGCTGTTCCCCAAAACTTTCTCCAGCCTGAACAATCCCAGCTCTGTCTTCATAGGAGAGATGCTACAGTCCTCTGATAATAGGAGCAAACTATGACCATGACCTTGTTACTTAATTTCTACCAAAATGAATGGGAAGTAGAAGGTGGTTTTTTTGTTTGTTTGTTTGGTTTTTTTAATCTACCTTATATTTATTTGTGTTTTTAGGCATTTGAATTCCTAGCAAAATTTGTCTTATAAAAGCTTAAAAAAACATTATCAAAAAACTCCAAAAATGTACTTTTCTCCTGATATACAACCAGCAAGGGTCTTTGAAATAAGTTATCCAATATTATAAAAAGCGGAAAAAAAAGGTGGGAAAAAGAAGCCAGGGACTAGAGGTGGGGGAAGTGTTACTTGCAAAATTAGTATTTTTTTTTTTTTTAAGAGGGTTTATCTTTTCAAAGCAATTGGTAACTGGTTTAATTTAGTTAACAGACTGATGCTTTAGCATACTGCTCCACTGGTTTGCACAGCTTTAATACTTTCCCAAAGTTTAAATTAGAATTTTGACTTCTGCTGAACTTTTGAAATTACTTTATTTGATACATAAATCCAGTTGCTCAATGCTAGTAAAAATGTTAATTATTACTTAAGTCTAAATATAATTTGAGTTTGGAAAATGCAATATAGTCAGATTTTTAAAGTATTTTTATAATGTACTTTTGAAAATGTCATAAAATTTTAAGATACTAATAATTCTACTACTTGACAGGATTATGAATTATGAACAAATCATATTCTCCTTCCACTCCCTTTTGAAGGATGCTTTTAATGCAAGTAATAAGTAAAAGTTTCAAGTTCCTAAAATATGGCTTTCTTGGTCACACTGGCTTTAATAAAGTCAAAACAAAGCCACTCTGAGATGCCACAGAGTCATACATTGGATATAAATGGAAAAAAAAAATCGATGGAGAGAGAGGGGATGAAAGTAAAAAGAGTAGATACTTTTAATTAGTGAAAATTCTACATTGCTATAATTTACAAGAAAAAAAACAAGTAAGGGAATTAAAAAGGAGATGATCTAACTGAGATTCATAGTGGCTTTTTGTTTTTTTAAATTGTGTACCAAAAGAATTTAGCAAACACTTGAACGATAATAGTGATGCTAGTAATTCCTTCTGATGTCTTTATTCACCTATTTATTTCAATTCAACTTGTTCTGGGCTTGATAGAAGTTCATATTGGTATATTTCTGTGTGAACTTTTCTCTCAAAAAATGAACTAACATGCAAAGCACTGTACAAGCTTTATGCTTCACAGAAAACGTGCATGAGCAGTAGTGAAGAGGTTGGTATTTTATGTCTGTACTGTATTGCACAAGGTGTTGCAATAATATAGATCTAAAAGATGATTTATAAACCCCCCAAAAAACCCCAAAACTCAGATAAGGATCCAAACAGCTAGCAGACTTTTGCAGACTTTTGCTTGGTCTTGGCTGCATTGTAGGAGTACAGACTGTACTTTGGAGATGATAAATGAAAACTTGAATTTGAAATTGCAATAAATAAGTTATTTAAGGAAGAACGAAATAAAGCAACAACTAAGAACCTGTAAAAGGAAGATCCTTTTGACTGAAATAGTGACATTAAAAAATAAAGTCATCAGACTACTTTAAAAAACAGCCTAGTTACAAAATTAGACTAAAAATGTGATCTAATCTACCCAAAGACATAAAAGAAATTAGAGATACAAATTTTTAACAGTTGGACTAGATGATCTTATAGGTCTTTCTCAACCTAAAGAATTCTATTATTCTATTTTCCATTTAATATTGCATTAATCATGTTTTAGTAACTTGGTAACAAAAGCATAACTAACATAGTGTTCTCACATTCACTCCAAGGTTTCCACATAAAGCAGTTATGATATCCTTAATATTGTGCATGTTAAGATCTAAAACTTGGGTAAGACTTAAGAAAGAAATTGCCAATTTCTGGTTTTCAGAACTTGCCATTAAGAATTCTATATTTCTGTTAAATCTGCAATATCATATTTTATTTTATGTTTCTATTGTGTGGTCATTTGTTGTATTATATCATCTTTTTTTCAGAAACCTTTGGAAGTATTTCTTTGGAGAACTTGGTTTATTTGGATAAATTTCTCGTTCTCCTGATATCCAATTAATGTCAATGTATCAAGCCATGTCCATGGAGTTGTGTGGCTGGGTATGTAGCCAAGGAAAGTTACTGAACCAATAGATGAGCTTGCATTTTTCACTGAATAGTGCAGAAGGGGTTATCAGCAATAAGTGTGCAACATAAATCTGTATACTTTACATGCCAATATATTATCAGCATGAAATCCAAAATGGACAGTTTAGGACAAAAGGAAGTTCCCAGCACGTTACTGACTGATCACAATCTGTCACAACAATTAATGCAGTCAGATGCAAAGACAGCCTCAATTAGTCAGCTTCCATAATTCCTGGAAGAGTTAAAATTAAATCAGTCATAGAAATGTAGAATGGTTTGGATTGGAAGGAACCTGAAAGGTCACCAAGTTCCAAAGGCCACTGCTGTGTGCAGGGAAGCCTTCCACTAGACCAGGTTGCTCAGAACTCCTCCAACCTGGCCTTGAACACTTCCGTGGATGGGGCATCCACAACTTCTGTGGGCAGCCTTTTCTGGTGCCTCACCACCCTGGCAGTAAAGAATTTCTCCCTAATAGCTAATGTAAACCTATTCTCTTTCAATTTGAAACCATTACCCCTTGTCCTGTCATTATACGGTCTTGTAAATAGTCTCTCTCCATCTTTTTTGCAGGGTCCCCAGGTGGAAGGCCACAGTTAGGTCGCCCTGAGGGTTTCTCTTTTCCAGGCTGGATGCTTGGCAATACTCAGAATAGACTGTAACAGTGAAGAGCAAATTATCTTGACAACAGTAATGCGAAACTTAGGGAGAGATGAATTAGCACTAAAATAGTAATTAAAATATTTCTTTTCAGGTTTAAAGTGTTACTAAAGTTGTTTGTTGTTTTGACACAGAATGAGGTTGTTGACATATCTCTTATGAAAAATTAGCCATAAATATTATAGCTTTCAGTTCAAGAGTGGCATGAATTTGATTGTTAACCTTCCTTTCACATATGCTCTCTAAAATGAGCATATCCATAAATGCTCTTTAATATCTTTATTTCCATTAAAATCTTTCAGGGTCACTAAGATCAAGCTTAAGTCAAGCAAGAGATTTGAGGTTTTGATTTGGTTATCATGAGAGCTTCTTAGTTTCTGACAAGTTGCAGTGCATCTATACAATTTTATAATCCTTCATCCTGTGACAAGGTAAATTGAAAGTTATAATTTTATGACCCAATAGATACATTGTAATATCAGTTTCTATTTTCATGCCTGGAAGAACAAACAAATATTTTTCTACTTTGTATATGAATACCTAAGATGTTTATAAACTGCAGAAGACTACACATGCCCCAGCTAATATTGTTTTAATATCATAAAGCTGCCCTGGAGTGAAAATATCAATTTCTGTGTCAGATTACTGGAAAATTCTAGTCAAAGCAATTATCTATGGTTATTTTCAGGCTTGTAGATCATTCATTATTAATGGATGAGTTAATTAAATTAATTTCAGTGAAAATGTTGAGACAGAGGAATTCCTGTTGAGGTAATATGCCAAGATACACCAGGAGATGTCTGCTTCTTCATTAATTTTGTCTTGATTGAGGTTAGGTGAATCCTTCTGAGATGCTCTTAGCAAGCCTTAGTCCTTTAGGTGAGAATCAATTTCTACTAAAGGCAGTCTTGTGTATAGCATAGATATGTTCTTATTGCTCAAACAAGAAATTGAGTTGCATTAAGATTTCCTATATTATGACTGCTTTTAATTTGTTAAGCATGAAGCTGCCTTCTTGTGCAAAATGTGTGAGGAGATGCTGCCTTTGTGTTTTCTGGTAAGGAGAATAGATTTTGTGACCTTGAATTAAGTTTGACCACTGGGTGCATAGTTTGGGTTTTCAGTAGCTTCTATTTCAAGAGCAGATGAGTAGAGACAATTATTAACGGGAGAGCAATTCCCTTGAGCTCCAGCTGCTCCAGGCCATCAGGGATGTCTGAGCAGTGCTTTCAGCATTTAAATTTCTCAGCTTGCTTCTTGTACAGCTAGGAAACATGACCTAATTAGTTTTTTCATCTTTTTCTCTGTTCATGAGGAAAGACACACTGACAGCAATTTAATTACATGTTGACATAACTTTTGGTTGTGAGAAGAACTAGAGATGTTCACAATGGCAGAGATTTCACGCCCTCCTTGGTGGGCTCAGCTTGTATATGGATTGGGATCATATTGAGTGGGGTTTTGGGGACAGAAGGGTGCTATTTTTTGGTGTTGTTTCTTTGTTTATTTGTTTGGTGATGTTTTGTTGTTTATTTGGGGATTTTTTGTTGTTGTTGTTGTTCTGGTTGGGGTTTTTTGTTTGGTTTGGTTTGGTTTTTTTTGTGGTTTTGTGTTTTGTTTTAAAGTGAGTAAGGTCATTCACTGTGCATGCTAGAAGTTTGATTATCTGCCAGACCGAACCTAAGACTATGTAGTGTTCTTCTATTGTCCTGACAGTCAATACAAGGAGCTTTAACTCTTTCTTGTCAACAGAGAGGATGAAGGAACTTCCTTTTTTTTCTTTTTTTTTTTTTCCAGTATACAGTCTACTGCAAAAAAGCCATACACTACGATCAGTTTCAGTAGCATAATTCCTTTGTGTCACAGAATACAGCATGGCTGAAGATAGAAGGGGCTACTTAAAGCTGGTTGTCCAGGACTGTGTCTAGATGACTTTTCAATACTTCCAGGAAGGGACAACCCCTCTGGGCAGCCTCTACCAGGACTCAGTAACACTCTCAGTAAAAAATTGTTCTCTGATGTTCAGGTGGAACATTCTCTGTTTTAGTTTGTACCATTGTCTCTGGTCTGTCACTGGTCACAGTTCAGAAGGGTCTGGCTCTGTCCTCTTTGCATCCTTCTGTCAGGTATTTGTGTATATTGGTGATATCCCTTCTGAGCCTTCTCTTTTCCAGGCTGACCAGCCCCAGCTCTCTCAGCCTTTCCTCATTGGTGAGATGCTCCAATCCCTTCATCATCTTCATGGCCTGTCATTTCACTCTTTCTGGTATGTCCATGTCTCTCATACTGGACACGCAATTCCAGGTGCAGCCTCACCAGAACTGGCAATGAAAATAATTTTTGCTTAAACAATAGGAAAATATAAACAATGGTGATTCAATTTTCATATGGCCATACACTAAAACCCTGCCAGGGCAGCAGAGGTACCAGCAGCTCCCTGTGGCCCTGAGTGAGTGCCAAGGGTTCCATCTCAGGAGTCGGGGCAAATCCTGCAGCCAGACCCCAGCCCGCTGCCCCAGCCAGGAGCAGGGCAGCCAAGGGGACAGGAGCAACCCCTGGCATCTGACAACTCACTGGAGATGAAAATGGCTTGAGGCTGGGCCAGGGTTTGGGCTTGCAGATGAGCCCAGCTCAGCAGGACCCATGGCCAGGCAGGGCAGGGCTGTGGGGAGCGGGAAGCGGACCCTGCTGTGGCACCACTGGGGCAGGGGCTGATAGCCCATGGGGCTAACATGGGGCCCTAGGCCATGGGCAGAGTAGGAGGAGCCCTGTGGGACTGGGCAAAGATGGTGAGGGCTGACAGTGCTCACAGGAACATCAAAAATTCTTACCGTTGATTACCATAGAGTTTGGGTCTATATGGGATTTTGAGATTATCACTTCAGTCTAAAATAATTATTGTGTTGACATAAAGTGTTATATTCCACAGTTCTGCGTTTATTATGTAAATATGTTAAAAGAAAAAAAAAGAATAGCTTCCAAATAGCTACAGTCACCCAAACTAACACTGTGAATCTTCCTTTTCTTGTGTGTTCTTGCCATATTTAACTGTTTTGTATGAAGGAAGCTGTTTCTATAAGGTGACCTTGCCATGGTGACTTTTGATTTCTTATAAAGGGAAAAATGAAGAGTAGGAGAGGCTCTGCCCAGAAATTAATCTTGCACCTAAATTACAAGACTTTTATATCCAGAAACAAAGACATAAAATGTATTCATCTTGGTGTCAACTTTGACTTTTTGTCTTTTTCTCTCTTTTACAAATGAAAACACAATAAAATTTACTTAATTTATAAGCATATGAAAACTTGCTTCACACACGAAATTAAAGCTGACAATCAAATGTTTTGAGGTTTCAGTCTTGGACTAAAGATGACAGAAGCGAAGGAGACACAGTGTTGTTTCTAGGTTTTAGGGCAGAGGCAGCTTTTTTTCTTCTCCCCAGTGTCTATCTCAAAAAACACTGTAAGGAGAAGAAGAAATAGAGTAGTAGTAAGTATTCTAGTACACAAGTAACTAGTGCCAAGAGAGGAGAGGCACTTTAAGCAATGGAAGAGACTCTGAAGCCAGAAAGTGAGATATTTCAGGAAAATTAATCTGACACAGAGGTCCATGCTGAGATATACTAGGACTTTGTGAAGGCAAGAAGTAATTTCAAAATGGGCAATAAATTGCTGCTGCTCCTAAAAGATCGTTCAGTCTTCTTTCATCATCATCTGCTAGTCTTCACACACTCTTCCTGCTCTCAGTCCATTACTTTGCCAAAACCATATTTCATTTTAAACCAGCAGAAGACAGGGGTGGAAATGAGAGCCAGGGAAAAGGAAGGAAGTGTTAAGATTGCTGTTTTTGATGCTGCATGGCTTCCATCTACTTATCGTGGTTGTGTAAGTACAGCCTGGGAGGAGCTGGGAGAAGAGAGTGAATGGAATAGTAATGGGTATGAGATGCAGGAATCAGAAAAAATGAGATGCAAAATGAGAGGTAACAGCTGGAGTGAAAGGATGGAGCAAAAGGGTACCGAAGAAGGCATAAGAAGTGCTTGCTCTAGTTCCTCAGCATTTTCTTGGAGTCAGAAATAGGTTAATAGCTAATGGAAAATGTTGCCAGTTTTCATGTACTATGTAGTTCTGTTAAACTCTGAGACGCTTTCCTTATTATCATCTAGCCTGTTTGCACAGAAGATTAAGTTCTGAGTATCTAAAATTTTCTAGCTTCCTGATGATGAGTTCTTCCTGAACTGATAACTTTCACTATAACTGGAAAAAATTGTCAGAAACATTCATGCCAAGAATTTAAAAAATAAATGTCTTATTAAAAAATGCTTAAAAGGTATCAAAATTGGGAAGTAATTTTTCAAGTTTAATAATCTCATTAAAATCTGCACATGGAGCACTCATAAAGTTAAATTAAAAGTTTCTGTTTTTTCCTGAAACTTTTAATTTAACTCATAAACCAGGATAATCAACACATATAGACATATCCTGGTTTCTTCTTGCTCAGGTTTTATTCCTGCATTAATGCCCATTGTTTTGACTAAGCTTCAGCAATGAAGTATTAATTCCCTCATTCAGTTCTGTGATGTATTCAACAGTTCACTATCATGTTTTTGGGTGGATTTATTTGTTTTTGCTTTACAGAGGGTAAGAAAATCAGAAGCTGATTTGGGAGTCACTATTCTATACACACAAAAATTATGAATTAAAGGATTAATTGTGACAATCTTGTTCTGGCTCTTGCTACCTTTTCCATTGTTTGGAAAATGACCTTCTGTAAATGTATTTATTTAGCACAAGATTTCCTTAGGCTTTTAATGCTTTTTTAATGTCATTGTCTTCTGAAAACATAGGAGAAATATAAAACAATTTTCCACTCCTTTAGAAGTCTAGTCAGAATTTGTGGGAAGTATTTATCTGTTTAAAAGCACACTACAGCAGAAGTGGTCACTGAATTAGGTGAAATTTTCTAATTGTATTGAGGAATTTCAGTGCAGTTTCAAACAGTGTGATGTAGCTCTGTGATCACTTTGAACTACATATAGATGAGCTCTTTTCACATAACTATGAAATCAGGAATCAGCACATAATGGCATAGTAATAATTAACTGAAATATTGGCCTTCACATCTGCTTTTGAATACTGTCACCACATAATCAATATAGGAAGGTTATAAGCATGGAAGCTAACCATGAAATGAAAGGCATATAAATGTGTCAGGTTTTGAGATCTTCATTCTGGAAACATGTGCTGCTGCTTTAAATTGCAGTCGAAATCTCTGCAATTAAGGTCTGACATGCCCTTGTGGTAATGAAGTTTTCCAAATTATATTAGAAGCATATGATTCTCGTGCAGAATTGCATGAGCCCACAGCTTATATCCCAAAGTATCATGTTTGAATTACAGGCTGTTAATTTAACTTTAATTAGAAAATCACCTTAATGTTCATGTCCAGTTGTAATGACTAAGATGTCTTCAAAGCTTCCACTCATTTGGTTTTACTTAGTATGTAGTCAGATGCATTTAGATTTAAAGCTTATAAATCCGTTATCACTTCTGGACAGCAATACTAATCAGTTAAAAATCTGTTGTATATACTAAAAACCTTTGCTCATTCAGATTGTAAAGTGTTTTCATTAAAATCTATTTTAAACTGATTAATAGGAATTTATGTATGAATTTGCTTATGTGAATGTAAATAGCATTTAATGAAAGTAAAATTCCCAAACATTTAACTTAGATAAGGAGTCAGCTTCTTGTAAAACCCAGGCTACTTAGCACAATAATCACATTATAATTTACTACACTTTTGCACAGTTAAGGAAGAAACTCAAGAAGTGATTAATTTATGTCCTTAACCTTAATTTCTTTGCAAACTAAATATTTTCACATTAAAAAAAAAAGGCCAAAACCCCTCTATTTTAATAGTCAATTTAAAATCTCTCAAATAAATCCACATCCTATACTATATCCACATATCCTATATCTACATCCTACCATGTTTTTGGTAGCTGAAGGTATTAGTTGATTGCATCCTCTTACTGATATCAGTGTCACAATTCAGAGGCATCTTATGTAAAGAATAAAGCTTAATACAAATTCCTTCTTAGAGACTTCACAGAATGGTTATTAAATTGGGAAGGCACTCTTGAAGAAAATCCAGTCCAACCTTCCTATTCAAAGTAGGGTCAACCAGGGAGCAGATTGCTCAGGACTGTGCTCTACCACGTTTCTAGCATCTCCCTGATATAACCTCCAAACCTCTCTGGTGAACCTGTTTTGACCACTTTCATGGTAAGAATAATCACTTGTATTTTGGGAGCTTTCTGTACTTCAGTATGTACTCATCGCCTCTTAGTCTCTCCCTAGGCATCACTGAGAAGAGTCTGACTGTTTTGTTTTCTTCACCTCCCCAGCTGATATAAATGTATTAGTGAGATCCTTCATAGCTTTTCTTCTTGACATTAAACAATCCCAGCCCTCTTTAGCATTCCCTTATGTATCAGATGCTCAGATCATTTTAACATCTTCGTGGCTTCTTCACTGGTTCTGCTTTCATATGTTAACAAAACATAAAGAATGTTAACACAAAAGATTCATCTGGAAGGCTTTTCTGTGCCTTCTGCCAAAATCAATCAATACTGTACAGACATTTTATATTTCTTCTAAATTTTCAACCATTTGAATCTGAAGACTTATTATTATTATTGAAATATTTACTGTTTAGGTTTTGTTGCATATGATACTTTCAGAAGGAACAAGTTACCGAAACTGATTTTAAATATTTATAAGCAACTTAATTTTGTTACAATTATTGTTTGAAAGATTATTAGTGGTTTAAAAGAATAGCCCCAAATCAATCTATATCAGTGAAGCATTTAGTTTATATAGTATAATTTATAACTGTTGTAATCAAATAATACCTTTGTAGGTACTGGCTTGACCTGGAAAACATGCAAGTCCCCCTTTTAAGTCACTAGTGTTTTACTAGAGACAGTGAAGGAGTGAAATAGATTGACATAGTGGGAAATAACAAATATGTTAAAATCTGTGATAACAACAATTATGCACTGTCAAAGACCTGCAATTGACCTTTAATGCCTTCCCTTTCACTAAATGTGCTTGCTATGTCCAGTGTTACTTTTATTTAAATTATTCAGTAGTTGAAGGTATACCTCTAGTGGATTAAATATCAAATCCCCAAATATTAATTTATGACAAGGATCACCAACTTTAGCTCAATTTAACTTCAAATCCCTAAGTGTTCATTGAAATTCCAATGAATATTTCTAACACTAATTACTCAATTTCTATATTTATAAGGGAACTGGCACCTCATAAATATCACATTGTGCTATTATCTCCATATGTTCCTGTTCCCTCTAAATATAGCAAATCAGCAATTAGCACTAGAAATATTCATTAAAATTTGAAGGTAGATAAATAACAAGTAGGAATGCCATTTATTTATTATAATTTACAAAGCAAAGAACATCTAAATGCTTCTCATTTGATTAATGTGCCACATACCACCAGTTACACTAAATTCTTCAGCTGAACTAGTACTAGATAAAATTTGTACTGCCTCACAAGACAATATGCTTAATGGCTTGCCTGTTTTGGCACAGCACAACACCTTGTTAAGTTTTGATTAGCCTCACCTTTAACATTAGGATTGCAAAAGAATCTTAGAGGTGCTCTTTTTTTTAATCCCCATGTCTAGGACTGTTTTTTGGGATTTTTGTTTTCAAGTAGGAAACAAAACCATGACATGCACTTGGGCTATCCTCAGTGTGAGGAAAGTTTCTTTTTTTGAGAAGTTTTCTGTCAAATCACGAAATATGTGAGCCACCTGTACTGGGAGCTTAGTCAGCCTGGCAGGTGTAAACTTAGGAAATTGGCTTCAGTATACAACATAATTGCTCCAAAGCATATTCTTCTGGTAATTTGTGTACCATGAATACTCTAGCTCTTTTCTCTTTGCACATACAACTGTTGCACATTTGGTGCTGCACTGCTTGCCATGTAGAGCAGGTGATACAAAAAGTTTTCAAAGCCTGTCCAGATACCAGTTTTAAGTATAAAGGCAATGGGGTATTCATGTCTTCCTTTGCAGAAAACTCAGGGCAGGTAAAAAGTCAAAACAGCATGTGTAAAAAACCCTATAAACAAGGAACTCTTAAAGCTACTAATCTGCCTTTCCTACTCTGCACACTTTCCTTCCCTGTGCTTTGATTATGACTTGGATGTCTTTCCACATAGCCTCTACTACTAGTGATACATTAGAAATACAAAATTACTCTTCCCTAAGGAATTCTTTAAACATACACTCAACAGAAGTATTAAAAGGAAATACTGATTTTATGGGTTCTGGAAATAATGTATTTTAATGACAATAAGGATAAAGAAACATTAAGAAAACCCATTGTAATATCAGAATATTTTTTACACTCCCTTTGTTTTCTCTTTTGTCAGTGTTAAGGCTTAACATGCAGATACTCACATGTTTCTGAGGAAATAATTTCAATTTAGATTTGTTTCACATCTCTGTAAACCAGCATCTTTAAGTGGTACATAGCCTTTTAACTAGACCTGACCCTTTTTTTCGTGTATGTGTGTTCATGTGCATGTGCTGTAAGATAGTTAAAAATCATAATTGCCCCAAACACTGTTAAGATGATCGAAAGACTTTGCCCACCCTGGCACACTGTGCAAAGAAGAAGCTGCTCATCTGCGATTGCCTCCCCTCACCCAAATATGCCTTTGCAAATACCTGGAAATTTGGACTGTGAGTTAACCCAAGAGGAACTTGAGGTAACATAAAGGTGGTGCTATTGTCCAGTTGTCTCAGGTCTAAGGAGAGGTTAACAAGGCTGGGGAAGAGGAATGTGCCCCCTAGCAAAGCCAACTCTTCAGCTGTGCTGAAATCAGCTCTGGCCAGGTCCAGCGGGGGGAGGCCACAGCCCACAGCCCATTCCTGAGGCTCTTCCACAGAAGACTGCACGGCATCCACATGTTGGAAAAGACAGTGTAAAACTCCTCCCTCCCAGGGGAGGTGCTTGGGAATTCCCAGTACAACCGAAAGTGTGCTGTCACTTATTACACAGGAAGGAAGGAGAGGTTTGCCAATAGCAAAGAAGAATACAACACCTGGGATCAGAACACTAGAACAGAGATCAGGATGGTACCACTAGGCCACAGCAGCAGCTCAAATTTAATTTTGCATATTGCTTAAGAATAATACCAGCATTGCTATAGATGTCTCTCTTAAATTTATCTTCATTTTATGTGCAATTTACTTTTAGTTTCTGGAGTGATATTTAATGGCACATATCCGATAAAGCGTGATATTTGCATAAAGCAAACAATTCCATACAATTATTTTATTTCTATGACTTATCAATCTTCTACAAGCAGGCTTTATATTTGCAACAGATATTCTCACTTCAGCTAGTGAGATTGTGTCATGAGCTTAGCATTTTAAAGTAGGATAACAGAAAAACTTACAAACTGGAGGAAATTTAAGCACTTAGTTCCACACTGTGAAGTTAAACATATTTAAAGCAGGTGGTGACAACAGTTTTTCTGGCTGAACTGAGAGTAAACTCTACTCCAAAGGAATGCTGGATATGCATACAGAAGCTTTGGGGTACATAATGATGCATGGACTTATAATGTACTGCAACAACTTTCCTTAAAAGTAAGAATAAACCTTGATAGAATTTAACATTACAGCCTCAGAAGGAGTAAATATTTGGAAGCACTGCATAACTTTCACCCTTACATGTAGTTTATGTGATTGGATTTAGAGAGAGTATTTTATTGGACATCAGATAAGACCACCCCTTGACTTTGCTTTATATTTATTCTCTTTTTAAATGCACTGCTGAAGGTGAATAGATGTCAAGAATGATACATTAGCTAATGTCTAAATGTATTCATATTGAGACATTGAAGGACAGTTCTTTAAATGCAGCTGGACAGCAGGAAAATAAATGACAGAGTTCTCAGAGTGTCACTTAGAATTTCATGGTTGTCAGTCATCAGAATAAATTCCAGTATGCCTATAATGAGGACTCTAATTATATAGCTATATAACAGGAAAGCTCATTTTCTATTTTGGCTCTTAAATTAAAAACAAAACAAACAAAAAAAACTCTTTCAGCAACAGCTCTCCTTACAACATTTTTATATATAGGAGTCATCTGCACAAAGCTCCTATATGAGGGCTTTAAGTATAAATGCTTATGTTTAAAATACTGTTTCAAGTACATTACACAGTTTAGTTATTATTAATTGGTGTATTCTCTCATAATACATGATGAATTAGACTTGTTTAGTCATGATTCTGTAAGAAGATTAAATTAAATCTTTTAGTTTTCAATCACTTATATTATTACTGGCAGTTACCAGACATTACTTTTACTCTAGGCGCAATATTAATTACATAAGACCTCACAGATGGTTGTGGTCCTGCAGATGGGTGTGCTGAAGCTCCTGAGACAAAGTCAGAGGTTTCAGGAACAATTAACCTGGAGATCTCCAGTGCCCTATGACAGACATGGCCAGTTCCAGTTTCAGCCCCAGCGCAGGGCACGGCTGAGCCCCTCAGCCCCGGGGAAAGCCTGGGCAAGGGAGGGCAAAACGCTGCCCGGCAGGCAGGGCTGAGCCAGGGGAACCGAGCGAGAAACAGCCCTGCGAGCCCCGAGGGGACAGCGGGAGCAGGGACAGGCCAGCAGAGACCTGGAAACCCTGGGAATGACCCTGGTGGGGCAGGTGGACATGCCCTGAGTGAACTATGGCCACTAAAAAGGCCGTGCAGATGCAGGTTTACCTTGATGACTGCAATCTGTGTGAGGGCCCCAGGTTGGAGCTGGGAGAAGTGTGAGGAGGAGTGAGAGAAAGAAGAGCTTCTATGGACTAGCAGTCCTAATTCCCCATTCCCTTGCATAGCTGGGGCAAAGGAGGTTAGAGGAGTTAGGGATGAGGGAGTGAAGTTGAGCCCGGGAAGAAAAGGAGGGGAAAAACAAGAAGAAGAAGAACATGGTTTAGTTCTTTCTTTCACAATACCCATTTCTAATTCAATTGGCAATAAATTAATGTTTCCCCAACAGATTTGGCCCAAGAGTGTAACAGATAAGTGATATCCCTCTGTTTATCTTGATCCTTGATGAACTTTCCCATCCTGATTAACTCTCTGATCACTAAAACTTTCTGGTCTCTGAAAACTAAATCACTTTCAGGGCTGGGGCCCTTGAACATTTTCTCCGATGCAAAAGTTTGACTGCACTGCCTGTTTCAGAGAACCTGCTTATTCTGCTGCCAATTCTTTACTATGCAACAATACTCACAGGGCTCCTGTTGGTGAAGCGGGATATGATGCCGTAGCAAAGCCATTATCTGCTCTTGTGACCGTGGTCAAACCACTGTTGCCATGTTAGGATGTCTGGGTATTTCTTGTGCCACTGTTTTCCTACGCGTGTTAATTTCAGTAGGTGTTGACAGCCTCGTGACAGTATGATATTTTTAAGGGTTTGAGAAGCTACATTCCACTTTCTCTAGTCCTAGGGTTGGGAGGTAATTTTGAGGTTTATTTATGGCAATTTATGACAATTGCCGTAAATGAGGAGGTGCTGTATCATTTTGTGGCATGGTGTTTTTCTGGAAAGGTTTTATGTGTAAATGTGAAGGGCGAGAAAGATGTGTGAGGGAATCATGAAAAATATATCAGAAGGCCAGTAGTGTTTCAGGAAGATATCTGTACTTGTTTCAGCTGTCAAAAGGGGGTGATATGGAAAGACACAGTCTTGACAAATCCCGAGACCTTAAGTCAGGTTAATAGAATGCCCCATAATCTTACACTATGGAGGAAAAATCAAATGTACTGTGCTACATCCCTTAACACACACAACAGCCTCTTTCTTCCCAACAGTTTATGGCTTAGCTACCTTGGGATGGGTTTATTTTCAGTGCTCCTGATGGTTGTGACTGTGTAAACACACACAGTTCACTTAATGTTCCTAGAGGTCAATGATAAAGATATTTAGGCTTATACAAAAATTGTATGATAATTTTATTTTGAATTCTACAGCTTCTTTCTAGCACAACAAATTTATAACAGGAAGTTCTTTAGCAATATTAATGTAGAACTCTTGGAAATATATTTTAGGCCTCAATTAGAGCTTTGAAAAATTACAGCTTTAAGTGAAATATGCTTAGCTTTCATCTTTCTGCAGAAATGTTCAGCTCTGAAGTAATTCAGTAGATTTTCAGCACACATTTTAATAACAAACATATTATCATGTCAATCAGGACTTTCATCTTTTCTTTTCTTTTAAGCAAAGAAAACACTCCAAATTAGTTCTGCTTAGAATATTGCCAGTTAAAGGTGTGTTTAAAACTTGAACAAGTGCAGTTAGTACTAAAAGGTTTCTCTTAAAATTTTCCAAAGTTATTAGTAAAAAAAACAAAACGACTTTGTCTGATCACTTCTGAGATTGTATGGAATAGAGTGTTGAACTATTTCTTCCCTGCAAAATTAAAAGAAATGACAAAACACTGGTATTTTTTACTTCCTTTTCATTAGTCAACACTAATGCCAAATTGTGTTGGGTTTCTATACTATCTTGTCAAAGTAAATGCAAAGCAGTATTGCTGATTTTATCAGTCTGATAAAATGCATAAAATTGTACTACTATACTATAGTAATATTTTTCTTTCAGGATTATCTCACTATTTTGTACATCTAACTTTGTGTGGTACACACAGGGTAAATTAATTTCTCCTTTTCTGATCTATGAGAAGGCATAGAAGTGTGTGCCTTAGCATAATACATAAAAAAATCTTGTTCTTACCCTGTGCTGAACTTTGTAGTTTGAATGACAGTAGACAGTCTAGCCTGGGTCTAAGCAAGTGTTTAGGAGGCTATTAAGACCATGGATTTGCTCGTTTTTCAAGCATATGCTTACCAGAATGTTGCTTTGAGTTCCAGCAACTGGAGAATTCTAAAAACTGAAGAGTAGAAAACCCTTTAAATACTCTCTCCTTAAGGAAACATTTTGTTGCCAAGAAATTTGGTTTCGTTTTCAGATACAATATTATCTATGTGCTTTTGAAACACTGCTTTTAGATTCAAGTGAGGAAAAAGACATTTGTTAAAAGTTAATGGGCATCTTAGGTATGCTTTTAAATCTTAATTTTCATCATCTGTGCCTCACGGGCTCCCCATGACTCTGGAAAACATTCTGGTTTGCATTCTGCTTTTGTTTGCTACAGTGAACTTTCAGGAAAATATGTGGCAGACTGAAGAATGCAATCTGATAGATGACAGTTCATGGCAGATACAAAACATTTTACAAAATATCAGATATTTTGATCTGATCCTGTTTTATAAAGGAGAAATTTTGGTGGAAGCAAAATGTACATCTGGCACAAAGAAAAAAATACAGTAGGTAGTAAGGCTTAATGTGACATGTTTAATTCTGCTCACACAGATGACCATTCTACCATTTTTATCACTGACACTGGTCAGCGGTAGACACCTAAGAAAAGAGGAGACAGGGCAGTTGCATAGTAATATTTTCACAGGTCCCAGTTGTGCAGATGCAAGCACTTTCTGACTCAAAAATTTCCTGAGGCCATATCCCTGTTGCTGTTTTAATATGATTAGTATTTTTTTTTCCCCTCACTGAATGTATCTAATTGTTTGGGTTGAAACTCCCAATGGTTTCAAAAGGTTATGGCTCAAAGGCATGGTCAGAGAATTTACATAATAACTACACACGCTTCTTTTGTCTGAGTATGTCCTGGATTATTAGTTATAAAGATAAATTTAAGATAAAAGGTATCTACTTTTAACAAAACAAGACCATCTTATTTTCTCAAAACTATAATCTAGAGCTAAGAATCAAAGATCTGGTGCATAATATGTTATAATTTCTTTTACCTGACAAGACTTTTTTGGGAAGGAGAACCTTAGTTATTCTTTCCTATATAGTCTCAGTGGAATCCAGAGCAAAATGGAAATGGGGACATTTAGCTGGAAGATTTTTGCATACAAAATAAATGGCAAAGTTTTAAGGGCACAGGCATTTGAATACTATAATCAAAATGTCATTTAATGCAAATTCCAAAAGTAGTATCAACACAGAATTATAAACTTGTCAGTAAAGTGCCTTTCATTAATAAATAGTTAAAGAAAGGTTAGGATATTGCCATCTCTAGCATGCTTTTGTTTGCTCTTCAGAGTTCTTGCTATTCCAACTTGGCATAAAGTACGTAGTGTTGTAAACCACTTTTTTTCAGCTTCAGGCACCAGTTTTCAGTTCTCTCCACATATTCACATATTTCATTGTCTTCGTAAAATGGAGAAATATCTATCTATGTAAAAATACACACTCAAAAAACTGCACTTAGCCATTAAGAGAATATTCAGTCAAATCACTTTAAGTGGCAAGTGAAAGGGATTTTCTTTTTAAGCTTGATAAAGTGTGTATTTTAAGATTGGAAAAGTAAAGTAGATCTGTCTTAATTTTCTGACAATATATTCACTGACAAAGGGCAACATTAAGTTTCATCTGTGTTGAAATATCCTTGGATAAAAGATAAAAATAAACAAATTATAGAATCAATAAAGTTGAAAAAGACAATTAAGATCATAGAATTCAACCATTAACCTAACACTGCCAAGCCCACCACTAAACCATATCCCCAAGTGCCACATCTACACATACTTCAAATGTCTCCAGGGATGGTGATTCCACTGCTTTCCTGGGCAATCTGTCCCAGTGCTTGGTAATCTTTTTGGTGAAGAATTGTTTCCTAATATCCAATCTATACCCTCCCTGACAGAATATGAGGCTGTTTCCTCTTGTCCTATCAGTTGTTCCTTTGAAGAAGACATCAATAACCATCTTGTTACACCCTCCTTTCAGGCAGCTGTAGAGAGCAATAAGGTCTCCCCTGAGGCTCCTTTTCTCCAGCCTAAACACCCCCAGCTCTCTCAGCTACTTCTCATCAGGCTTGTGCTCCAGACCCTTCACCAGCTCTGTTGCCCTTCTCTGGACTGCCTCCAGAATCTCAGTGTCTTTCTTGCTGAGAGGGGCCCAGAACTCAACACAGGATTCGAGTTGTGGCCTCACCAGTTCTGAGTACAGGGGGACAATCACTGTCCTGGTCCTGTGGCCAACACTATGTGTGGTTCAAACCAGGATGCCCTTGGCTTTCTTGGCCACCTGGACACATACTGGATCATGTTCATCTGGCTGTTGAAAGATATTTGTTTCAAAAGTTATTTTGATAAATTTAAATTGAAGGAAAGAAAACAAAAGACAAGCATACATTAAAAATGTGTTGCAGCCTGCTATTTGGTGCTGTTTTAAGAGGTTTCAAGTTTCATTAAGAGATTGAGCATTTTGAATAAGTCTGAATAGCTTAAAAAATAATTAAATTTTAATCTTTATATACATTTACAGTTTTCCATTATCTTAACAAAAATTAATAAAAAAGCTGTCAAGTGAGATTTTTGTTGTCCATCCTTGTGTAAGTGTAGCCTCTTCATGGCTCCTCTGCTTAAATATTACAAACCATGCTTCTGTTTGAAGATGAGTGTGGTATCTGTAGTTACTGAATGGCATTACGTTAATCAGAAGATTGAAAGCTGTATTTTTCCACCAATCACAGATATTGCTCTGGAGACAAGATACAGGAAATATGTTTTGACAGTGATGAGACTATGGAATTCACGTTTATCATGATATTCAGCTTGGCCACTCAGTTCTCATCTTACCGTATTCTTATCTTGTTTTGCTTTTGTTGAACACCTTCAACTCCTCCAGCATGCAGGTGAATCTGATTTTACTTTCATGGAGCTAGACACAACACAGATGTGTCATGCAAACAGGAAAATGCAGTTTAGATACTCACAGGACATGTGTGACAAATGGATAAGAGAACTTTTGAGTTCTTGATATATATATTTTAAAAACTGATGCTCATTAAAACTTGGTCTAATAAGAAAATGTTGATCTTTCATCATGCTTTAAATACACATTCATATCATAATTCTCTGTTAAAGATTTGTCATGAGACAAGATTATTATTATTGTGTCTTTATTATTTTTTCTTCTCTAGTTGCATGGTTCAGCTTATTTAAAAAGTAATTGCCCATGCAGTTTATATCAATATCTTCAGTCTTTAAAAAACTAAGCATAACTGGTGTTAGAGAAACTGATAATTCTTACAAAGATTGTCTTTGATACTGATTACTGAAGACAATTTTCAACATAAAGTCACCATGGAATCACAGTTGCAGAGTCTTAGAATTGTACAATAACTTAGGCTGAAAAAGACCATTAGAATTACTGGGTGTAACCATTAACCTAACACTGTCATGTCCATCCCTAAACCATGTCCCTAAGTGTCACACCTACATACTTTTAAAATTCTTTCAGGGATGGTGACTCAAACACTTTCCTGAATAAATTCTTCCAATGCTTGACAGTCCTTTCAGTGCAGAATTTAGTCCTAACAGCCAATCTAAATTTCACTTTGATGCAGCTTTGTCTTTTCCTTTTTCTTACTCCTTGGGAGAAGAGACAGACTCCCACCTGCCTACAACCTCCTTTCAGGTAGTTATAGAAAGTGATAAGGTCTCCTCCCAGCCTCCTTTTTGCCAGGTTAAATGCTTCCAGTTTCCTCAGCCACTCCCCATCAGACTTGTGCTACAGACCTTTCATCAAGGTTTTTGCTCTTCTTTGGACATGCTCCAGTAACTCAGGGTCTTTCTTGTAGTGAGGGGCCCAAAACTGGACACAGTACTTGATTTGAGGCCTCACCAGTGGCGAGTATAGAAGGACAATCACTGCCCTAGTCCTGCTGGCTGCATTGCTTTTAATACAAACCAGGATGCCATTAATTTTCTTGAGCTACCCAGTCACGTGCTGGCTCATGTTCATCCTTCTATCAACCAGAAAGCTCAGGTGCTTCTCCACCAGGCAGCTTGCTAGGCACTCTTCCCCAAGCCTGTAGTGTTGCATGGAGTTGTTGTGGCCCAAATGCAGGACACAGCCTTTTGCCTTGTTCAACCTCATACAATTGGCCTCAGCCCATCACTCCATCCTGACATCTCTGTAGAGACTTCCTACCCTCCAGCAGATCAACACTCCCACCCAACCCAGTGTCAAACTGCCTGAAGGTGCACTCAGTCCCCTCATTCAGATCATAAAGACATTAAATAGGACTGGCTCCAGTACTGAGCCCTGGGGAACACCACTTGTGACCAGTCACCAGCTGGATTTAACTCCATTCACTACAACTTCCTGGACACATCCATCCAGTCAGATTTTCACCCAGTGAAGAATATGCCTGTCCAAGACCCAAGAAGCCAGTTTCTCTGACAGAAGACTATGGGAAATAATTTCAAAGGCTTTATTAAATCCTAGGCACACATAGCCTTTCCCTCCTTCTCTAAAGTGGGTCATCCTCTAATAGAAGGAGACCAGTTTAGTAAAGCAGGACCTGCCTTTGATAAGCCCGTGCTGGCTGGGCCTGATCTCCTGGTATCTTGTACATTTCATGTAATGGCACTCAAGATGATCAGACCCATGATCTTCCTCAGGACCAAAGTCAGGCTACAGGCCCTGGATCCTCTTTCTGACTCTTCCTATAGATGGACATCATATTTGCTAACCTCCAGATGTCTGGAACCTCTCCAGTTCACCAGGGCTGTTGGCAAATGACTGAAAGTGACTCAGTGATCACTTTTATCATCTCCCACAGTGATCCCCATGCAACCTTGCCTGTGGGGTTAACTGAAACTTTAATTACTTTAGATTAAGAAAAGGAAGGTTTAGATTGGCTATTTGGAAGAAATTCTTTACTGTGAGGGTGGTGAGGCTCTTTTACAGGATGTCCTGATTAGATGTGAATGACCTGTGCCTGGCAGTGTTCAAGGGTTTGAGCAGCCTGGGCTAGTGGAAGGGGCAGGGATGGGAGGGAGGTTGAGCTCTATCATCTTCAAGTTCTCTTTCAACACCGACTATTCTATGAGTCCATGAAATTCCACCTAAGTATGCCTTTGAAATTTTTCTTTTACTAGTAGAATGTTTTTAAATAATCTAAACAATTTAAATACTTAGATGCAACTAATACATACATGACAATCTTGTTTACCAAGTTTACTTAAAAATATCTTCCCTAATTATTTCAGTTGGTAGCACTTCATGGTCTTTTCTTGATGTTTGTACTTTGCAGGTATGTTTTAAAGATTATATTTTTATCTCTTGAATTTCTCATTCATTATTTAGAATAGAATTCTATGTAGAGTTTAAAGACCAATAGCAATAATAGCCTGCCTTGAAGCCTGATTTGAAGATGATGGAGTCCCCAGTGAAATGATAGAAAATTACATCTTGTGCCCTCTTTCCAACTAACTCACAGCCTAGATATTGCTGACAGCATTTGCCCAAAGATATACTGCTGGTCAGGAGCTTATATAATTAATACATCTAGTTTTATTCCACTTTTCAAGATGCACAGAACAGTAGTGCATTTTTTTGTATTCTGCTGAATAGCTAAAAGAAATAGATCTTGGCTTTTAAAACAAATGATTCTGTAATTACTGACAAAATAGGAGGGATCACTAATAAAACATTGTCAGTGTTTCACCTGAGGACACAATTTAGAAACTTTTAATAAATGCAGCAGTATATGAGAAAATGTGGTGGCTGTATTGTTTGTTTATATATGCATTTCACACACACACACACAAAAAGGATAAAAGGAAGTAATGAATTACAATATATATGTTAAGGGTGAATCAGTATCAACCTGTCACTGACTAGGTAAGACTGCTGTACATGAAGCACTAGAACTCCACAAAATCAAAGGGATCAAAAAGTGTCTTTGCTTTGTCATATTACGGTACAGTAACTGGTAAAACCAGTACTGAATAATTCAGTACTTCTATGCTGAAAATAAAGCAATAATAATTAAGCTTACATTTCTTTGCTCCAATGGCTGACATACAACAACTCTTCATCACTGGTTTCATCACAGTTCTATTTCCATTTTGCTCAGAGAGAAATGGATGCTTAGTGAATTGTCAGAAGCCATATATAAAGGCCATGGCAGCACCAGGAATAGGATGCATTTTCAAGCTCGCAATATGGTTCAAGGTGCATGTAATCAAAGTTATTGACCTAAAACTGTCAGACGATAAATACAACACAAACCTAAACCACATTCCAGCTAAAAGCCAAAGAGTGTTTAAAATAAATCTGACTTCAATTTTAAACATCAAGTCTGTTTCAATTATTAATATCAATTAACAGATTAACTATGCCTTCATTCTAAATGGAACATGCTAAGCCTATCTAGGACATTTATTAAAACGGGTGTACCTAATTGCATCAGTATACCAGCGCTGGCACAGATCCAGGCTCCAAGTGTAAGGAATTCAGAGATGGCAAACTGAGTAGGAGTGCTTTATGTATTCAGGCAAAACTTAATAGCAGGGTTTGAGAATTTTTTTCAAAGCTCTGGGTGCTTTCATGCTCAACATCCACAACTTAGAGTTGTTAGATCCTGGTTCCATTCCTCCAGAGGTATCTGAACAACTGCATCATACATTTCTATTGAGCCACGTGACTGACATGTGAAGAAGAGTCATTGAGATCTTCTAAACCTTTCCTGAAGGGCAGAAATATTTTTGCATAAAATATTTAAAAGTCCTCCATGATAATGGCTATGGCATTCACATAAAGTGGGAATGCCTGGATTTAACGGAAGATTAAGAAAACCAAAGCAAACCCAAAGAATATCTACCCCACCTTCACAAGCACATATATTAGAGTGCAATATGGTCTGGTGGTAGAAAGCTGTCCTGTAGGGAATGTATGTGTTCAAGCTTCCTCAGATGGAAACCATTTTCCCACATTCTTAGAAAACACAGCAAATAGCAGCAATGAAAGGGAACAAAGCCATTTTAGAATACTTGGGAGGAATCTTGATAAGAAATAAAATCTTTATTTGTAGTTCCTAAACCTGCACAATTTCAGTTCAATTTTATGAACTTGATTAGTTTATGCAGAGAATGTAAAAGATATTACTTTCACACAGTCTGTCTTGTGAGCAATGACAATAAAATGCAGGTTGATAGAGGCATCTCAAAGTCTTTAAACTGTCAGCCTTCTGCAAAATAAAATTTTTCAAGTGGATTATTATTATTTTTCATGTGCTTATCAGCTGAATCAAACTTGGATTTGATTACAGACAATGCACTTATTGTCAGGGGTTTTTCTGGTTGCTTTTCTTTTTCATTTTCAGCTGGATAAATTTTTACAAGTGTCCTGTTCTTTACTGCTTGACTTAGTGTAAGGTCATTCAATGGAATGAGATCATAACCATAACCTTTTGAGGTTTCAGAGGAGTGGAGTCAGGTAGCTTTTTTTTATGTGAAATCCTATTATGGAAAGCACCACTGACATCATGGCTAGACATGTTTAGATATCAATGACATATAATGATATCTCAGCAATGTTCATGTATCCAGTTCATGAAATTAACAATTTGATAGAGGCATTATGCTTATGACTAAGTTATTTCAGGAGATACCCATAGTATTAGGACTTGAACCTTAAATCACCACTGTTCTTCGAAATATGCAGTGATATAAACTATAATGTTGATAAATGGTGACCATTCTGATCTGAGAGCATTACATGCTTACCTTACATATGTGTAAAACATTGCAGGCACAGTGCCCATAACAGTAATGACTAAAAAAGGTTTTGCTTATGATTATATTTTCAGGCATTCAGGGTTGTGGGCTTACATAGTATTTGCAAAGGTTTTCTTGCAGGCCACACATACTAAGAAGTGGTTGATATTTAGTCAAGAATTCTGAATTATTTAGGGTTTAGAAATTTCATATTCAATTGACATTGGGAATTTAAAATCATTAAAAATTGACACATTTTTAGAAAAGTTATGAAGTAGGAATTCTTTTTCAAACTGTAGCTTTTTTCATCACTGACATGAAAATATGCAATAGCCAGAAAGATTACTGTGCTTAGCCTATAATTTTCTAACAAAACCTGTGTTTCTGTCTGAATAATCAATTTGAGTCATTAGCTCCTAGAATGCTTGAATGGCAATTTTTTTACACAAAGAAAGGAAAAATAAAAGAATGAAAGGTGAAGTTCTTTTAGATTTGATGTTAATTACTCGGAAGTAAGTGATAGAGTTCACAATCCTTTGGGAGAAAAAAAAANTTACACAAAGAAAGGAAAAATAAAAGAATGAAAGGTGAAGTTCTTTTAGATTTGATGTTAATTACTCGGAAGTAAGTGATAGAGTTCACAATCCTTTGACTTCAAAAATGTGGACTTTAATAAACTCAACACACAAAACAAATTTAGTGAAATATTAGTTAAGAAGAGACAGTTGTTTCCTAAAGAGACAATACTAAGGGCAGAAGTGCAGATCAGAGGAAGAACAGGAAGTATATTAAGAGATCAAATTACTTAAACCATGAAAGAGATCATGCAGACTATGGAAATTTGGTCAGATAGAAACTTAGGAAGATAAGACAAGTAGTTCACATAGATACCAACGACACCAGTACATATATAGTTTAAAATACAACCAAGAAGTAACATGTAAGAGTGTTGAGAAATAATTCTTCAAGTATATTTAAGGAGAAAGAAAGCCAGGGATGGAAATGGTCTATTAACAGGGGAAAATGACCTTGTCTTTCCATCGACATTGCCTGAAATACTCAACTATAGCCACAGCTGATGTCACTGGCAAGGTCTTACTGCCAGAGAAATAATAAGCTGGAGCATACTTGAAAAATATGAATCTGCTAAAATCTTTTGTCCTGATGTTATGTACTTTAAATGGCTTTAAGAACCAATAAAAGTAATGTCAGAATTTTTTGTCCTTATTTCTGAGAGCGCATGAAAAGTTAATGAAGTTTCAGAAGACTGGAAAATGAAAAATATTACAATGTTTTTAAGAGTGCTGTGATTTAACACCCAGTGGCAAATAAGCACCACGCAGCTGCTTGCTCACTCCCATCTCCTTCCCTACAGTGGGATGGGGGAGACAATCAGAAGAGCAAAAGTGAGAAAACCTGCAGGTTGAGTTAAAGGCAGCTTAATAGGACAGAAAGGAAGGGATATAATGCTTATAATGATGATGATGATAAAATAATTAGAATATACAAAACGAGTCATGCACAATGCAATTGCACACCACTCCCCAGGCAATGCCAGCCTGTTCCCAGACAGCAGCCTCCAGACAGCTTTCCCCCAAGTTTATATAGTGAGCATGAGACCATACAGTGTCATACATTACAGTATGGGATATCCCTTTGGCCAGTTTGGGTCAGCTGCTGTATTTCAGACTTTATATTCAGACTTCTATTCAAACTTTCTCAGTGGTTTAACAGGTTGTTAGTTTTCCAAACCAATCACTGGTTGTATTTGGTCAGACATAGAGGAAGCTCTTAGCAGCTCCTCTTAGAAAAATCACTTCTGTGGATTGGTTTTAATGCAAAACTAGCACAGCTGTCCTGGCTGTGTCATCTCCTAAATTCTTGTGCCCCTCCCACCTTCTAGCTTGGAGGCCATGAGAAGCTGAAAATACTTTAACTTAGTACGAACACTAATTAGCAACAACAAAAAACATCACTGTGTTACCAGCACTATTCTTCTATTAAAGCTGAAACACGAGAAATTTGTTATAAGTATTCATTGTATTAGTTTGATAGTTTCTCTCTCCATGGTGGTCCACTTGTCTGGGTGAGTTATAATATCTTCCTTAATGCAGATGACTCAGGAAATAAGGATTAGGTGGTTTTGTCTCATTATTGGGTTCTGCCTGTTTCTGCTGCTCTTCTCATGATGGCCCTGCTTCTTTATCCCTTACTAAATGAGCTGCAGTACCTGTCATCTCAGCTGAAGTATCTGAGCATTTGGCATTTTGCTGTCACATCCAGAGACCATCTCTTCCCCTTGAGGATCCTGGGAAGTGTTGAACATGGCTTGGTAGGCCTGGGCCAGGCCCCAACATCTTGCAGATATTTGTGTTTCTCTGGAATTGCCAGGATGATAGCACACTTTTCCCAAATATTTTACAGATTTTTCTAGATTCTGCACTTTTTCAGGGGCAGAGTTCCAAAACGTTGGAAGTGCCTGCCTTCTAAGTACTTGCCTATAGTATCCTACACACCCTGCCACTCATAATTATCCAACCTCAGGGCAGATCTCTGGATGTATTGTTAAATAGTTGTTTAACCTTAAACAAGACCTGGAACACATTCAGAACAGGTAGCAATAGGAACATGCTGGTTTGAACATCCCAAGGAGAATCAAAATTCTCAAAAGCTGTCGTAATTAGCCTGGAGGAGAAGGAGAGGAAGACGGAAGCGTCTCCTGCATGGATTGCATCTCCAAGGAGAAAAAGAAAAACGAAAAGATATAATTAATAATAGTTTCCGATGGATGGCTCCCAAAGTATGGAGATAATGACTATGCTGAGTACAACTATCAGATTAGTTTCACGACCAGCAATTCTATAGTATTACTAGGCAGTGCTACAAAGTAGAACATGATAACCTTAGCCCAGCTCTCATGCATGATAAACAGCACTATGGGGAACATATACTACAAGGAGGGTATTACATAAAGCAAGTGAAAGTACAAGCACAGCAAATTTGAGGGCAGATAAATCAACATTGTGACCAGCAATTTTTATACTAATGCAATAAGTGTCTATAGCAAATTTATTATTATATGTTCCAGACAGGTTTGTTATTATGTCAACCCATCATAGCCCACATTGGGCAACAAAAAGGATTGTCATGGTTTAACTCCAGCTGACAGTTAAGCACTACAAAGCTGTTTGCTCACTCTCCACCTTCACAGTAGGATGGGGGAGAGAATCGGAAGAGTAAAAGTGAGGCAGCTTGTGCATTGAGAAAAAGACTGTTTAATTGGACAAAAAAGGAGGAAGATAATAATAACAGCAATTAGAATAGACAAAATAAGTGATGCACAATTTAATTGTTCACCACTCACTGACTGATGATCAAATTATTGGTAAGATTTTAAAAGATACCAAAGTAACAGGTAAGGTGGATTTAATGTTTTATGTATAGTAGAGAATCAAAATATACTATATTGTGGTCTTATTAAGATGGCTGATACAGTTGCACGTATTTTTGTAATTAAGCTTAACAGGTGTGGTATAGATGAGGCTACCAGTGTCACAGTGAAACTGGTTGCAAGGTGGCATTGTTAGGGAAACTGTCAATGGTAGGAGATTTACTTAAAGCTTCTCAGTGGATCCTACTTGAATTCTAGTTCATTCTCCATTCATATACTGGGTGATGGAATAGAAAGTATGCATATTGCATTATCCTGGTATAAACTGCAAGAATAATGGGAGACCATATTATAATTCAAAATAATTATAATAACAGGGGAAAAATATTTTAAAATTAATTATTCAATTCAATAAAGTCAATTACAATCTTCTACTTTTAGACTGTAGTTTCAGGTACATGAATACAGAGATTGAAGTTTTACATGAGTTGATTAAATAGCAACTCAATATCAAAGAATCTGAGGATAATCCTCAACAGATCATAAGCCACACATCAATGAGAGGTGTCATGCTTCTGTAAAGGAAAGCATTGCACATCATGCTGTGATATGTAGATGAAGCACAGCTCACAGGAGATGCTAGGTAATTCTTCTGCTTTGTTCCTCATACATGAAACTTTAGCTGGTATAGCAACCTCTTCTGAGCAGCCTTTAGAACCATCAAGAAAGCTACACAACAACAATTCAAATTGTTCGAAGGAGAAAAATGAATAAAATCAGAAATATGGATAGTTTTCGTAGAGAGGAAAAATGCTACAATTTGGGATTGGTTGTCTGAAAGAATACTTAAATATGTAAAATACTGATTGAAAGTGAAAAGTAGTTGCCAGTTCTCTCTGTTAGAGATTATAGGACAATACATAATTAATAGGTTTAAATAACATTTCAATTTGCACATTTAAATAATAAATATGATATATTAAAACAGGCCAGTTTCAGAGTCTGCAAAGTCTCCACTTTAGAAAATCTTTCTAAAGTGGAAAACATCTTGCACATAACTATACTTTATATGTTGAAGCAAAGAGGTGGACCAAGGACTTCTGAGATCCCTTCCAGCTCAGTTCTGTAATTCTGTACTGACTAATTTAAATACTGAGAGTTTATAATATTTTTATATTTTTTTTATTATGCAAATTACCATAAAGAAAGAAGTGTTAGAGCAAATTTCTGGTATAATTACGACACTCAAAGAAAAAGAGAAACTGACAGTTATTTCCCCAAAGAGCAGGTTTTTAAGTTGCTTAATTGATCTAGGTTTGCAAAGACTTATAATTAAATCTTAGGGCAAATATATGCACTCAAATCCTGTTAGAAAATAGTGGGATTCAGATGTATAATTTTTCAACTCCTACACATATCTTTGAAAATACCCTGAAGTCTAAACAAAAAGGTACCCACAGTGACAAAAGCAGAGTTTAAAAACAAACATTAAACAGTTTTATATCTGTTCACAAAACAAAATGCCACATTTCATAAAGACCTGCTTTAGATGTAGAAAGAAGGGGGGCTACTTTCATGTCTGAGACTCTTTCTCAACAACCAGAAAAACTCAATAAGCTGAATCTGCCCTGAAGCACATGACACAAACCTTAGCAGTCACTCTTCCGTTCAGTGGGAGACCCAGCCCACCTCTGGTTGTTAATTAAAATGATTGATTAGTTCTGTGTGGCATTAAATAAATTTCAGTACTGTAGAAAAAATTGAAATATCAAAAAATGCCACTACTCTTGTAGTATCATGGTTCTCTGATTGAACTGATCTCACATATACTGTTGAATGGCATGAAGCCATAGAAATTAATTTAAAGTGTTTAAGCAATATGGTATTTACATTAATTAAACAATCTAATTAAGCAAGCAATTAAAAACTTACAATATTAACATGTAATTGTATAATAGACATTTTTTGAAGTTTGTCCATAAGTTTACATTATAGGCATTTTAATGAATTTCCTAAATGTACTGACACATTACATAAATTAGAATCAAACTGAAAATATGGAAAATGCCCTCGACAAAACTAATTCCATCTTCTTAAGCATTTATGAACAGCTTAAAATAATTCTTATTGATTTACCTGATTATATGTGCTACTTTATCTAAATTGAATACTTCATTGCAGCCTGAATTGCAGGTTTTATTGGCAGTTATAATACAAAATGTTATGTAGCTAATTGGTAGTTATAGAGCTGTTGATACAACAAGATTCAAAAAAATATTATATACAGCTTTTTAAAAGCTTGAGGTTTGAAAGCTACTTTATTTGGGTCAAAATATTGAATATTACAGCACAATTATCAATGTTTTATCATAGAGTTTAAAGCTTTCATCTTAGTCCTTTGATCATTTTAAATCAACAAGGGATTCATTATATCATGTAAAAAAAACCTGTTTGCGCATCTTTTATGTCATGGGAAAGGGGTCATAGCTCTGTGTGCTAATGAAGAAATTATAAGGTATTGATTTGAGGAAAAAACAACAAACCCTACCTAATCTTTCTTCCTCAGCTGGCTCACTTTCTTCTTACTTTTGCACTGCCTCTTATGTATTCAATAATAAATAGAACCTGTTTGTATTCTTTTTTTCTTTGGAAATTGAGCAAGTGGCCTGCTGTTGGCATGATGTACTTCCCTTTCGATAAGAAATGTAAAAAAAAAAAAAGTAGCTGCATATAAACAAAATCTTTTTATAATGCATTATATGGAATCTACTTGATCCTAAAAGAGTCCCATCTAGTAGCAAGTAATTGTCAATATTAGATTGTTTCCTATGTCTTGCATTTTCCTGTTCTCCAAATAGTTTAAGGTATAAATTCATCACAACACTGATATTACCCTATTGGCACAAAATTATAGTCTATTTGAGGGGCTGATGAATATCAAAATAAATAAAGCATTTACTTATTGAATTTTATTTTAAAATAAAAACATAGTATTGTTTGTTTCAATGCAAATAAAATGTTAGGTTCAAAAGACTGAACAAGCAGGTAGTAGCCTTTTGGGAGGAAAGATACTGAAGAACTGTTTACCTACAAACTATAAAAAGCACTATACTCCCAGATGTACCATGCCAATGAGAACACTGGAACAGTGATTGGAATATGTTGGAAAGAAACTCATGGCTTCTTCATGCTGTTTGAGAGATCTGCTTTTTAGAACTAACCAATTAAGCAAATAACATCATCTGGAAAGGACAAGTTCTTATTTCCCCCAGATAAGAATAGCTATGACTAGAATCAGGCATACCTCCCTGAGATAAGTGACATGGATCTAAATTCTCTCCCAGATAGCTTCATGTCTGTCCCGATTTTCCTTAATTTGTGCTCAGGGATTTTTTTTTTACCCATCAATTGGTTACACAAAAGGAGGTCTTTGTAGCTGTGGTTTGTGTATGCAGGGAGAAGACTTGAAAGGCTGAAGCTCAGTTGAAACTGGACAGTGTTGTATCAAGTAACAAGAAGAAACTTTTAAATTATGTTAATAGCAAGAAGAGATCTAAAAAAACATTGGATTTATAGTTGTTGAAGATAATAATCTGACTAATATGGATGAATAAAAAGCAGAGGCATTCAGTGCATTTTTTCACCTCCATCTTTATTAATGTATGTAGACCTTGGGCTTCCTGGGCCCCAGAGTAAGAGGACCAGGACTGTGGGAACAGTGATTCTCCATTTGTGGATATTGAAATGGACCAGCAGTATCAGCTAAAAGTTCACAAGTATGTGGGGCTGGATGGAATTCATCCCAGAGTTCTGAAGGATCTAGTAAATGTCCTCTCGATCATCTATGAAAGTCTTGGGAGTCTGGGGAGATCCTTGATGACTGGAAGCTGGCAAATGTTATTAAAATCTACAAAAAGGGCATGAGGGAAGAGCCAGAAAACTACAGTCTAACCTCACCTCCTGGAAAAATTATGGAGAAGAATGTGAGTTCATAAGGGGAAAGTCCTGTTTAAATAATTTGACATAAGTCGATTATAGGGTCACCCACTTAATGCATGAAGGGAAGGCAATGTTTGTAGTTTTTTGCGTGCTAGGAAGGTGTTTGATGCTGTCCCTCACATCATCCTGCTGAGAGGTCAGGATGGTCTGGGTGAAGAGCTCTCTGCAGGGCAGAGCTCAGAGGGCTGTGGTGAAGCCACATCTCTCTGGTGACCGGTCACCAGCGATGTTTTTCAGGTTTCAGTTCCAGGGCCTGTTCAATCTGTTTATCAGTTATCTGGATGCAGGAACTGAATACAACATTAATGAGTTTGCTGATGATCCCAAACTGGAAGGTACTGTTAACTTTCTTGAGGGACAGGATCGGAGGTTTGCAGAGTCCAAATGCCAGATTCTAGGATGGAGTAATGCTGGAGACAAGTATAAATTAGGAGAACAGTGGCTGGAGAGCAGCCTGCAGAAAGGGTCCTGGGGGTGCTGGTTGACAGAAGCTCGGTGTGAGTCAGCACTGTGTGTGCCCTGTGAGTCCTGGACTGTCAGTCCATCGAATACAGCATCACCAGCCAGGCAAAAGAAGTGATTATCCCACTGTATTCAGACCGGGTGTGGCCTCACCTTGAGTACTGTGTGCTGTTCTGGGCCCCCCAGTTTAAAAAGGGTGTGTAGATCCTTGAGTACCTCCAGAGGAGAGTAAAAATATTGGTAAAAGGCCTGAAAGGAATGAGGAGCTGATGAGGACTTCAAGCTCTTCTATTTTGGACCAGAGGAGGCTGAGAGGTGATCTCATTATTATCTGCAGCTTCCTGAGGAGGTGAAAAGGACAAGGAAGGTGCTGAGCCATTCCCCCTGGTACCTCCCCCAGAGGTAGGGCCTGTGGAAATGGTTCAAATCATTGTTAATGGTAAGAGGAGACTTAGTCTGGACATCAAGGAGCATTTCTTTACCAAGAGAATGGTCAAACACTAAAACAGGCTGCCTAGCAAAGATGGCCAATGTCCCAAGCCTGCCAGTGTTTAAAACCTATTTGGACAATACCCTAACAACATGGCCTGAAGTGGTCAGGCACTTGGAGTAGATGATTGTTGTAGGTTTCTTCCAGCTGAGATTATTCTATTCTATTCTATTCTATTCTATTCTATTCTATTCTATTCTATTCTATTCTATTCTATTCTATTCTATTCTATTCTATTCTATTCTATTCTATTCCATTCCATTCCATTCCATTCCATTCCATTCCATTCCATTCCATTCCATTCCATTCCATTCCATTCTTGAGAAGAAAGCATGCCCTCCTGCCATTTTCTTTAAAATACAGCCAGATGAACCCCTTACAGAAAAGTTCATAGCACAAAATCCTGCAAGGTTTCAAAGTATTTAAACAGCAGACCAGTAGTATGTGAAGTGATAGCCTTGTGTTCCAATTTTACAACTGTGTAGTTTACATGGGACCTTCCTGACTAATACTGTCCCTATGAACTGTTATCTGAAGTAGTCATTACATATTGCGAATGGAACAAAAATTTAGGTTTATAGATCATGCGTATGGCAGGACAGTGTGTAAATTGCAGGAGCTACAAGCCTGCCTCCTGAGGTTCATTTGTCCTTTCTTCATGCAAATCTCATACTTCATGTGAATCTTACACACTTGGATGGTGCCTCTTTTCTTCATCTGTAAAATGGAAATCAGAAAATAAACCAGGATATGATGGACGATGACAGAGGGATAGCAGGACCAATGTGTGACTACCGAAGAAATACAGTTGCCTTATGCATTTCTTGAGTTCTTGCCTAGGAAAGATTAAACATTAATTTTATGAACTCTTCCACTATGAAGTAAAATTTCATAGGAACTTTTCCATTCTCCTCTCTTCTGATTTTTTCCCTCTTACCTGTTTTCCTGAGAGAAACTGTGCATTAAACAGCACTGGATAGTTCTTTTAAAAAGAAAGAACTGTGTTTGCATCACAACTTGCAGAACATAAAAATTCCTTTGTCTCACTGAAGAAAGTATTTGTGTAATTAAATCATATAAACAAACAGACTTCATTAGCTAAAGATTGATATAATGGTTTCATTTTTAACAACGAAGCTGATCTTATAGCCATGATGTCTTCAATATAAAAGAATTGCAATAAAATCCTGGAGAAAATAGCTTCTTTGAAGAAGATTTGTTATTGATTTATTCAAACTGTTAACTCTCTAAAAGTGAGGAGTCTGTATAAAAACATTTTGAAAGATGCTATATTTTAGAATAAGACTTCTAAAGGGCTACATATATTATAGTTAGTCATGGTTGTGGATAACTGTCAGTACTGTATCATTCAGTGAATTTCAATCTGTATCACTCATACTGCAGATAACTGCTATGCTATTGGTTTTTATAGGGATTTGTCCTGTGCTTTCCTCCTGAAATTTTATTTTGGCTTTGAGAAACCTTTCAGAATGAGAATTTAATGGAAGAAAAATAAGTACTTGCAAAGTGGTTCATTTTTCAGGTATAGAAACCATACTATGAAAAAACAATACAACAAATTTTAGTCCAGGTTGGATGGAGGCCTGAGCAACCTTGTCTAGAGGAAGGTGTCCCTGTCCATAGCAAGGGATTGGAACTGGTTGATATTTAAGGTCCCTTCAAACCCAAACCATTCTATGATTCTATGATTCTATGAAATAAAACCCTTGCTCAAACTTAGTGAATACACCTGGAAATGTTGACACCAAACAGGTTCTGGAAGAGGTACATTTTTTAAAACTTTATCTCTTTTCCTGGTCAGACAGTCTTCTTGCACCTTTAACAATAAGGCATTCTTACATCACTGAAGCTCCACAGTTTCCAGGAATGTAAGAGCTCACCTTGGGCATGCCTGGCACCCTAAACCAGATTATCAGGCTTCTGGCCCATTCTGCATTAAAGAGAATGTTATTTATACTTCTGGCAAAGTAAATAAATCAAACCCCTGCACCTGTTTCATAAAAGTTTGAAAAAATTAAACCTACTTATTAAATCTCTGAATCATACTGTCTGTTTCATGCTAATCACATCAGGTAGAAAGAGATCATTTCAGTGTCATGAAAGCTGAAAAAAACCCTCACCTCATAAAGTGACACTAATTAAATATTTAAAAGTTAACTCTCAATATGAACCAAGATAGCTAGATCTTAAAGTTCAAAAACTATGCAACATTTTATTGCACAGTTTTATAGAACTGTGAAATAATGCCTTTGGAATAGTACTTAGGAATGATGATGAGAAAGAGAAATTGAAAATATATTACTTAACATGAAATTTGTTATATTGTTATTATTGTCAGAGGTGCAGAATAGATTTTTCATTTGACATTACTGAAAAACATTTTAAACTTGAGAACAATTTAACTTGGGCTGCATGTGGTGTGTAACCTGCTTTGTCAACAGAAGGCAATGGGATCCATTTTATTGACTGGTAAATATTTTCACTTGTGCGTCTGCCCTCATAGGGATTTATCGTACTGTTTCAGACCTTTTATAGGCTTTTATAGCTCTCCCTGCTCAGAGGAGAGATATTGATTATGCAAACTTGCTAAATGTTGCTCACAGTTACAAAGATTCAATAATAATAGCAAATATTGGTTGTTTAGTTGGGCTGATCTTTCAGTAAAGGTCTGATGAAACTTTAAATGTTGGGGCTATTTTAAAGTGATTTATTTCAAAACCAGATAATGAAATGGAGTTCTGACTACAGACTGAAATTTATAAATTGACATCATATCCCATTTATACACCTTATAAATTGAAAACAGTTATTTTATTTCTTGAGTTATTTCCAAACCTTGTCTGGCATTTCTTTTTAAATATGAATCTTTCTACTTGACTGAGACTCTTATCATTGGATATAATTTTTCTACTCTATTTGACACACAGTGACATTTCAAGGAGATAAATATCAGGATTCTTAATAATTTAATAGAATAATTTTGGTGTCTCTGAGTTGTCAGTGTTTGAGGGGTACATACTGCCAGCTAGGGGGAATTTTGATTGCACATTTTAATGATGTACAGAAAATAATGTCAAGGATTAAGATTTCTCCATTTAAAGAAAAAAATAAAAAAGAAAGAAAGAGTAAAAGTACAAACCAGATTTCTTTGTTTAAGAAGATTGTCTTAGCACTGGATCTGGAATTTTAAACTTTATTAAGTGGCACTGATGCTCCTTTTCTTTTATTACTTTATAATTTTATCAATTTAATTATATTATCAAATTATTCAGGAATCATTTGTGTATTAAATTATTCATTTTTTTTAAATCTGCAGATAAAATAGGAGGGATGGAGATTGAAATAACATCGTATTTAAGAAACATTATAAAACAGAACAAAATAGTCAAAACTGTCCTGAAAATGTTTGGTTGTTTTGGGGTTTTTTTTCATTCTTTGTCAAAATACAGGGCAACACAGCTTATCACCTGTGAGTCCTAAAGCTGACTGTTTCAAAAACTGAACAACCCTTTTGAAATTCAGAAGCTTTGGAAGCTATAAATATTTTTAAATAATAGATAGACATTCATTTCAGTACTCCTTTCTCCCCAGTAGTGACAAGGTATAAATCCTTATAGCCTCATTGTACTACATCCAAAAGCTCTCTATCACTGATTTCTTTATGCTGTTGACATTTGTACTTATTGTCTGGAAGTATGAATTGTCTAAGAAACCTCAAGGTGTGTAGGTTTTCAGATTACAGATATACAAGTGTGCACAATTCTTTTTTAGCATATTTTTTTTTCTGCCAGTATTTTCATATTAAAATTATTATCACAGAAGAGGTGAGTTTATTTAAATTGGCCTTAGCTGGATTATAACTAACAAAGTAAAAACAAATCTAGGATATATATTAAGTAATTGCAAAATATATCATATCTCATTTTAAGATGGGATAGCTCTTTGAGTCGACCATATCCTGAATTTTTATCCAAAGCTGCAATTTTCTTATCTTAGTTGAGATAAGAAAATAACTCTTAGTTATTAGATAACTCTTCATTGAGTTTTAAACTTTATTCCTGCAGTCTACCCACTCACACAAGAGACAGAAGGCCATGTTTAGTCATTATGTGGTAAGTATGTGTTCTTCATGATACAGCCACCAGAAGTAAAATTTTCTTTGTAAGTAAGATTTGTGGGCACACAGCAGTCTCACATTTTCAGAGATTCCTTTTTGCTTAGCCAGGACACATCTGAAAGAAGTTAAAGTTCTTTTTGTTACATGTTAATAGCACCAGATGCGCACCATACCACCAGTGATAGGTTTATTGTTTTCAAAGTTACAGCCCACAAAAAAACAACTTGAAATTAAGTTCTCAATTACGCCATTACTGATTTTTTTAAGTATAAGAACTTGACTGTGATTCCAGGAGGATGTAGAAAATAATGACATTGACCACCTTTATACTTGAATATTCCTTTAAATTTGTTATTGTTGTGATATTTCCCATTGCAGAATTTGAGGAAGTCATATCATGCAAATATATTACAAAAAATACTCTGTGCAAATGAAGGGTAAAATAAGCTGAGATTTTTAATTGTTAATTGTATTCCAAATAAAAATAGGGTTGATTTGTAACAATTTTGAAAACACTGAATTTTCAAGTCAAGTCTTAAAATAATTATAGTCTGTCTGGCATCATATGAACAGGCAAGATAGGTCCTCATGCTGCACAGAAGCAAAATGACAAATCTAATAAATCGCCAGTTGCATATGGAGAAGAAATCACAGATACTACTAAAATATTCAATTACATATCTACCAGCTGAACACAATTCTAGTAATTAATATAAGTGTCTAAAGTAGTATCCAAAGGACCAATAAGCAAGGCTGCATCATGATATATTGCAGCATCCAGGTTAGTGTCTCTCTGGCAGCAAGTATTCTTCATCATTTGAAGAACAGCAAGAGTGGGTTTGTAGAATAAGTCCTGCACTTTGTAAAATAAATAAAATGACACGATTTTTGATATCTATTTCCTGTTAAATAACTCATACCTCTACTTGATTGTAAACCAGTGGAAAGCCCTCAGACAGGCAATTTTTCTAAGATACAGTTCCTCTTTGTAAAGAATTTACATCACTAAAATTTCAGATACATGTGAAATCACAGAACTAGAAGAAGCTTGTAGAGATTTATCAAACTTGTTACAGAAACTAACTCTTACCTTTTCCACTTCTCCTACTGTGCTATCTGCCACCATTTCTTGAAGATTTCTTTTTTTTTTTTTTTACAAGTGACTCTTTAGACTTTTATTGTAAAATGAAATATAAAAATGTTCACTGTTGTTGAGGAATCCATTCAGTGCAGGTAGCTCAGGGTGCAGCTGCAGGCTGAGCTCTGGGTGGGAGCCCCAGGCAAGGGGCCATGAAATGCTGACCCTGTGCAGAACAGAGGTCCTGGGACCTGTGGCCCAGCCAGGGGACGGGACTCTCAGAGACACGGCAGGAGCCGAGCACATCAGACCTTCCTGTGCTTCGACTGGGAAGATATAAAAGCCCAGGGCTTCCTTTGTTTGGAGTCCTCCTCAGAGGCACCAGCTTGAGCTGATATTTTCTTATTTAGTTATTGCACCAAGATTAAATTATTTTAAGGTGTGAGACGTCTGAGACTCTGCTACGGGAAATGTAAGGTTGAAGGAAACTGGCCTGCCTGTGAGTGTGGGGTGTGTAGGGAGCTAAGCAGGGCACCTGTCAGCTCACTGAAGCCTCCCACTGGGAATGGGCTGCAGTCCCAGCCCAGGCAGTGAAGGGGTGAGTGCCAGATTGGCTCCTGCATGATCAGACAGGGAAGTTTTGGTAGATGTTCCTGCCTTAGTTTAGGCACATCAAAGATCAAAATAATCACTATATGTGTACTGGAGACCTGCTGATAATGTGTACTAGCTGATAATATACTAATATTAAGTGTATTAGAGGAAGCACTTTGGAGGGTACAGCCGCAGTTAATTTAGGGTTTACTGTATATTCTGCAGTGTTCTTCATTTACACAAAAGAATACTGTGCTTGAAATTCCTTGTATTTGGCATGTTTATTTAGGATTTAATTCTGAACTATTTACTTGTATAACTTTAAGCTTATTTCTATTCTAGCATATTAAGGATGCAGTATCTCATAGCTCTGCAGCACAGCTCAGTACTTAGCTTAGTAATTCACATCCCACTTTTAAAACTTCCCATAAACTTGACTGAAATATACCACAGAAAAACACGGTAGGTCATTGCTTATTACTGTGGGTAATCCCATCATCTTCAATGAAACTATTCATACAGGTAAAAGTAGCATTTCCTGGACTGGTCTTATGATGAACCATAAATTCTTAAATTTGGCAAGCTTTAAAGATGAAAAGGGCAACATAAGTGAGAACAGTTAATGTTATTTTATCATCACCACATTCTCATGGTCAGGGGTTTGTTTTTGTCTGTGTGTATTACACACAGTTACAAAGATGTGTATGATCCTTTTATCTTTAAGAAATTATCAATTATATTAGGAATTAGAGAAAGAAGACATGCCAAGTTTTCCTACAAATAGGCAAGATGAGAAATACTAGATTTCCTAGTTCCTAAAGTAGCAGTTTTTGTTGAAAGGAAACAACAGTTTTAGCTTTGAAAACAACTCAAAAAGCCAAAGTGATCAAGACAATTTATTGTCTCTTCCAATCTTCCTACTCACTCTGGCAAAGTACATTTGACAGAGGAACTTCTACGCCAACCACATAAATACTGGGAATGGAATTACACTCACAGTTGTATCAGTCACTGCAAATCAATTGGGAAAAATGGTTTGTGTAAGCACAGTAAATCTCAAAATGTTGTCATCCATTTCCACTTTTCTTTTGCTTTAGTTGAAGCGGAGAACATGAAAGATGTCCAATGAATTGAAGTTTGAGTGGGTTCTGTAAGCAAGCATGGTGAACTGGCAACAGAAGCCAAAAGCACTTGGTGCTGTCCTTTTCTGAAGATTTTTTCATGTGCTTCACAGATCCTTCTGGAACAGAATACTATAAACTATGTGATCTGTATGATAAAACCATGAAATTTAAAGATAAAGTTTAAGTATAAAATGAAAAATAAAACTTACTTGAAAGGGCTTAAACAATGACAATTATAATTTCTTTTCAGAGCAGATTCTTAGAATTTGACTGGTTTTGATTTTAGAGATACAAAAGTTAGCTTTATGGAGGCTGAATTAATTCTAAGCCTCAAAAGAATTTTTTTCCTTGGAAAAATGTTACATATCCCTTTTATTTTACTTTCTCTCACTGATTTATATTTCCTTTTGTTTGATTTCTCCATATTTTACTAATACGTAAAGAGAGATCACTACCAGGCATAGTATCAATCATATGAAAAATGTTTCATGCAGTACTGTACTTTCTTACATCAAGGTTTGGGTGAGGTGATTTATTAACTACTCTACCATGTCAGTAAAGATAAAAGAGTAATGGAGAAGTCACCAGTTGTCATAACAACATCAAATTATGAAGATGCGGCATGATTGCTCCTGGAGAAGAAAAAGAAATTACATGTCCTTTCCAAAATACAATGGTTTTCGGCAAGAGTCACACCAAAAATCACATAGCAAGACATACCTTGAATTTCTGGACTGCGCTACCTACTTACAACATCCAAATGCCTGAGTATTTGGATAGGAGAAAATATTGGTAAGCTCATTTTATCTACTATGCTCTGGAAAACCTGTGGAAGCCTGTAACGAGATGTCCTTTGCCTCTTAGTCAGGAAAAAGAGAAGGAGGCAACCCCCTTTCCTGCAGGAGAACCAGTCCCACTGATGGTTTCTTCTCCCTTTTGAGAAGGTAGAGGGTGAGTCTCACCTCTTTTCTTTCTTGGCCTTTTTGTGTCTCCTGCCAGATTAGAAGAAGAAGAAGAAAAAAAGCCAAATAGTGGGAGTATATTTTGAACGTTTTTCATTCTATTCAGAGGATAATGTTAAGCCAAAGACTGGGAAGAAAAATGAGGAAAATTTGGAGAACTATACATTTCCTAGTCACACATTTCCTGCTGTTGTTTTTCTTGCTTGATTTGCATTTTTCATTACTCAGTAGAAGAGCAGAGAGTTGGGAAGATGGAAAAGGAAGGCTTCATCTGCTGTTAACCAAGAGGGGACAGAGAAAAAGGAATCCTATTCTGGTCATGTAGAAGGTGATAAACATTGCTACAGGAGTGACTGTTTGTTCAAAACTTCTAATTTCTACTCCCTTTCAGCTGATAGGATTTTTTTTTTTTTTCAAAGCCAAATCACTGTTATGTTGCTAGACCAATAAGCAAGCCTTAGATGCTTTGTATTAGATATTTGCATTTGTAACAAAACAGGCCTGCTAATCATGGGGATCTATCAAGACTAATCCATAATGTGTAGGTCACTTTTGTTGTTTTCCAATAATTTTTACTTTTATGTGTATAGAGACAAAAAAATTGAAAATATTAAAATATTAGGTACTATTTGAACCTCTCCGTTTTAATTGCAACACATTAATGTGGCTAAAAGTCAAGCAAGAAATAAAGGTATCTTCACCCATTATAACATGAGCTATTCTTTGATAAAACTGAGGTTTTTCATGTGGTCTGGTCACTTTTGTCACAATATCTGTATCTCCACTTCTTGCCATCTTTCATGGGTTTTTTTCTTCCCACATTATGGTGAATGCTGACTTACATATGTGTTTGATTCAGTCTAAAGACTTCAAACCCATTTCAACATATGTTGCCCATGGAATGTGTGCTCATGGCTTGTTGCTGGAATAGGAGGTCATTTCCTTCACACCATTTTTACCTTTAAGGTTGGTTTCCTCCATAGTCACATAGCTTTGAACCTAAATCAAGAGGTTTAGCACCACAAGAGGGTAACAGCATGTAATTACCTAGCAGACTTATAAGATCTGAAAATGTTAAATGTCATAGATATTTTCAGAACATGCACTCCTACAGTGCCCATCATGTGTTCCACATTGATGTTTCAACAGCATGAGTGAAGCCTTGAGAGGCTACCTAGAACAGATTCTAGACAGTGTTAAAAGAATAAAGTGGGTATTTATTAAAAGACCTTCAAAGAACACACCTTGAGCAGTACAAGAGCCTGGCTGTGGCTCTACTTAAGATGGACCCTGGGTCATAAGTTTTCACATTTTTATAAGTTTTGGTCCATTTACATATTGGGGTTAATTGTCCAATTACAGCTTCAGGTTATGAAATCCCATCCTCCCAGATTGCTCTCCTCAATTAACTGTTGTTTACACTTTTTGGGCTGAAGCTTCAACAGTGTCCTTGGTTCTTGGGCTGGAAAAGGATTGTTTTGTCTAACTAAACTGTGAAGAGAACTTGCTAACACTTTATATGAAGTTCAGAGTTATATACTAATGCAGTACAGAATCTAGAAAATATGAAAGCTAAAACTTAGGGCATCACAAGGATTGCTCTCCCATTGCAGTAAGCACTTGCTGAACTACTCGGAACTTCTCATGACACATCTCATTGGTGAGGAATAGCAAACAATTCCAGCTCACAGCTGGTCTCACTGCCATACCTGACTGTGGTGCCCATGAAACAGAGCACTCCACCTGGAAGGGAAAATATCTGCCACATGAAAACTACATAGAAATCCTGATAGCCATGTATGACCACGTCTGCTGGTCTAATGTCACAACTCCCTGGTATCTTTGGGTTGGTAAAAGCCCTTCTTTCATGAGCAACTTGATGATAATTTCCAATATTACCAGGTTTTATTGCACATTGCAGTTATTCCAGAGTAGTTTCAGCTGTCTGAAAAGAAGAGAGCAGATGTGGCATTTCAGGAGCAATCTCTTAGCCACAGAACAGGAATTGAAGAAAGTAATGAGGAATTGAAAATAAACAGAGTGACCTTCAAATACTTTTTTCCTGTCAGTAAAAGCAGGCTGCGTGCCTCCTTCTGAAACAGTTGCTAGAATTTCAGTCTTACAAATTCAAACAGAAATTTGCGTCCAGCAAGCACAGTATGACTAATTTTATAAACTCAACTGGAGACAACACCCACTAGAGAAAGTGCCTATTAATATCAGATTGATGATTTGTGTACCTGTTTAGGGGGCACAGTGGCAGAATATGAAAGTACTCCGTATGAGTTCAGAGGTATGATAATCAAACTGGGTGCAGGATGTGTACTGTCATACAGAGGTGTCTTATCTTGCTGGCCTGTGAAAAATAGCCAGGTACAGTGATATATATTCCTTGCTCCCTTCCCCAGAAGCAAACTAAGTTATGAGGTTAACGTAACAAGCACAAAAGGTATACTGTGACCTTTCAATACAACTGTTTCACGAGGAACTATTTGTTAACTGCCACTGGGATTGAGTGCTCCAGAGCGTGTTAAGCCTTGCCAGCCCACTGGATTCACTTCCCTGGATCACAAGCTGAACATGACAAATATGCCTATCAATGTATTCCTTGGAGCTACATGTGTTTCTCTATTTTCAGGATCAGCAACCTTGTTAAGTAAGAAGTTATGCGGACTATGTATACAGGGTGTTGTAACAAACTATTGCTGCAATATAAGGTTGAATGTTTCATTTATTTATACATTTTGGGGAGAAGCAAGGACAATTTATATTTTAAACAGCTTGGCTATAAATATACTGTTATGCCAAGATAAATGGTTAAAACAGTGGTTATAAATTTTGTTTTGGCATTGCAGTAAATTGTCTATATTCCTTCCTGAATGTATGTGTGAATTAGCATTTTTTATGTATTCATAATGTGACCTTTATATTTTAAACTTTCTTTAGGAAATAGGTCTCCTGGAATCTGTTTAGATTTCACTAAGTCCTTAATGAGATGTGAATAAGTAAGGTATCTGTCCTCTAATATTTAATCCAGGAGTTTGTGCAATCCTAGAAATCCTTCAAAATTTTCTGTCAATGCTCTTTTTGACTTGAAATTAAAAAAAAAAAATGTCTTTGAGAGGGAGTAAGAGACGAATCCAACAAAAATACTGTGTTTTTCTTCTTTTTTTCCACTCTGAGTCAATTTGGCAGTAAGCAGTTCAGATGTACAAATGGTTGAGTTCTCTCTTGTTTGTGTTCCATTGGTGGGTGTGTGTGTAGCAAATCCAGGGCCTTTTACATGTCCCCACATGAAAGCACTCAGAACAGGAAGCAAATTAATACAAAGATACATTGTGGGTGGGTTTTTTTGTTTGTTTGGTTTGGTTTTGGGTTTTTTTTGTTTTTAATTTTTTGTTTGTTTCGTTTTGGTTTTTTTGGGGTTTTGTTTTGTTTTGTTTTGTTTTTGTTTTTTGTGGGTTTTTGGGTGTGGTTTTTTTTTTGGTTTTGTTGGTGGTGGTTTTTTAAAAGTACTTACAAGTCTTTGCTATACTAAAAAAGGGTATGTTATGAGTGTTGTTATTCATGCTACATGTGAAATGCATTTGAAAGGTCACATGTTACTGGTGAGCTCATTGTTTATAATTAAGAAATATTTGACAAACTGTGAACAAATACTTATTTATTTTCAGAATATTAGCTAAAACATTAATTATTTTCACCTATTAGAGCATCCTAATGAGGAACTAATATTAATTCATCTAACAAAGTTCACTTTTATTTGAGACACTCACCAAGTTAATTACTGCATTCCCTTCATTAACATTTCAAATCTCATTAAAATGTAAATGGGAAAATTTTTTTAGCATATTAGAGGGTATTTATTGTCATTCATCATAGTAAGTACTTTGGTCTTCATTAATTATAAAGAATATAATAAATAGTCATTTACTGTTGTGAAAACAGCTGGTTAAAGGTTGTTTTACTTACGCTTTTTAGCATTGCAATCAAAATGGATGATTCTTTGTATAGACACAATTGATTCTCAGCACTGCACTAGGTGGCGTGCAAAGTGGAGGAGACTGTAACAAGGATTCCTGTTCACTATGCAGCTGTGTATGTGCAAGGGAAGTACCTGGAAGTAAAGGACTTTTTCTAGCCAAAAAGATACTATTCCACATATTTACTCCCACAGTTTAGATGAGCAAGGTTATCATATGGCTTATGCCACCAGGCTCTGATAAGCATGCTCTACTTGTAAAGAGGTAGTTAAAAAAAAAAAAATAATAAATTAATAATCAGATCTATTGAAATCTTGCCATACAGATGCCCTTTACATCATTCCAAAATAATGGTATAAAGACTCCAAAAGAGTCTCTTTTTTTGAGTTCTGGTGCTGGGTATTTTACTGTCCATCTATTTGACAAGCTATTAAAGGAATTATATTTTTTTTTTTCAGTCTTGATCAGATCATGTGGGATTTGATTTGCTCAAACTTAACAGGTTTCTAAAAGAAACTGTCTTCCGCTATCAGTTTAACACAATAAAGAAACAGAATTTATGCGTAATATATAATGCTTGACTTTCTCATATATTATCTTTTCCAGTCCTGCATGTATCAGATAATTCTATATCAAAGTAAACCATATAAATATGGAGATGAAGGAAGAAGAAGATAAAAACAGTGAACTGAGACACATAATAGTATTAAGAAAGTGGTTTATGTACATAAGATGCTGCAACAATTTTTATGCCTGTGATAATTGCTGAGGTATCAGCTTGAGAACAAAAGCATCTCTGGTAGGATTGGTTAAAATGATATTTCAATTAGTAGCTCAGAGTGTATGGCACTCAGTCACTGAGGGACTTACCACAGTTTCAACAACATATTGAAGATTCCCTCCCCTCCAGGAAGACTGTTGTTGGAGGAAAGGCATGAAGCTGATAATGAATTCCCCCAAGTACCTGTAGTAAAGAGATTTCACATCTTTCAAAGAATCCTACTGGTGCTCTCTCACTTGTTCTTGTCAGGAAAAGTCACTAACTTTTCTAAGAGAGTTTGGGAGTTGCTGTGTTTGCAACTAAAAAGAATAGAGCAGAGAAAAATATATGGTTTTCCACTAAGGCTGTTTTCACTACTTGTTCTTGTTCTGTAGTAATCTTTTCTTTTCTTATAACTTCACCAAAGAATAAAATAATTTAGTTGCTTGTACCTGGATTTGGTGAAATATTTTTATTTGACATAATTTGAACAGCTATTCTAGCCAGCAAAAATAAGGAAACCTAGTACACAATCAAGAAAAATATCAAAATCATGCCATTAGTTTTGCTAATTAAGTTAAAGATCAATTCAGTTGCTCTTTAGCATGATCTGTTTCCTTGTGCCAGACAGCTGCTCACAGTAAATGGCAATAATCTCTATAAAGTGACACAAACACTGCAATGACCACACCATTTTCATGTGTGAGCCTTCCAAGCAGATCAAATCTGGTGTGACTACATATGGATCTTGAAAAAACGTTACATGGACTCGCTTGAGGAAACATTAGCCCAGGAATATCTGTGTTCTCTGGTCTGTCTGCAGAGCAGTGCCTTGCATTATCCATGGCGTACTCTTTCCAGATTCTTTGTCCCTTTTTTACACTGAGTAATTGAGACATTTTCTTGTCTTCAAGACAAATCTTCTTCATAATTTTAAAGATAAGATGTGCAAGTGTTTTTTGCTTCTCCATTACTCAATTAGGTATAAATCCCAAGGGTATGTATCTGTAAGTGTATAAAGAGGTATGCGAGATTGAAGAAAATATTTCTTTACTGATTGCTAGATTTTTTTTTCCAGTACACAGAAAATACTGGTGATGATTTAACCTGCTTGAAACATTTTTTTTTTAATGGAAAACATATTGGCAACAAAATTCCTTCCTCCAGTTTATCGAAAAAGAATCTATTGGGTTTTTAGGGGTAGGTTTTTGTTAGTTTGATCTTTTTTTTTCTTTTTAATTTTTTGGTTTTTGGTTTTTTTTCTATTAATGTGAGGTGAATGGCTACTTAGGCTATCTAAACTTGCCTAGGAAATTCTGTTTAGAAGAATATGCAGAGGGATTCCCAGTCCTTAAGCCTAGCACAAGCTTCTGAGGCTCGAGCTCCCAGTTTCTCTAGCAAAGGGTCTGAACAGCCTGATACCTTTAGTTCTTGTGACTCCATAGGTGCTTCCTACCTGTGATAAGGTTGAGAGACAATTCTGCTGAAACTGTGTGCTCCTTGCCTGGTGGCATTGGGTTTGTTCTATGGTGGTGGTTGCTCTAAGATAAAAGGAAAGGTCTCTCCACCTAGAGGAAGCAAGACAGGAGGGCTGCCCGGAAATGACTGATGTCCATTCATCCAGACAAAATTTAAATTGGAGCTATTAGAAATGCAACATTTTTGTCTTACAATAAAGTGTCATCTTTCACAGCAATTGTTTTTTCTGAAAGTTGCCAGCTAGTCTTGCATCTAGCAGACCATCAGTATTGCAGTGTTCAGATGGTACAGTGCAATCAGATAGCAGCTGATGGAGAAGGAAGAAATTGTGAAGAACTGCTATAGAGAGGCTGTCAGAGACTGTTTTTTATGACTGGGGGAATAAGTAACATCTCCTGTTTGTTCTGGTTTTCATTTTCTTTTCATTTTCAGTATAATTCCTGAAAATATTGGTAGTTCTTTCTGATTTCTGAGTTTTTGATGGTGATTCAAACTAGTTTTGTTTCACATTTTGATGTGAAACTCTTAGATGTAGGATTTGATTTTGGAATTTGGACTGCAAATAAGATCTGAAAGCAGCCTTGTCCTTCTGCGATTGTTGCTGCTGATTTGTAGAAAAACCAAGGCTAAGTCGTATTCTGCAGCACATATGTGAGGGAAACAGAGTATTTTTTTGTCCCTATGCAATCCCCATTCTATCATCTTCTGTAAAAGAAGGCAAAGAAGGATAAGAGAGTCAATGTTGCATGACACCTATGGCTGAGAATCAAAATATCTGCCTTGAATTTCCAGCACTGTTACTGACCTGCAAAGGAAATTGGTGATCCTTTCCAAAAAGGGGACCCAGCATGTTTTTGGAGTTTGGCTACCTTTGTGCATTTGTCTGCAGTCCCTGCTTCTACCCAGCAATGGGCTGCTACACATAGCAACGACATCTTTCTCCCAGGCTTAGGCAGTTTCCCTCTGCTTTTTGATTAGAGGGCTTTTATGGTTCCTGAGCTTCCTCTGGGACACAACTCCCAGTACAGGGCTGTACTTTAAAGGCCATGAGAGAATTCTTGATTTTAAAATAAATTTGATTTCCCCCTAGTCAAACTTTTCAATATCCTGACAGAGACAAAGGATATTAAAATAAAACGTAACAGAAGGAGAGTAAACTGCTTTATTCAGACAAGCAGGATCTAGTATAAAACCAAAACCAAAGTACTCAGCATTCACCTATCTTATTAAAAATAAGAATTGTATCAGATAACACAATAGAAATAACAACATGAAAAATTTAAACCTATGTTTTGGATGCCTATTTCTAAAATGTCCTTTGTTATAAAGAAAAGAATTGCTGGCATTTTTTTTTAATCAGCTGAAACATATTTTCTAATCAGCTCAAAGAAAGGGAATCATGAAATAAAATTCAGTTATTGTTTTGGTTATGTTGGTCTGTATCATATACAGTATACACAACTTTGTTTTTGTTTGTAAAAGTGGATATGGTTACCCTTCCATCTGTCTGTCCTTACTAATATGACAAGTGTTGACAGTTATCAGAAAATGTAGAAAATAGTAGGTAGAACAGTGATAAACAAGAAAAAAACATGAACTTTTATTCCTTAAAGCATTCTGCATTTAACAGATCTAAGCGAATTTCATTTTAAAGTGCATTTTACATGTTGACACCACTTATTATAGCAGCTGGTTCTTTGTCAAATTGGATGATATTCAAAACAGGATTTTGTTGTTCTTTTTCTTCTTGCCATCTGTTGCTGTTATAGACAATTTTCAAGAAATAGCTTCTAAATTAATTAGGTCATATTGTAAATGTGTTCTTTTTATGAAATGTTTAAAATTAAAAGCATAAGGAAAATTATGGTGTAACTTAATTTTATAGTATAATTTGATTTCTATACAAATTTTCTATCAAAAAAATGAAGAACAAAAATTTCTTTTTAGATACATGTTGAACTGGTATAGGTTGTGACTTAATCTCATAAAAAACCTGATTGCTTACAAAGCTGTAATTCAGTTTGCTATTTGAACACCAGGCAAATTGTATAAAATTTAAAATTAGGTGCTGAAATATAATAAAAAAAAAAATGGAAAAATATGATCCTGAAATCTGCTTCTGTTACACAACCTGAATCTTATTTCACATGTGCTTCAGCCTCATTGAGCAAAGTAGATAAATTGCTTTAGATCCTGAGCTCAGCAAATCTTACCAGCATATGTGCTTCTAAGCATGCAAATAGCTTGTTTTACCACAGTCTACCTGACTTGAATTCCTACATAATTTAATTATTTTAAGGATCAACTATTAAATTATACTGGAGTGGAGAATTACACAAGCAGAAAATGAGAGGTTTTTGTTTCTTTCTCTATCAGAGCTAAGCATTTTTCGGAAGGAGAGATAGGATTAGTCTGGATATTTAGGGTCTGACCAAATATATTTATTTCATCCTCAGAGAGTACCCTGAGACTTAAATGAAACACAAAGATGAAGAAAACGTGTGTGAACCTGTTGCAAAATATATTGCCACACTGCACAAATAAAGGAAGAGCCCAAATCAAGTCTGTGCTTTCTAGTTTTTAAACACTTGCCATTGCAACTTTAAACATAGTTTTCCAGTAACATTTGCAAATGAACCTATATATAGTAACATATACCAAAGGAACTGAGCTGGAACCGGCTTCTTGGAACAATGTTCACATTGTATGCATGACCTTGGTCAGTACCCAAGACTGCATTTGTAATGCTTTCTTCATACGAAGAAACAAAAGGCATGAGGCAAATCCCTCATTTGCAATACCTGATAAATGTGATAAATTCCATTAATGTATTCTCAAAAACTGATGCATGTTCCAGAAATTAATCAGTGTTTGGCAGCTAATTGGTATTTTTTTGTTGTTGTTTGTTTGTTTGTTTGTTTGTTTTTGGGGGGGTGGGTTTTTTTGTTTGTTTTTGGTTTTGGTTTTGTTTTTGGTTTTGGTTTTGGTTTTGGTTTTGTTTTTTTTGTTTTTTAAACAAGCAGCTGACTGAGGGCAGAGATTCACACAATGGGCACACCTTCATAGATGATGGAATATGTTGCAAAGGCTAAAGGACCAGCCTGGTCAATTGCTCCTTTAGTCACTATTTCCAATCATGCTCCATTTAGTGAAACTACTGCTTCTGTAGCAGAAACGAACATTTCTTACCAATTAGTACATATTAATTGTCATAGTCCTTACACAAGCATGGGCAGGCAACATGCTTCTAATCTCTGCCTAATAATTAATTTAAAGACAGGGTTGCTTTTGTCCCACTTAAATAATTATTTGACAATTGGTGACATGTCAGATGAGTAAATTATTGCAGTGAGTCTGGCAGCGTTTAAAAACTAAGTAAGATGGGAGAAAAACTCCTAGCAGCATCAACTCTGAACAACACCGGAACACAAATACCTTAGACTCATTTGCAAAGCTTGTGTTCGTTGTTTACAGCCTGAACCCAAAAGGATTCATTGAAATCTTGTTCTGCTAAGCAGAAAGTTTGGAAATGCAAAGCCAAGAGACCTGGATCCTACCATTCAGAGTTCAGGTAAAGACAGGTAAGCACTTAAGCCTTGAGATTTGAACTCTAAACAACTGAAAATGAAAAGTGTGTTGGGTCAGGCTCAGTCTCTTGCTCCCCACACATCCCTCTCACATAAATTCTGCCATACATTGGTGAAACTGCAACTTTAAAGTGCTTTGTGGTTTTTTACTCCCATTTCTTCTGATGGAACACTGTTAAAGAAATTTATTACTCTTGTGGCTTTAAATCATGTTCCAATTATCAACCTAAATTCCTCATGGCCAATTTATTCCCATTTGAGCTGCACCAATGTTGTTCTTTAGCTTAAATAGTTCTCTCTCCCTGGAGTTTTATTGCCCAAATCTATTTATTAGATTTAGTCTCTTTAGTCTTGGTGTTGCTTGCTAATTTTCATTACGATAGCTTCCTTATTCCCCAATGATCTTAGTAGCTTTTCTCTGTATCCTTACAGATGTTTGATTGGGTTTTTTTGTTTGTTTTTTTGCTAACAAATTATCATCACTATGTACAAAACCTATATCAGCCTGTATTCAGAGGTCTGCAGGTGACACACAGAACAGTCATAATTAGCAGTCCTAATTTGAACAGTAGCATTAGAACTCAGCACTGTATGTGGTTATACTGATAATACAGAAAAAATTTCAAGAGCTACAGATAGTGTGTCAGTCCACAACAATTTGAATTTTGGATGTATGCACCAGTTAATATTAATTTTTAACACTATCTAAAACGATGGCCTAAATACTTTCCTGTTAGGATTGAAACACAACACCTGGTTCACTATTGTGTATAGTTTTACATATATATATATATATATGCATAAAGTACAAATAAACACACACACATATGTATTTTAGATATATAATGAAAATTGCTCTGTTTCAGATTTATAATTTTCCTATTGCTAAGGATTTTTTATGGGTTTTCCTCATTCACTGAGATTTGCAATCAATGAGCTTAAAAGTGTTTCTTGTTTGTCCACATGTGCACAACCTTCACATAATACTTCTGAATTTTGCTGGATTTTGTAGTTAGACTTGATGGTCTTAAAGGTCTTTTCTAACCTAAAAGATTCTATTATTCTCTGAACCTCATCCCATCTATATTAATGCAGTCTTCAAGGTCTTCTTGTTCTGTCCCTGTGGTTTTCTCATCCTCTTTTCCACTGGAGAGGACATTATAGCCTTATGTTGTCAGCACATTTTATTAGCCTGATTCTTTTTCTGTGACATAGAAAATAATAAAAATACTAAAAATTATAAATATCAAGCCTCAAACTTAAGAAACTGTCCTGGTCACCTCCTGTCAGCCAACCAGTTGTCCTTTCACCAAAATCTGACCCCCTAGCTACTTCTGTATTTTAGACCTCATTTTCTAACCTCTAATTTTAAAAATAATGTCCCATGAGGAGCCATATCAGGTAATTTTCTGAATGCCAGGTAGGTTAGTTACATTACATTTCTCTTGTTGCTGTATTTTCTATCGGAAGTCAATAGCATATTTGCAATATAGTCCTTATATGCACTTTCCTGCTGCTTATGGGAGTGAAGGCATTTTCATCATTCATATTAGATGTCCTTTTGTTTTCTTAATAACTCTTGATGTTACAGGTGTCTGGCATTTTGGGAAGGATTTCTTATATTCCTGAAACACTTGGTAAATTCTGTTCTTTACATAAAATTACCCTACCAGTTCACAGCAATCAGAGAAGAAGTGGCAACCAAGTACGTAGAGTTTCCAAGACTTCCAATCTCACTAAGGTGGGAAGTAAGCCTTTTTCAGACACAATTAATATTTGTAAAAAACCATTTTCCTTTTCAGAAACTAGTATCTTTATTTTAAGTTTTTAAAATCCAATTTTGTTTCTCTGGAACAGCTTTTCCATCTGCAATTGTATTGTTTTTTTTCATAGTCTGGCTTTTGGTAGTGGGGGGCCACAGAGGTGGCTCCTGTGAGAAGCTGATGGAAACTTCCACCATGTCCAGTAAGCCTGATGGCTCCAAAGATGGACATGCTGCTGGCCAGGGCTGGGCCAATTAGAGATGGTGATAACACCTCTGTGATGACAAATTCAAGAAGAAAATCAAAACAAAGTCACAGGCATTTTTTCTAACCAGAGAAGAGGAGGAGGTGAGAACATGTGAGGGAGACAACATGGAGACACCAAGGTCAGTGCAGGAGGGGCAGGAGCCGCTCCAGGTGCCAGAGTCAAGATTCCTCTGCAGGCTGTGGTGAGACCATGGGGAAGCAGCTGTGGCCCTGCAGCCATGGGGATCCAGGGGGACGCAGAGATCCACCCACAGCCCATGGGGATCCATGGGGGATGCAGAGATCCACCCACAGCCCATGGGGATCCATGGGGGATGCAGAGATCCACCCACAGCCCATGGGAAAGGTGCCTGCACCAGAGCAGGTGGATGCCTGGAGCAGGCTGTGATCCAATGGGACACCCAGTGGAGAGAGGGGGCCCTGCTTCCAGGCTGGAGCAGCCTGTCCTTGGGGGACTACATCCCTGGAAGAGTGACCCACACCACAGCAGTTTTGGCAGGACTGTGTGCCCGTGGGAGGGACTCACATTGCAGCTGTTTTGGCAGGACTGCTGCTCGTGAGATTGGAGCCATGGTGAGAAGTTCATGGAGAACTGTCTCCCATGGGAGGGACCCCACTGTCTCACAGGGAAAGGGCTCCTCTCTCCCTGGGCAGTAAAGGGAGAAAACCTCGGGTCATCACCCACAACCAAAGCTCCCCATGTCCTGTCTCCCTGCCCTGTCAGTGGGAAGGGATCAGGGAATAAAAACTGTTTTAAGGGCTTATTTTATTTCTCATTATCCTCCTCTGATTCTGTTAGTAATAAATTCACTTTGCAACTTTGAGCCTGTTTTGTACTAGGAGTGTTTCTCCTGGTCCTTTTCTCCACTCATGAGCCCTTTGTTTTTTTGTTTTTTTTTTTTTTCTCTCCTCTACCCAGCAGGAGGAGGGTGAGTGAGCCACACTTGTGGGTGCCTGGTGTTGGGCCAGTGTCAAACCACAGCAGCAGTGAAAAATCTGCGTATTACAATACACCTAGATTGGTCAGGGTTTGTGGGGGTTTTAGTTTTTTGGGGAGGTGAGNTTGGCAGGACTGCTGCTCGTGAGATTGGAGCCATGGTGGAGAAGTTCATGGAGAACTGTCTCCCATGGGAGGGACCCCACTGTCTCACAGGGAAAGGGCTCCTCTCTCCCTGGGCAGTAAAGGGAGAAAACCTCGGGTCATCACCCACAACCAAAGCTCCCCATGTCCTGTCTCCCTGCCCTGTCAGTGGGAAGGGATCAGGGAATAAAAACTGTTTTAAGGGCTTATTTTATTTCTCATTATCCTCCTTTGATTCTGTTAGTAATAAATTCACTTTGCAACTTTGAGCCTGTTTTGTACTAGGAGTGTTTCTCCTGGTCCTTTTNTTCTCCCCTCCGTGGCCCTTTTTTTTTTTGGTTTTTTTTTTTTTCTCTCCTCTACCCAGCAGGAGGAGGGTGAGTGAGCCACACTTGTGGGTGCCTGGTGTTGGGCCAGTGTCAAACCACAGCAGCAGTGAAAAATCTGCGTATTACAATACACCTAGATTGGTCAGGGTTTGTGGGGGTTTTAGTTTTTTGGGGAGGTGAGTTTTTCAGGGGGGATGACGAGAGAGGTGAGGGGATTTTGCTGGGGTTTTTTTGGTTGGTTGGTTGGTTGGTTTTTGTTTGTTTTGGGGTTTTTTTGTTTTTGTGGGGGTTTTGTTTGGTTTTCATTTGGTGTTTTTCTGGGTTTTGTTTTTTGGGGTTGGGTTTAGGGAGTTATTTTTGGTATTTTGGGGTTTTTTTGTTTGTTTGTTTTGGGGATTTTGTTGTTTGGTTGGTTGTTTTTTTGGTGTTGTTGGTTAGGGGTTTTTTCCCCCTGAAATGAAAAGCGTAAAATATATTTTTTTGGCATATAGTTTCATTACAAAATCCTGTTCTCCCAGCAGGCCTTTTCACCAGGTGAAATCAAAATTATTATAGCTATAAAGTATTAGGAATACCACAAGGAGATATGAATTGACTTCTAACAAAGATTTTACTCTTATGGGGCACAACAGTATTTTTAAGAGCAAATGAAATCTATCACTTTTTATCGTGTGCTGAAGTGCACTAATAGCCACTGTAAACATTCATGGCTGATGACTAACTGAAGCCAGGAAGATCCGGATCCACAGACAGAAGTGTGCAGAGAGAAGAAATATTTCAGAGCAACCTGGAGCAAAGGGTGACTTATTTTCCGCACAGAATAAAAAAAATATTAAAATGAACAAAATAATATAAATGTAAAGCACAACCAAATAAGAATGAAAATAAACAGGTTCAATTATTTTGCTTGCTCTCAAACTCAAGCATGTAATTATTTTGATTTTTCATTTATGAAAGACTATTTCCTAAATTGTAAATGCAGTTATGTGCTGGATTTACTTCTCTGTCTGTTTGCAGGACTCATGCACTGTCTCCATGAAGGTTCTATTTACACATTTAGTGAACATTCATGTCTACATGCTGTTGGTACATATGGTGATAGGTACACATCTGATGTACCTTCACAACTGGCTTCATCTATTTGCTCCAATTAAAAGAAAAGAAAAAAAATTCTCTCTTATTGCTTTTACTCTGAACTTCTAAGCACTGCCTATGGCCAGACCCATGTTGAGACACTGGGGTGTGTTTAAGTGGGGTCATCCTGAACAATGCTAATTTATAATTTCTTATTCAAAATTTTTATTCACAATCACCATTCTTTTTGATGTCCAGAAATTATGGTGATTGAGCTAGATCACAGGTCATTTCTGAAACTGAATTTTAAGTGTCTGTGAAACAACAGACAGAAAATATTTTAAAATATCTATCTTCTCTTAACCAGACTGGTTGTTTGGCAAGTGCATGTACATGTTTTCATTGTGACATGCCACTCTTCCAACTTTTCACTTCATATTTAAGAATACAGAGCACTATGCTTAATTGCTTCATAAGGAGACTTGTCATAGTAAATCTTAGTCTAAAAGGCAATTCCATATAGCATGTCTAGACACAGAAATGAAGAACACAAAACCAAAATATGCTACAACTTTGATACGATTAAGTACAACAGTGATAGCAGCAGAGTATGTGAAATAGAATCAAAGACACTGTTTCTGAAAGATGCTGTTGTTCTTCAAGAAGTTTCATGGATCCAATACATTAGGATGTGAGTTGTTTGTTTCAGGGAATTTTGGTACATACAACACTGGAATTGGAATCAGGAAATCTGACTTCCTGCCTTGTCTTCCACAGCATTATTGGGTAACAGTAGCAATATTTCAGGCGTGTATCCACTCTGTTGACTCTTAAGTTTTAACTATAGCTACTGAAGTGTCCTCCAGCAGCTTCACTTTAACCTCTGCACGGAAAAAGTCTTTACCAAATACATGATTTTTGCATCTGTTACACTCCTAATTTCTGCAGACCTGAAGAATTGAAACGGAATTCAATATTTTTCTTCAATTGCCTTGAACTTCTAATTTTTAAAAGCTCCAACAGAGCAGGATCAATGTAATAACATATCAGACCTTGATGTAAGTTAAAACAAACCAGAGACACATTATTTGGAAGAAAAGAGAACCAGAAGATAATAGAGGTATGTTTGATGTGGGAGGTGCATGAGTGGAGCACATTGTGGTTCTTCCTCCATAGGAAACAGGGTGGAGGAGTTCAGAGAACTACTCTGGAAGCACCCCACGGTGACTGCAGACAGTTCCCAAACCAAAGTGAGTGCAGGGACAAGTCCTCCTCTACTTTACATAGTTGTTAGTTCGGACAAAGAAGTCAGAACTCCATTCAGTTATTTACTGCTATTTGTAACCAGGTAGACTGGACAGTTGTTTTACTCCTCTCATACCAAGGAACAGCCCCTAAGCACCGCTCCTGGTGGTGTCTGTGCAGTGACTTCTCCCAGCTACCGCAGAGCTGCTTCGTCTCTGCCACAAGCTGGGAGAGAGCTCCTCCCACTGCTGCTGCTCCCAGGGCACAAGGCAGGCTCTGTGTTTCTAGGCTGGATCTACCAGAACGAGGTGTCCTGAGGCAAAAGAGAAAAGCGACAAAAATGCCAGCTCATCCTGCTGGTCTGTCTGCTTGGATACAGAAATATATTTCACACACAGTCTTTGAATCCCCATGGCAAAACATATTGGATTGCTATGCTGCACAGGAAACAGGACAAGGGGAAGGGTGTGATCCTGTCCCAAATGTTTCTGTGACTCAAATTTTTAAGCTAATCTTTAAAATTAAGAAATGTATAAAAATAAAACCAAATAAATGAAATCTAAAAACATAGATACACACACATTCTCTTGCCCAGAAAAAGAAAAGTTCTGTTACCTCTGTCAGTTGACAATTGACAATATCTTGTATCTTGTCAAATCTATCAGATTAGCCAGGTAGATATGTTTCCCTTAGGCCTTATCTCTGTTGATTTCCTACTCAGCTCCTGATCATATGAAAAGATTCAAAGATGGGAGAGGATATTTTGAGGAAAACAGCTTAAAATTAATTCCTGGGTATATTACGTTGAGGTATATACTTGCCCTAAATTATACAAGTGATTTATTAAAAGCAATTGATATTACCACAAATAAAAGTTCCCAGAATATCTCATCAACAATAGGCAGACATCGAACTGAATTTATGTTTTGAATAGAAATTTGTTTCACCCTGAGAACAGTAACAGCTGTACAGCAAAATGTACTGTTCTTGACATGTTTGAAAAACACTTCACAATGATCATGGGGCGAAGAGGAAGAGGGGGAGGGTATGATTATCAAGGCTAAAACAGGAGCCAGTCCTTGAATTCTCTGGAAAACTACAATCCCACTTTTAATAAAGATACATCCTCATTTTTCAGGCCAGTAGCTACCACCATACATCACACGGTTTTGTGACATTACTGCATGAATGTCGCGTGTGAAGTAACTCATTAACCTGAACTGGATTTAGCAAACCCTGTGTTACTATTTATCAGCACTGAGTATTGCACTGTTTACCTTTTAATTACAGGAAGCAACATGCCAAATGGTGTTATGGTCATTTTTGCATTATTTGTAGTACATTTGCTGCATGTGTTAATGCCAGTCACAAATGACCACCTGCCTTTTTCTGAGTATGAATTAACAGTTTTCCTTATACAAAGGAAATGTATATAAATGTACATTCTATGAAAAAAAACCAGAACACATCTTATAGAAAATTAGTAAAAACTCCAAGAGAGAACATTTTAAAAGATTTGCATAGCTCATATTCAGCTAAGTCCCTTATTCAGGCCTAAAATTTAACTATATTGGTTATGCCTCAAGTAATTGCTCTTTCATGTAATTTGACTTGACTACCTGTAGCTTTTTCTTGACCACTAGAAAATTTAGTTCTTCTCTTATACTTTGCTTGAGACATTCTTTCTCTAAATATATGGGCTGAACTTTGCAAAATATCTTTGTTAATGTAGAATGTTTCAAATTAGTTTAAATTTTGTCATTCAGAGAAGGTCTAAGCCATTCTTGAGAGATAGAAGTAAGAAAGTGTATTTGCTTCCTCAGCTTTAAAATATTGTCTTTTAAATTCCATAATTCTGGAGACAAGAGTTAAAATTATGAAGACATATGTCAGTAAAAACTACCACGGATTATTTCTTTCAGAGTACCTGGCTTATCAAATCAAGCAAAAGTCAATGTTTCTGAGACAAAAATACTTGTATTTTAATATAAACTATTTTTGTAAACAAAACCCCATCAGCTTAAAATTTTCTTCTGCATTAAATGAGAAATATTATTAGCTTACTTCTCTTAATATGTCCAAAAGGAAAATATTCATTTAGTTTGTCCAGCTGGATTTGAACAATTTTACCACACCCCATTAAGCTGTCTGCTTCAGACATGGTGCACAAGGGATACATTATGATTTCATATTCACAAAAACCCTATTTAAACATAATTCCTCCTAAAATAGATCACAATAACTAAATAGACATGCTGCTTTAACATTAAATATGTACCAAAAAGCACTGAATCATATTGTGTGCAGTTTTTCCTTTCCTTTTTTTCTTTCAGATCTCTTAATCTTCTGTCCAAATAGTTGCAAGGGAAAGGATGGGCAATATAGCAATTATTTATGCCTTCTACCAGGTAGGCACATTCTGTTACTCAACATTCCTGAACCGCCATGGGGTGTTTCATTACAGTGTGTTCAGTAAGCATTTAAACTAAATTTTATTGACATCAGCTCAGATGGTTGTAGTTTTTGTACTATAGTAGGAAAGTTTCCATGGATGTAGAACAGAAATCTGCCATAACTAATACTTACAGTCTCAAAGATACCAAAGGGGTAAGCATCTGTGTGATTAAAAAACTCAAAACAACAAAAACAGCCAAATGGAAAAATGAAACATTACTTTACACAGAAAGTAAAGGCAGAAAATGGTTCATTTACTCTCTTTCCATTTGCACAACAGTAATAAAAATGCCAAATAGACTGATTTTCAGGTAAACTCTATACTGCAGTAAAGTCAAGATTACAAGAGAAGATTTATTGATACAGCATATATTTTTTGCAATACTGCATTTTTACCTCTCTTTCAAGGATAAGCCTAGGTCTTTGTTCAGTTTAGTTTTAACCAGATGCTGCCATTTAGTTTTTAATATTTATGAAATGATCTGCCTTTCTCTGAGACAGAAGTATAGAATTTGTATTTCACAATTTTATGTATTAAACATTATTTCCAGAGTTGTTAAGACTTTATTGTTAGAAAAATTCCACACTGCTGAAGAGAGGAAAAACACCTGTTCCAGTGAATTGGTGACCTGATGCCTTGCTTCATTTTTGTGTTCTAAAGCTTTTGGAGATCATTTACATATTCTAAAGCTGTTAGAGATTCAAGTCCTCTTGAAGACAGCACATAGCAGAAAATGTCACTGTTTATTGCTGTTGTTTTTTTTCCTAGATACATCTCAACTTTGTCTCAACTAAAATCTGAATGGCAAATCTAAAAGGAAATAGTTTCTTCTTAAACATGTACATAGTGAGTCTTTTCCCTCAAAATAAAGTGAAAAGGAAAAAATAAATTAGGCAACATGCCTAAACCAAACCTTCCTGAAACCCAGAAATCTCCTGTAATATAACAAAAATTGAAGCACATAAGAATTATTTGGCCAAAGACAGAGGGCAAAATCATACAGTCAGTAAGAGAAGTGCTTAGTTAGGATCTCTGAACTGTTAGGATCCTTCTCTATTGAACAAGCTCAGGAAGACCATAAGTCTGTGCTCTGAGCCATTGTGTTTAAACAATACATCTTTCAGGCATTGTGAATTCTTTCAGGCTAAGATCCTTGAGACGGTCAGAACTTGCCACTTCATATCTGCCACATATCGGCCTTTTTGAAGTGTGATGTGACAGAGTCTTCCATGACAAATGATATTTTTTTACAAAATTGTAATGCATATCACTCTACCTAAGCCCAGACTGTCATTATTCACTTTGAAGAGTATCTGATTTCAATAGTCCAATTGAAATAAACAAAATCACATAGCTATTTTCAGAAGCTAGACTGCAGACAACTTCTAACTCTTATTATTGAGGAGGTGGAATAAATATTTTTAGATGGAAGCCCCTCATTATGTTTGTACATTTATTCTTTCACACTCTCCTTCATTTTATCAACTGCTCATAGTGTTATAAAACAACATCATAGTCAAGGACATGCCTCTAGAAAGAGAGAAGCAGGTACTTCTGCCAGAATTGAGGGTTCAGAAGTGACATCCTGTTGAAGAGAAACAGCTAACAGGACAAACTGTTGAGCTCATTTCCAAGAATGGAAAGCCACAGTCCTGAACATTTGCAGCAAGGGGGGAAATACCATATTTTTACTGAAACAAGATCTAATATTGGTGGATATGCCGATGAGTATATTCACATGAACACACACATTCTTAAGCCACCACGTATTATGTCATTAACATGTTTTATGCAATACTATGAATCAAGTGAATTATGATACAATACTGACCAAAGGCCTATCCGTGGTAATTGGCATAAAAATGCATAATCAAGGCTCTAGTTTTGAAAATGTATTACATTGTAATCATTGATTAATCTGCTCTTTTATGACAGTAATTTTTCTCTAAGTTAATAAAAAAAAATGCCTTATACAGAAAATTTTAACTTTTTAAATAGCTCTTTGTTTTCCCTTGACTAATAGCAGCATAGAAATTTCTCACATATATAAAGTTGGCACTTTTCCTAGAGATAAATCTCTAAACAGTGTAACTTTCTATGTTCATGGACCCTGACATCAGCATACATTCATGTTTTCACGTTGCTCTCTTACTGGAGGCAGAGAGACAACTGAATTACACAAAGCAGAGTCTCTTAATGTAGTAAGGTTACATAGTCACGGAGAGAAATTATGATTTGTTATAAAAAAATACACAGTGTTCAAATCAAATTGAGTTATTTAATGGAAAACTTTAGAAAAATGGATTCTATCCCATCATGCCACTCAAGCATATTGAGTAGCTCAGCAGAAAATGTTGTGTGTAAGCTTCAATTAATTTCTATTTTCAAACCCTCAGACATACCAGAGAAAGAAAGTCTGATGCATGCAGTTCAGAGCACACACAAGTTCCAAGGACATTTGAGGGAATACAGTTCTTATGGTGATGAAAACACATTTTTATAATCAACTTTGACGTTCTAAATGAGTACATGTTAAACAATTTTTTATGGGCTCTTTCATTGGAACAATTAAGAAACATTTTTGGGTGTTATTTTTGTTTTAGTTTTTTGGGGTTTTTGTTTGTTTGTTGTTGGTATTTTTGGTTGGTTGGTTGATTGCTTGTTTTTTAAAAATTTCTAATCTCAGTTCAGTACAATTTGAGTACAGTAGCTCAAGCTTTACCTCATTATGTACCAGCAATATCTAGAGTTTTGCAACTGCTTCTTTTTTTTTTTTTTAGGGAGCACACTAAGCCAAAATGTCTGATCTCTAAGGCTACATTTTACTGGAAAACAATATAATATATTAGAGTAGAGAAGCTGTTTAAGTAAGGAAACCCCAGATAAGCTGTGTGAGCATAACAGACCATATCCTTGCAGGGTAAACTTTTCCCTGAAACTCAATCTCAGTCCAGCCAAATTTAGAGTTTCCATTGATCATTAAAACTTCAGTCCCCTCCCAATAAAGAAAGTATAATTTTGGTTTCTAAAATAGAAAACTTCTCATGTGCTAGCTGATTTTTCTTATGACATATTCTATTATCTGAAAAGGGGAAAATAGTTTCAATGAAGGGGAAGAATAGCTTCATACCAAAAGCTAATCCAGCGGCAATCTAAAATGCACTAAAACTCTGCTCAGCTTTTCCTTCTCTCTCCTTCCATCCTAACTCTTAATAAGTCTCTTCTGCCTCAGAAGACTACATACATCAGTGACTTTAGAAGTTGTTTTCAGTTCTGAAGCTTCAGTGCTAGAAATGTCTTTGCTGAATTATGGCAAAGGTGCATGGCACCTTAGAGGGTAAATAAAGATCTATGTAGGTTGGTCCCATTCCCTTGCACAAAATTCAAAAAGAGAAAAGCAAAATAATTGGAATGTGTTATGTATTTGCATTGAAACTGAGAGTTTTCAAAAGAATAACGTTTTGTTACATAACATAATAGTAATGCTATGTTATACACATAAATATCAGTATGCTTATTTCCTAGCTCTGCACTCAGTGAAAGCTGCAGGAACAGACATAATTCTGTAATCACACTGAGAGGAACAGCCCTGTATGTTTATATGAAACACTTTAATAGAGATCCTGACACCCCTTGGCACTTTTCACAGAGGCCTGTTGTTTAACATAATGGCATACCTAATGCTTTCTCTACTCGCCAGATTTTTACCTTAAAGTAGAGCTCATTATTAGCTAATATGTATCTAAGTGCCAATTTTATGGTATCATTCAAAGCCTTGATATTCAAATGCAGGAAAACACAGGCCTGACCATCAAATACATGAATTTTTGTTTGTTTTTCTTTTTAGAAACAAGATTGGCAAGAATAAAAGTTTGCAGATTTTGGACCACAAATTCTCTGAACACTTACAATCAAGTAAGTTGCAAAATACGTTACTCATCAAGTAGCAACTTGCTTCTTTCAGGTTTATTAGAATTCATGTTTCTAATAAAGTAAGCTTTAGCATAGCTGTAACAAATACTTTCATCCAGCTCTGCTCATTGTACAGAAAAAGTATAATTTCCCAAAAACAGTGGAGCACTGTATTGTTTTTTATGCACCTGGCATTGAAAAGTACCATTGTGTACTACCTACAAAGTACTAAACTTCTATAATATCAGTTATATTTCTATGTCAGCCATGAGCCATCTAAGTGTGCTGAGATTAGGATAATGTCTGTTACATAGCAACTGAGAATTTTTCTATAAATACCTCTAAAATTATCTGTATTCATCATAAATTTGCAGTAACAAAACCAATCAGTTTTTCAGGTGAAATTTTATCATGCAGTCACTGTGAAATGCTGACCTGTGGTAGTTGTAAGAAAAAAACCTGAAAACAAAAAACAATCTTGTGAATTATTAACTTTGCTACTGAATACCATTTTTAGTTTGTATGACTTGTGCAATTGACTCATGTGCCTTAATCTGATTCCATTAAAAAAAACAAAGTGCTTTGAGGAAAAGACAGTGAAAAAACTAAGAAGGTAAGAATCCTCCTTGGTAGGAATTGAAAATTCTAGGTACTGTCCAAGGATACTGAATATCCAGCGGAATTTTGCCCAGGGAAAGAAACAAGAACATGCCTCTGCTCGACAGTGAAATACATTTAAGAATATGACTATTCAGAATAGTTATTCAGAAATGTCATTGTCTGTTCAATCAATGATAATCTTATCCTCAAACTATATTTTCAATATGACAAATTTCTAGGTTTATTAGTTTTAAATAGTTGAAAAATTAACTGTGGGTGTCTTGTTTCTGTATCACAGAATGACAAAAACCATATTCAGAATTACAGAATCACAGAGTAGCTCAGGACCTTGAAAGATTACAACTTTTTGTGGGGCAGGGATTCTAGACAAAATTATCTAGCACCCTGTCCAATTGCACCTTGAAAACTTCCAGTGAGGGCAACTTTATCACATTCCTGGGCATGTTGTTTCAGTGAACAACTGTAAAAATGTCCTTCTTCTGTTGAGATAAAACTTCTTGAGCGACTTGTACCTGTTGCCCCTTGCTTTCTTCATGTGACTCCTTGTGAAGAAAGAGCCTCTGACCTTTCTGTACTCACCTTTAAAGTAGTGGGCTTTGATGAGGTTCCCCCCAGCCATCTCTTCCCCAGGGAGAACAGTGCTGTAAATGTACACACATTAGATCCAAGAAAGATACCAGGTAAAGTACAGCTCATGAAGGAGCTGGGACCAAGGGTCTAGCCTTCATTAAAAGTTTGCTTAATTGCTTTCACAGTTGTGATGGACAAAAATACGTGACATATAAAGATGTCTCTTCACTCAATGATTTTTCTAGACAGTATTTTACTGGTGTTAAAGTTTTAAGAAATTAAAGCATAGAAGGTCTGATGTCTCCGTTACTTTGAACGGGGTTCTTGAAAAGAGATCAAAGAGTAAAGAAATGCGCTGGAAAATACAGATGGTCAAGGACCTACTGACAGGTCATGGGTCAGCCCCTGTAGGGGGCTTGCTCACAAGCCTCTCAGTGGGGTGAAGAGCAGTATGGGAACTGCATTGATCTTACAGCAATTAGATGGAATGCCTATAAATAGAGAGATGCATTTTGTAGCATAGAGGAACGTGTCTGTAGAATTGAAAAAATACAGCACTAAGGATTCCATAAGAACTGTCACACTGTGATTAGATAGCAAGGTGCATGATAACTTAGTTGTGGAGGTTTCAAGCTCCAGTTCTTAAAAAACAGTGATTACATGTGATTTTTGTCTTATTTGGGTTTTTATTCTGTTTTCATTTGTTTTTGTTCAGTTTGGCCCAGTTTTGTTTTGTTTTAGTAAGGTGTTCTTCTAATTCTCTTGGTTTTAAGCAAAAAACCCCAAATTTTTATTCCCCGATATTTCAATTAAGATTTCTTGAATTTCAAATTTTTGATATTTGAAAATTCTCCACTGAACTGAGAAAATGTTTAATATTTTATTCCAGGTAAGGATCTTACAAAGTATTTTCTTAAACCATTGACTACATTTGGTTGATCTGCTATTAGGTCTCATAGATATGGAGGAGAGTAAGAAACTTTCACATACATGGTAATTATGAATGTTTCTGAATTTTAATCTACTTTTTTTAACAAAATATATTTGCATTAAACAAATGGATGATTAATATTGGATGTCATCTGAATGACAAATTAAGCATAAGGAAATTGGAGAAATACTTACTTATGGTGGAGATGTCTTTAGACTTTGAAAAAATACACTTTGTGAGGTGACTATCTAAGAATAATTACTTTGTATAGCTCTTACCCCTTAAAGCAAATAAATAATCAGATTGTGCTTATTATTATAAACATGCAGTAAGTATCACCATGAACTGATTCATTATTTTTTATTATTATTTATAAAGAGCTGGAAATAACACCTACATATTGCCTTATTTGATTTTGACAACTACAGAAAGAAAATACAAGAAAAAACCAAACAAACAAACAAAAAAAAAGCAAAAAAACCCCAACAACAAAAAACAAAAAACAAAACAAAACAACAACAAAGAAAAAGAAACAAAGAACCTTCCCCAAACACCAATGACTCCACCAATCTACTTTCATCCACATATCCTGAATCAACCAGGGAGAAAAAGGACACATAGGAAAATGCGTGCAGTCTTCCCATGGGCAAAAATTTCATCATGTGCCGCTCCCCTGAAAGGTCAGAAAATAATGAAATCTGCACAGCCCCTTAAAGTTGGCCTGGGTTCAGAGTCAAGGGAAAGCAGTGCCCCAGCAAACACTGAAATGGTTTGAACTCGGAACAGTTCCTTGATTATAAATGTGACAATATTGTGGAAAATGGGAAATCCTTTTTCGTCATCATGGAGAGTTTTATGCTGATGCTACAGTTCTGCTTCTAGAGTTTGAGCTGCCCAAGTTTTTAAAAAGAGCTTCTACCTCTCTACCAATCCTTTTCCTCTCAGGAGTGACCTTGGCAATGCTTGTCAGGACAGCCCACTGACTGCTGCTGTTTTTGGTGAGGTTGTGCAGGATGCTGGGCAGCTGCTGGCAGCGTGGGCAGCTGGAGCCCCTGTGCCAAAGTCCAGCACAGGATGGTCTCAGGTGATATCACAGAAGATGGGAAGGGCTTTAGAGACACTGAGTCCTAGTTTATGTGTTTGTGAAATAAATTTTATTCTAAACATAACTTCAGAATTTTATTTTCTTTACCTTTCTTTACTTTCTCTTTCAGTTCCCTCTTGTGTCTTTTATTATCTTTTTAGAACATTTGTTCCACAGAAATGCACTTTTTCCACCTGTTGAAGTCATAATTTCTAGCTTGTTTTGGTTTGTTTTCTGCTTTAGGGCATAGCAATTATGTGCACTGTGTGTTCAGATATAAAATAAAGGGTATATACACTCTTAAAGGCTGGCACAGCATTTAATTAAAAATCATGAAATCAGCATGAAGCATTTCATTTAGGGAAACCCCACAGAAACTCCTCTTGCTCCCTGATATAATTTTGGTGTGACAGGAAGCAGGGATATCCTATTAGCTGAATTGTTCTGTGGTGCTGGTCTCTGCTAATGCACTAAACTGGTGCAGAAAACTCATTCTTTACAGGCAAGGTACACAGTTGTATCACAGAAAACTGCTTGTGCAATTTTGTTTTATTATAGCACTCACAATGCCTTGTCAGAAAAACCCTTTACAGTTCACAATAGAAGTAATGGGATATTGTTGAGACCAACTGTAATCAAGAAATGCTACTCCACTTTCTACCATTTGTCAAGCACTTATATCTGCTTTTTTGGAAGCAGTGCTTCAGAAATGTATTCTGTGCTTTGCTATTTAAACCTTTACTTTCAGGATGGACAAACCAAACTATAGATTTGTGAAAGAGCATGAGTTTTACAGGTTTCAATAAGACAAATCTTGCCAGATATAAAAGACATATCGTACATCTAGGAAGGAAATAAACTGAATAAATAAGAATGACACTTAAACAAAATTACTCAAGCACTCTGTAAATGGCTGTAAAAAGGTAAATTTTCATTATACAGACATGAAATGAAAAGACTTATGGATTCATGACCCCAACATTTAATTATTTCAAGGCACCAATGATAAGGAAAGGGAGCATGGCTCACTGATGGTATAGGGGACTTTCAAAGGGTAAGACAAAATACAAAATGAAAACAAAACGAGGAAGTAATTTCAGCAGCAAACAAGCACATAGTTCAGTACAGGCTAAATATGAGTATCAATATGATTTTAGTTAAATAACTTTTAAATAAATTTCTCTATACCTCTTCTACATAAATGTAAAATTAAGTCTAAAAGAAAGCAACACAGTTCAAAGATGCTTATTCACCACATAGAAATCGTTAAATTAATAAGTTGTCCTAATTCAAACTAGGAGCAATAATTAATATTTCAAGTAATGACTCTGGGTTTTTTATGCAATCTCCAGACAAATTTTTGCTACATTTCACCTAAGTTCACCTATGAACAGTAAACATTATTTTCTGCCATATTTTTGCCTAGGCATATTTTAATTAGATATTTGGTTGTTAATATTTTTTTTCTATTTTATAAAAAATACTGACTGCAGCATCTGAAAATTTTCCTTCATTTTATTTGGACAGTAACAAAGCAATTTATCTATTTTGTACCTAAGCTATGACTTCGGGTAAAAGAGTAACTAACCTGCTCATTTTTCTGCTCATTCCTGTCTGTATTGTCCTCTCTACCCAGTACCATGAGTTATCGGAAATAAGTATTGAAAAATACTTAGTATTGAAAATTCTTAGATACATTTAGGCCTCACAAATTCATCCTGCTGAACTACCTCAGATTTGTAGAAAAAGAAGCAGGGCTCAGTCAGTTAAAAAAAAAAGGAATGGAGATTGGGGTTGGCTGAAAATTGCATCACCAGCTTGTGTGCATTAGTCAGGCATGAAGAAAGGAGGCCAAAACACTGTCTAACATCTATGTTCACCATCAAATGGCTGTAAGGGTTGCATGTTACATAGCTGGCTGGTCATTTCAGATCCTCCCCAGTAAGAACAGAGCAGTTAAGGGTAGGATCCAAAAGACAATCTTGAGGAAAGAAACCCTAAAAGATAAGAAAAAGAAAACACATGGTAATTAATCCATTGAATTATTAGGTGGACAGGCAAGTTGTGGAAGTCTGCATTTCAGTTATTCTGCCTGATGGATTACAGACGCACTTCTTGCTGCCCTCACAGTGCTGTAATAACCAGAACATGAGCCATTATAAAGAGAGAAATAAGATTCTGTTCTTTCGTTCCCATTAAAGCTGTTGAACTGTGCAGAAAAGAACTAAAACTTGTACAAGAAAGTGGTAGTAATATACTTGGATTTAGAGGTGTTTCTGTTCAGTGCTGTTGCTCAGCCCAGGGGACGGTGTGACAATGCCTATGGACTTAGCTCTGCAAGGAGAGGAACATCTCCTTCTGTCTGTGACAATATGTCAGCTGTGTGCCAGGACTGTCAAGACCAAGGGATTCCTATGCATGCTCAAAAGCAAAGCAGGTTCCAAGGCAACATTAATGTCAGTGCCTGATGCACTTGGACTCGTCACATTATTTGCAATAATAGTTTTAATTTTATCCACTTAGCTTCAGCTTGAGATCTGCTTTGAGAATCTGATTCCAGACCTAAGAAATTTGCCCAAAATTATATTGACAGGTTTTCCAGGGAACAGATGTAAAACTCTTAGAAGTTCTAGGAAAAGAGCTGCAAGTAAGAGAAACAGCTTTGTTTTCTTGCTCTGTATGGTAAGTTGTGCTGTGTTTACTCCTCAAAGATGAAGTATGTAGTTATATATTCACTAGGAATCCGGAATTCAAAAAACTTTATTTCTGCCAAAAGCCTTCTGGCCACTACTGAGATTTCCATAATCAACATAAGAAATACATACTTTTTTTAAATCATTAACTATTATTATTGTTATTTCCAATATTGTTCGAAGTTCTTTATGTCTCAAAATACAGTATGGTGATACTGGGAAGTGCTAATCATTTCTGTCTTTAGTAATTTAACATTGAGAATTATTATGGATTGAGACTTGTTAATCATATACAAGCAAAACATTATCGGCCAAGAGAAAGGCTTTTTTTTTCTTTTTTTCCCAGTGAAAAACTAATATTTAATGATGACTTTCAGACCGAAAAGTTCTTTTCTCTTTCAATCACAAAACATATTTGGCTTTAACCACTGAGATCTTTTTGTGTCCACTCATAGGAGTATGCATTCACAGCAGTGGCAAAACAAGTTTACTATGAAAGAGACGTTTTGAATCATTAGCATTTCACTTGAGAGATAACATTTTCACAACAAATTGGGCAACTGGCGAATGTTTCGTCTCCAGATCTCACAGTGTGACTTAAAAATCATGATCTCAAGACACTAAGGAAAAATAATTAACATAACTTGGCTTAAAGCTGAACCATTTGTTACAAATTCTTGTTATGAAAATTCATGTTGAGGATTCACTTTTCATTCCCTATGGGTATTTTGCCACTTTTTCACAAAATCTTGCTTTTTATCAGAATCATGTTTATTCTTTGCCTTGAAAATACTTTGAAATACAGGCATCACCTGAAAGAATTGTTACCTTTCTATTTTGCAACTTGGGGAAAAAGTCAAAAGTTGCATTTTTTTAAAGTTTTAACACAACAACTTTAAAGAGTACTCAGAAACAGAAAATTTATTATGATATTTTAAAATTATTCCCCAAATTTCAGTGATGCTGTTATTGCAAAAACAACAAGGTACTGATGTTGGCAAATTAGAAAAAAACACTTTTTGTCAGTTTCTTTTGCTATCTCTTCTTCCATTAATGATGACTATTAAAAAAGTCTTGCTGGTTATTTTTTCTCAACATTTGCAAAATAATTTGGTCATAGATGGTGCAATGTATGGGAATCCACAGGTCCAAGCATCAGAAAATCTCTACAGATATTTGTATCTTATTCTATGCATTAAAATTCTGTTCAACTATTTTTATCTTATTCTTTGATACTTGGTGAGCTACTTCCTTACTCTGCCCAACATTTGGTGTTGAAATAGATGCCTGTCTATTTTATATTTGCTGTTAACTTCTGGCTGACTTGGGAATGGAAGTAGATACAAATTCCATCACTGTAAACTTATTTATAATACTTTGTGTCATAAAATATCTGCAAACAAGCTGGAACGTGAGTATTTAGGACAAAAATAAAAATCAAATAATCTTGATTTTAGAGTGCTCACTGATGAAAAGTCTAACATTGATTTGACAAGATGTTCCAAGGATTCATGCTCCTAAAAATGTGTCTTCATCTGTAGTGTGATTTGTTCTAATTTTAGCTTTCTTTTTTCTTATATCACTCTGCTGGCTAGATTTGAGAAGTATGGTATTATAGAGATACTCAAAGTCCAATCAAAACTTTCGTTGATAAAATAGTAAGAATGAGGTCCCTTGGATATTTTCTAGAGAAAAGTTTCCCAAAATTTAAATTATTCTTGTGGAATTCTGAGCACTATTTCACTTGAGCTGTGAACATTTGCAGGCTTATAACAGTCACACCATTGCCAAAGGTGAAGAAAGCACATTGTCTCCCTGCTTTTACTTCTCTTTTTCTTTGAATTGCTGAAACACAGAAAAATAAATAGTTTGGGTGAAAGAATGTGATTCTCATGTGTGCTTTTAGGGATAAAAAGTCTTTTATAGAATTTTTAATGTTCAGGCTTCCTTGCTCTGTATTTCAGAGCTGTATTTTATAGAAAAAGCAGCTACCCAAAGCTGAAAATGTACACTTTATTTTACTATTTATTGTCTTCAATCTAAATCTAAAATAGAATTTTAGATTTAAAAGACATGTATCAGTAATCTTGTTTATTTAACTGTTAAAAATTTTAAAAATCCATACTTTGTTCCCTGTTCTTCTGTCAAAAGCTAGACTTAAACAAAATCACTACAAAAATATCCAGAAAATTTTAAGTTATTTTGTCACAACATTCGTATTAAATATTTAGCTTCTACATATTGAACTGGTCACAGAATCTATCTATCTTTCCTTTTAATTCTGCCAACTATTGCTTGGGTTTTTGTTTTTTTTGGTTGGTTGGTTGGTTGGTTGGTTGGTTGGTTTTTGGTTTTTGGTTTTTGGTTTGTTTTGTGTTTTTTTTTTTCTTTTTTTTTCTGGACATTCTCTCTTCCTTATCTTACTTCTTCAGCTTCAAATCCTATTTATTTTTACTACTATCAAAATATTTATTTTGATCACCATCAGCCACTTTTTCTCTTCCCATTTGTATTATCTACAGAGATGGCATAAAAAATCACTACAAAGCATGACCAAAAATCTTCCATGCTCACAGTTTTAGGTTAATGTTACAGAATAGTACTCTGTTATTTTGTTTGCCTTCTAGGTCATTTTGAGTATATCATCAGTGAAAAGTCCCCCAGTTTCTTCTTTCTCTAATCCAAATCTATCTTCTGCAGTTAGACTGGGCAAAACAGTTAAAACTGCTTTAAGCACTATGATAGTCCCTGAAAATTATGAAAACATGTTCAAGTAAGTATGTGCTTAGATTTAGTCTAATTTAGTCTGGTGTTCCTCCAGCAGTAGTTAACTAATGTGAGATGACTACATGGTACTCTAAAGGGGCATCCTGTTCCACAAATCTGCCAGAAATTGTTCATGGGAAGTCACCACAGGAAGGAAAATTCCTTCCTAGGTGTGTTCCTCTGTCAGGAACAGAAGCCCTGTGCTCATGCCTGGGCTCAAGCTAAGGAATATTGCTTACACTTTCAAAACCCCAGTAACAAGTGGTGTCCCTCACGGGTCCATACTGGGACCAAAGCTATTTAATGACTTCATCAATGACATAGTGGGACTGGTGTCAGGGCAAGGAACAATGTTTTTAGACTGGAAGAGAATAGATTTAAATTAAGGAAGGGAGAAAAATTTCATGATGAGTGATGAGGCATAGGAATATATTGCCCAGGGCCATTGTGGCTACACCATATCTGGGGGTGTCAAGTCCAGGTTGGATGTGGCTTTGAGCATCCCAGTCTACTGGAAGGGGCTTTGAGTAGATGATACTTAAAACTCCCTTACAACTAAAGCCTTTCCATGATTGTATGATCCTATGAAAACTCCACATGCATTCAGGACCTGTACCCAGCCCAACCACTGAGACAGTAATTGAAACAACTATTTCACTCTTTTACTCCTCTAGACTTCTGTATATGCTTGTGCTAAACTCCAATGCATTTCCTTGATGTCTTTCTGACTCTTTAAATAGGTATAAAGAAGAAAGTGCCAGGAAGTTACATTCAGTCAAGTGCTACCTTGGTACATCTTTAAAGCACATTGTTGAGAAATCTTGCCCTTTTTTTCAGGCTGTAGACCATGAGATAGGTGAGACTCTCAAAGTCAAATTTTCCAGAACAATTTACATTTATTTAAGCACAATAATAATCTCTGAAATTATAAATACCCTGTACATTAAGATTACTAAAGTTCTTTTTTATTGCATCTAAATCTCTACAGAAACAGGGAAAGGATAATAATGAAGTTTTCTGATAGAATAAGGGAAAGAAGATAACCAATTTAATGTTGAATACCTAGATTTCTGGATTAAAAAAAATGCCTCTCCTTAAATATTGACATGATCATTTGCAAGATTTAGAGATTACTTCTAGGCTGGTTGCACTGTCAGCAGTTTAAACTTTGTATAGCAGAAGGTTTTACTCCAGTGTACAAGTCCTTTACAAACTGAACTTCCTCTCTGACCCATTTTGCAATCTCAAAACAAAAAGCTTGGAGTGGCAAAACATCTCTCACACAGGTCCTCAGTGATCTTGGAGCCCATTTTAAGATCGCAAATCTTTATTATGATCTTCAGGTAAATAATGAAGACAGAATAAGCCCTTGCAATATCAGAGAGGAGATCAGACATGGTTCAGACAGCCTATGCTATGCCATGCCATGCACAATATATTTTTGTTTATATGCAGCCATCAGAACATCTGGCTTGACTGTGTCTTGACTGCAAGCTGTTTCTTGACTTTTGCATCAGAAAACTCATTTCTTTCCATCCATTCAAAGTACAGGTCAGCTCACCATGTCAGCGTCCCTTTTCATACCAGCAAAAGTTAGGCTGTTTTATCTCAATTCTTGACTCGGATTTGCTGAGCTGCAAAGACAGATTAGGTATCAACATGACATAAATGAATTGTTCTGCCCCAAATAGGCATTAAAATGCTGCATATAAATAAGGACAATTAGTTTATTTTTCTTTGATTATTACAGATTATTGGAAAGGTTATATATATACACATATGTCTATCTATATACACATATATATGTATATCTATCTATCTACATATACATATAGAGAGACACCTAATAGGTAGGAACTATTCAAATGCCAAGAAAAATAATAATGACATGGCCATAATGAATTCTGAAGGGAAAGAGAATGACGGTTTCTTAAAAAAAGACAATAATGCTTAAATAGAGGTTTTCATTTTATAATAATCTGAAATACAGTTCACCCGGAGGCATTCCATAAATTGGCACTAGATCATGAGAAAAGCAAAGAGTTAGATTTCCCAGTACCCACTAAGGAAACAAGAGCTGCTATTAAATACCTTAAAGCTCAAAGAAGGCTCCTGGGCTTGACAGTCCTCTGCCTGTTTTGCATTTTCTATAAGCATGTGTTTTCTCTAATCTCCTTAAGTTTTTAGTATAAAACCCCACTCGGTTTGTTCATTGAACTGTTAATTACTTCTGTAAGAAAAACAGCTAAAATACATTTAGCAGACTGAAAAAAATGGAGAAAAGTAAAAGAAACACCATTTTTTCTATAGAAGATATGTGGTGTGGTTTTTGCAGTGATGTTGGATGCTGTAATACAGAGTATTTTATATACCGATCAATTTATTTGATGTAAAATTCTATAACAGCATTCACAAGGGAAGCTTAAGCCAGAAAAGGCCTTTGGCTATGTTTTAAAGGTAAACTCACCATATTTTTTAATGTTTTGACTAGAAGCAAAATTTCACTGACCCCATTGTTGTGTAATTGCAGTAGAACAACAGTTAATGGATGGGATTTATCTTCATGGGATACTTATCAAGTTATTCTCTCCATATTTTCTATTTACTCAGAAGTCATTGGATTTGGCAATTAGTTACAGGATGACTGATTTACTTAGAACAGACCAGATTTCTGGTCTTTTTCTTCTGCTGGTGATATTCAGGTGACACCTTGCTGCTTTAGTGAATCAGTGTAAGGCATCTTCATCCAACACTGTGTCTGTGTGCCGATTCCAGCTGTGGCTACTACAAAAGATCCCAGACAGATGCTAGTTACAAATGAAGAACATTAACCCAAAAGTGAAAATAAACAAGGGAGGAGAACTGTCAGGACTATGGAAGGAGGAGATACAAGAGAACAACATCTTGAACCATTTTCGGGTGATGCAGTTTCTTATCAGTGTTTATCTCAAATTTTGAGTAACCCACCAAAAGATGGTGAATTTTCTCACACGCTTCAGGCTATGCAGTTGATAAAAGAAGTTTCTCCAAAACTTTTTGTACATTTACAAAACAAAAACAACATAAAAGCAATATATATGGAATGGAAAATGAAAGTCTAAGTTTCACTTTTTTGCATTCATACACCAGGTGAACTGAGATGATTTATATCAGATGTTCCAAATTGCATTAGTAAGAATAATAATGTCTTGCAGCATTATTTGGTATAAAACTATGTCCCTTTAGGACCAAAATAAATATTGCTTCTGACTAGACAGCACAGAGAAGGTTGCAATAACTTTTAAGAGATTAATAAATCTATATTCAGAATCCATTAGAATGTATATATTTGGGCAAACTCTATTGCCTTTTCTTTTTTCTTTTTTTTTTAACAGTGCAATGTACAATTATATGTAGTTTTTTTTTTTTTCAATTCATTACCTAGGCCACTAATACCTTAAAAAAAATTTAAAAGGTAATTTTTTGGCTTTATAGAAAAGTTTATTCCAGTTTGAAATCTGCTCTATCTTTCTGACTTAAAATTAATGCATCTTAAACTCAAAAACAAACAAATTTTTGGTCCTGAAATAGATTTTTGTGCCTAAAGTCAGTGAGGCATCTTGATTCACTGTTAAACCAATCAGAAGGTAAAATAAAAAATTGTACCAACAATATCACATAAGGTGTTTCTTCGTTGTAATTATGAGCATTTTGTCAAGAACAATTTGATTATTTTCATTATTTAATCCCTAGCAGCAAATTGTATCATTTAATCTTAATTAGCTTGTCACTACTAGGAAAGTGTACAATACTTCGAGCTAAAAACATTAGCTGATTATCTAAAAGTGCCAAAATCTACCACATGCTACATTTTTACAATTTCAAGTTACTTCCTTATTATTCTGTGAATGTGGATTTAAGTAGGTTAACAGAATATCAGTTTTCACCTAAGTTGCTTGGGATAGGTTTTTGTTTTGTGGGGTTTCTTTGAATAAATTGAAAAAGAAGACATGACATACGACCTTTAAACCAGTTCATTTTTTTTTCATTTGAGAGTTCCATTTATGGATGTTTTTGTACCAGAAGGACAAGCCACCTTAAAGCAAATTATTGCTTTTATGTGTGCATAAGTTTCTCTGCAAACATACATGAAAGCTCAAGAATCAATAACCAAGCCATCAAAAAAAAAAATTGACAATAGAATGATTGTTTTAGCTGGCAGACGGGTGAAGAGCGAATGATCGCCTCACAGAAGGACTTTTAGAGTGCGTGTTGCTGATGTGGCAACATGGGGTAGGCCACGTAGTGAGAATTACCATGTAAGAAAATATTGTGCCTTGAAAAGCTGTATAAACCCAGCTCATTTCTTTGAAGAAACAATTCAAATTCCCTGCCACTATGGGCCCATGTCACAGTCACTCACAATGTATAGTGTTTTGTATATGGCTCGAATGTCTTCTTTTTCTACTGTAATTTGTTGTGTTTTTGTGAAAACAGACAAAAATATTAACTGTCTGCTGACAGCTTGTTTAAGGTATTCTTTTAAAGTCTAGTTCAATATAGATCTCAACCTTGTGTAATTTATATGCTCATGAATAAAAAAACTTTTTCTCTTTTGAATGCCTACATATAATTTAGCTGCTTGCTATATTCTTAATTGTAAAACCTGAATAAACCTCTGCACAGTGTGAAAGGATTAAAGTTGGCCATCTGAGAGAGCTGCTGTTGCTGTGAACAATGACCTTTCTTTATTGTTCAGAGCAGAGATATAACAAAATCCAAAACTTTAAAATCTTTGTCCCCCTGCTTCCTCTTGACACCTGTTCAGGCAAATGACCGAGAAAAGGGATGAATGAAAATAACCACATCTTGCAGCATAATACACATGAGCCCTTCTCTGACTATTAGGAGAAATTAGTCACATCAGAATTACACATCTAAGATCTTTATTTGAGACTAAAATCTAAAAAAAATCTTTAGAGGTGGACTTCAGCTACTATAATACATAAAGAATACAGATGCATTTGAGCAATTAAGTGTTTTAAGTAAGTTACTGCCTCGAGGTGATCAAAAATCCATGTCATTCTTGAAGGACTGGTGAAATACATAATTTGAAAAATAATTGCAGCATTCTGTTTTCTGTAGAGGTTTGGAATATTTAAAAATATCCATTCATCCAGGGAAGAAATTTAAAATAAAAGAAGTGCTGGAAGAAGTAAATGCCAACAAAATGGCTAAAAATATCTGCAGTTGCAAAGAAACTTCAAGAAAGTGAACGTTTTTTCTGGAGATTAAAAAAATACTCTTCAGTGGTGAAAACAGAAGCATTTTCTTATAGTTTTGGAAATGTCTTTCTTACTAACATCAAAAGCTTCTTCACCTCTTCCCACATCACATCGCTTAGCTTCTGAAAAAGTAAAGACTTTGACTTACCTGAACCTCACAATATTGGGCTGAGGAATGTGAGAATTGAGATGTTGTCATGGAAGCTTCCTCCACGGGTACTAGGAGTGCCAGAAGTAAAGAGCCTGCAGAGGACATGATCATTGTTCTCTGGAAAAGGAGGGCGATGTGGGAGAGGAAGGTTAGAGACGCTTAATGGGCAGTGGGAAAATCTCCCTAGAACTCAGAGGAATCCCTGCTCCCGCTGTCCCCTCGGGGCTCGCAGGGCTGTTTCTCGCTCGGTTCCCCTGGCTCAGCCCTGCCTGCCGGGCAGCGTTTTGCCCTGCCTTGCCCAGGCTTTCAATGGGGGCTGAGGGGCTCAGCCGTGCCCTGCGCTGGGGCTGGCACCAGCACCTTGACGTGCAACCCCATTACAGTGATAAACCCTGTGTAAAGGCTCACAGACAGTTAGATTAACAGGTATCAAAGAAAAATCACAGGATTTACAGGAAGGTGCTAGAATAAGAAGAAATATATAATAATAAGCAATGGTGTGTAGCCATCACAGTACCTTAACATTTAATTTTAAGAATTGTCAGAAGTACTTAATGACAAAGTTAGAAGGGTTAAGCAGAGAATGAAAACAGTGGAATTCAGTGTTGCATTACTTTATGAAAGCATCTATGTCATCAGTTCAGAGCTTGTGCCTGCTCCTCATTTCTAGGGTTTTCAAAATTCACAGACTCCAACAGTGTTCAAAGTATTGAAACACTGGGGTTTATAATTTTTCCAATGGCCTACTCCATAAAGAAACTGTTAGCAGGAGGGGAATGATAGGTAACTCCCTAAAGTGAGATCTCTAATGCAAGGTAGGAATCTCATTTGGAGTTTATCGAAGGTGCCAGGGAGTAGTCTTTAAAGTGATATTTGGCAGACTTTTCAGGATTTAGGAGATTTAAGCAGTTACTATCCTTGTACCAGTTTCGTGAAAACAAAGTTTTGTGTTTTAAGTCCTTTGTCTATAGAGTTGTTGAATTAGGACCTTCTGATACCACATGGTAGTCATACCATGCATATAGTTTTCAAACATTTTCCTTTTTTAATGGACAAAATCTTCATATGCCATGCTTTTCGTAGGTGTAAATGTATTTCAGGAATCTCTTACAGGGATGAAAAAAATTTAACTGAGAAAATTAGATTTGAAAATATGTGATACAAGTTAGAGATGGATTTATGGTGAGAGGACAGTAAGAATAAACAATGTACGAAAAAACTATTAACAGAACTCATAATACAATGTCTGTATTTAAAAGCAAAAAGACTGTCCAAATCTTTATTCTACTGAAAATAATTTAATTTGCTTTTTGAATATTTATTACAGTATGGCTGTTTGGAAAATGGAAATCATATAAAATCCAGCATTTTAATCTCTCCCTAAACTAAGCACACAAGTAATTAATCTGTTTCAAGATTTCTTTAAGTACTGCTAAAAAATAATCCTATCTGAATGATGATAATAATATTGCATTCTGATTGTACATGTCCCAGCTAGGTAAACTGAAGACATTAAATTTGAAAATTCAGTCCTGTTCAATAGCACATTTTGTACTTTAACATTTATATGTTCAGAAAAGACTTTGATTTCATCATTCTCTGGATCACTGCTGGAATTTATTTTAGCATTTTTCTTAAACTGTAGCTAGTATTTTCAAAGGTGCTAAAGAAAGATAAATAATCACTGAAGTTTGGTGTTCACACCTGACTTGTACGGGGTCTTTTAAAATTTCTGCCTTTAGATACTACAAATTTTGTCTGTGGGTATCATAGGAGTCCTGGTGAGATCTTGAAAACCAAAATCCTGACACCCATCATAATGCTCCATACTTTAAAAACGGAAATTATGTTTTGTTTTTGTTGTGTTTTTGTTTGTTTGTTTGTTTTATTCCCTGGTATCAGAAGGCATTAACTAATTGAAGTAAGTTTTAACAAAGAACAGTGAAAACGGCACTTATGTGAATGCTCCATGCAGGAGTCCGTGTATATGACAATTTCAAGTCAGCAGTCGTGGTAAATCAATACACAGTTTGAAAGAGATGGAAAAAGGAGGGGGAGTAGTCAATTGACATCTACAGAGCTGGGAATATTAAGCTTAATCTCTAGCTGTAACTCTTGGGGGAATTTATGATGAGAAACAGCGGTAATTATTAAAAAGGCTTTATAGAGTGTGGGATTAATTTGAATGAAAAAGTGATTATGTTAGTAGGAAAAATGTGCTGAATTTCACAGCATAATGTAAGCTGTCAGCTTTCCGTTATTTATTTGGTTTCTTGTTTAAAATAATGCATTTTGCACTCATTTCTAGGAATAATTTAGTGTATTTTATTACATCTAGCTTTTGCTGTGTTCTAGTAATACAAATACTATAAATGCAGGTTTGCCATCATTTCCTTTATATATTTCTGTTTTCAATTGCTTATGACTCAAGTGAATTGAAAAGGAAAAATTCTTCACTCAGACTTCAAGTACTGTGCAAATAGGCTTTTGACCAGTCAGGGACTTCATCCTGTGGTCTCTGGCATTGTGCTTTGTCAGAGAATTGAGCATTTGCTTTTGCTGTATACAGCAGTGTTTTAATGATAGGCATACACACATAACGTTCTTAGAACTCTGCATGTGTAAAAACACACAGACAAAAAAGCAAGCAGTGTCAAAACTGAGTCTATAGATGTATGTACACTTGAATAAAAGCCTTACTTAAAAAATCTTTTAAAGGATAAGTTTCAAGAAGAAAGTTGTAAGTTCATGTTTTTCTCTACCAGTTTTAAGGTAGCTGTAGAACTATTTTATTTTCCAGATATGCTGAACATTAAGTATCTGGAAATCAACTATTGAAAATTAAGAGCACTATTACTATTCTTGTCTTTAAACAATCTTAGCTGCAAATATAAATAGGCAGATTCTTTTGTTGTTTTGGCATTAGAAATGTTAGACTTGGGTAAAGCAGGCATAAATCACCATTATCTTGCATCTTCATAAACAGAATGATTTACTAAAATTAGGAGTCAGAATGAGCATAGTCCAATAACATTAACTTAATAGAGTGACAAACGTATTACCATTGCATTAGGATTCTTTTTCATAGAGCTAAAAAGCTGGATAGGTGTCTTGTTTTGAAAGACAGATGTCCGCAGGAGCCTCTCTTGAAATGGGAAATGTAAACCCCCTCCCTCTGAATTATAATAATTTTGAAATTAAGGAGCTCTCAGGCAAGGATATGGGAATAGGAATAACAGTTCTTTACTAGGAAGGTTGAAGCAAAAATCCAGTAGTACGAGAAAACAAAACATTGACAGAGTCAGAATACAATCTGACACCCCATCAGTCAGGGTGTTAGTAGCAGTCTGATTAAATGGTGGCTGCAGTCGTCCTGGATGACAGATGTGGTTCAGTTGAAGTGATGATGCTGGAAAAGGGTGTAGTTTTCCTCTGAAGGTCCAGTGGTGATGAAGATGGGCCTGGTTTTCCTCTGGGAATCCAGTGGGAAAAGGCTGCTTTGATGTTCCAAATCTCAGACTTTATCTAGGTAGGAAATACTTGGCTCCTCCCCCTGGGTGTAGCATCTCACAGTGGCATGATGTAATTTTATCAATCATGCAGTGGGACTCAATGATCCATTAACAGAAGATACCTCCCTGGAGGAAAGATGGGTTGTGGAAAAGATAGTGATGACCGCCTTGCCTGGTTTTAATAGATGGCCCATTAACAGAGAATATTTTGCACTGGAGTTATGAGGGATGGGTCATGGAAGAGATAAGGAGCACTGTTCCATCTGGTGTAAACAGATGGTGATAGAATACACAATTCTGGTTACTTCTTGCATTGCAACCTAAGACAGTGGGCAAGAACTGAGAAAAGTTAGTATGTGTCCCCATTTAACAGGTCCCTAGGAACACTCATTACCCTACCCTGATCTGATTGCTATGAATTCAATTAATTTTCCCAAGTTGAGTCTGCTTTTTTTCTGTGACAGCTATCAGTGAGTGTTCTCTCTCTCTCAACCCATGAACTTTGCATTCTATTTTCTCTCCCCTGCTCATTTGATGAGGAGAGTGACAGAACAACTTGAGTAGCCACCCGCAGTCCAGCCTAGGGCAAACCACTACCAGAAAATTGGGACCATGAGGTATTTTCTTCTCAGCGAGTAGCCCAAAATGGCTATAAGGATTTAAAAAACAAAACAAAACAAAACAAACAAAAAAAACCACACACACAAAAAAAGCCACTTTACGAAGCACTTTAATACTGTTGAAAAAGAAAGGATTAGGGAAAAAAACCAACAAGTTTTGGCACACAAAATGTGATTTTGAAAAAGAGGCAGAAAAATAATCAAATGTATCGATATCTTCTGCTTTGATAATGATCTTGGGAAAAAAAAAAGTGAAAGGAGGATAGGTCAGAGTTTTTATTTAATTGAGGTGACATATGTGGAGTCTTCCATACAATTTCCTGTTGGAAATAAACCCAGGTATCTTAGTCTTATGTATGGAGTTAAAAGTTGTGTGACAAAAGTGAGTTTAGGCAAAAGAATGCCTAAAACAAAAGACACCCTAGAAGAATGCAAATGCAAGTATTCCAGCCATGATGAAATACTTGAAAATGCAAAGGCTGTACTTTCACACTGTCTTGAATCCGGAGTTTGTACTAAGTGAGTCCACTATATCTGCCTCTATGCATCTGTGACTTGCACTTCCATTTGAATTTCTCCAAACACAGAGACCTGACCACACAGAAAACTTAAATTCTGTTTATACAAGTGTGAGTGAAATCAACTTCACTAATTTTATTCTGTGATATTTAAACTAAATTAAATATGGGTACTGAAGCAGTATACATGTAATCAGAGATGATTTTACTTTCCTGAGGCAGAATGGTTCCTCCTTAGATATTTGCAAGCTGTGCAGTGTTCCTATACGTCTGGAGTTGTCTCTATGAAAATTGCCCCAAAGATATGGCACATATGGAGATACAACTCTCAAAAGTCAGTATTTGCAGAAAGCAAAGTATTTTCCACAGATAGCTCAATTGTTTGAAATTCTTTTCAAAGAAATATTTATGAAGACTTTTTTTTCCAGGTTTCTGCTTTAAATAATAATAATAATAATAACAAAATAGAATACAGCATTCGAAATGGAAGACTTTCTTGCCAGAATTCAAATAGTGAATTTGTAAGGAGGCTTAAATATTAGGTAGGGGAAGGTAATTGGATACACAGCTTCAGGGATTTTTATACTTTCAGACCTTTTTTAGACATCAATCAGAATTTTAGCAAGTCTCTAACAGTTCCATCCTCATCTTGCTATCAGACCTACTTCATCGTCTTCAGCTAGTTTCTTCCCCTTGAGCTGAATTTTCCACTTTCATTTTGAAGCTTAAAAATTCAATACCTGTTATGGTTTTGATTTGTTAATTAAGATATATTTATTTTTTGTTGTGAGACAGAACTAGGAGTAGAAGCAAGGCAGGCCTAAAACTTAGGAGGGTATAACAAGAAATTTATTAACTACACAAAGGGGAAAAAAAAAAATTTAGAATAAGATTGTCAGACTATTTTTTTTTTTTTAACTTTTATAACAACAGAACAAACATACAAAAAACTGCTTTAATTAATTTTTAACTTAAACAGTTTCTTTTTTTGTTTACTTTGGAGTGAGAAGTTTTCTTTTGTTAGGTTATAGGGATTTTTTTTACAAGAAAGTAGAAAACAGTTTTTTCGTGGTTTTATTTTTACGATTCTGCATCCGCCCGGTATTTGCAGTCGTGGTATTTCTCCCAACTCTACAGCTTTTTTAAAGCTGTACTTGTGGGTTAATGGTTAAAATACATGGGGTATTATTTTTAAGAATGAAATGTTTTAAAGTAAAGGTTNTTAAAAATGAAATTTTTTAAAGTAAAGGTTTTTTTTGTTTTTTTTTTTTTTTTTTTTTGTTTATGTTTTATTTTTTGAAAACTGAGATTTTTTTTTTTTTGGGACAACAGATTTTTAACATAGGTGCTTTTGGTTAAATTATTTATTAAATGGAATATTTTTAACTCTTTTTATGATTTTTTTATGGTTTATAGGAATATTTAGTACATTAGTTTATTTTTACAATTTTATAAAAGGATTTTTAGCCATTTTTACAGCATTTTTTTATTTTTTTTTTATTTAAAAACTTAAGATTTAGCTTTTGTTTTACTGACTTTAGAGTATTTTTTTTTTTTTTT
>VWZS01004822.1:375651-433363 GCA_013397075.1 Rhabdornis inornatus
CACTCCAGGGAGGATTGAAAAAGTCCGCAAGTCTCATCTGAACATTAAAAGAGTTAAGATTTTTGTATAGAGAAAAGAAAAAAAAACCAAGGCCACAGTGCTGGAGTTTTGCTAGGATTTTAGAAACTAGTTACGCTGGGGAAGGGGGGGAAAGCGGCTGGGATTTTTATATTAGTTTGAGTCTCTCTGGTCACTGTCCATGGCCACCCCCCTTCTCTCCCTCTCTGCCAGGCCATGCCAGCTCCCCAGACAGGGGGCCCAGCCCGGCCCGGCCCCTGCCAGGCCCACAGGCCTGCAGTGGAGCCAGGCCAGGGCCCTGTTACCTGCACTGCTGCCGGAAAAGCCAAGAGGGCTCAGTTCCGGATTACCTCCTTCAAAATGTGTGTTCACGGGGCGAACTAACTTTTTTCAATTGGTTTTTCACGCTGTTAATAATTAAACCAGCTTCCAATTGGTCACTATCCACTCCCAGGGGAGTACTTACAGAGAAAACTCCTCTTTGAGTTTTTTCCTCTCCAGGTCAAATTACGACAATACCTTACTTTAATTTATCTTTTGTCCCACCAGAAGTATTTCCTCTTATTTATTTATTTAGTCAGTAAGTTAGTTTGTTATTTTCAATATTTGTCACTGCTTTTTTCCATATTTATGAATCGCCATCAGCCTGAGTTATCACTTTCTCCTTTCATTTTCTAACGTTCATCTTTCACTGAGATATATCTGTTATGTCCAGCTAGTACACCAGATCAAGAAGCATTTGGAAAATGTTCAGTGCAGGAGCAGTTCTTAGTGTACCTGGGTGTTGTAGCTTAGCCCCAGAAGGCATTGTAAGAGTCAGTCTGGAGTTCCCTCATATGCCTCACGACCGTCGCGAGGACAGAGGCTTTCCCAAGGACCCCCCACCTGCTTCAGGACAGGAGTTCTGGTCTGGTTGAGGTGGATGCTGGCCAAAGGACTGTTTGCTGGTGTGCTGTGCTTGCCGTGCTGCTACGGTACAGTGCCTTTGAACAGGTCCTGTGCCTACAGCTGCTTCTCAGAGCGCCACTGCATGTTCTGTCTCGAGCACCTCACAATGGCCCATAAATCTCCCCATTCTTGGCCAGACACCACTCACTTTGGAAAACGACTGTAAGAAAGCGACCCTCTGGAGAAGCCTTTGAGATCTCCCCATGGAAGACGTGTCTATTGGCTGGACCATGAGGACTCCAGAGTCTATTGGCTGGGACCACGAGGACCCCGGTATCTATTGGCCAGACCACGAGGACATCCATCTCATCTGTTGGTAGCTATTCCCTATTCCCCCCTTTCTCTCTCTCTCTCTTTACTTTGTTTCCTTTAACTCTCTCTCTATCACAAAACTGAGTTGTTGGCAGTCAATAAAGGTGCATTTCTGCTTTCAGCAAACTGCTTTGTCCCCTGCTGTTGTCTTTTGCACTCTTGAGATCAAAATGAACCATCACGACTCCCGCTGTATTAACAGTGGATCGTGACAGCAACTGAGCCCACACACAGCCTCTTCCTCATCATGGGATAGGGGAGAAAATCAGAAAGGTAAATGAGAGAGCTTATGGATTGAGATAAAGACAGTTTAATAGGACAAGATGAATTGGTCATGCACGGCCTGCTTTGTGGCGGTGGGGAAGCCACAGAGGTGGCTTCTGTGAGAAGCTGCTGGAAGCTTCCACCATTGTTATGATCTGGTTTAATGACAGATGAGTAAAGAGAAATAACTCTCTGTGAATAAAACAGAAAGATCCTTTAAGGTTCAAAACATCCCCCCCCCAAAAAATGAGATAAAAACCCAATGAGATTAAATGTTGATGCTGAGAGGAAAGCAAATGTCTTTACAAACAATTCTATGGGTGAAGGGATAGGTGTTAACATCTTTGAAATGGGTCTTAGTGTCTCTACTAAATTTGGGCTTCAGATTTGTTGCAGATGCCAGACAGGCTCCTGAAACAGACAAGGGTCTGCACAAGCCTGAACTTCTGAACTGTGGGGTAAAATGACTGGTTCAAAAGGGGGATATATGGTAGGCAGTTCGGGAAGGCTGTACCTCAGCTGATGGGGAAAGAAAGAGGCTGAGAGTTTAGGATAAAAAGAGACTGCACCCTCCGAAACCTCGAGAGATAAAACCCCGCGGGTGTGTGCCCCAGTAGACTCTCTCCCTTGATTCGAATAAAGTTGCAGGACCTCTCTGTCTCCTTTTGGGCATAAACCTCTGGCATTTGTGGATTTTTCTGACAATACCAAAACATTGATAATTTTTTTTTTAATAGTAAAAGAGACAAAACAGAGGGAAGTAGAGAAAAGTTAGAAAAAGCTAAGGTTACTTTAAAAAGCATAGGATAGATTCCACTACGCTGCGCTACCGTTATTGCTGCTGAGACAGGGTAGAGAGGAGAGAAGCAGTTTTTGCCTTTTTCCTTCTTTTGTAGTTTGCAGCATCTCACCTGCCACCTACCAATTCCAGGAGCAGTTTTGCTGGGATGAAGCAGCCCATCCCCCGGGATGCAGGCACAGTGCCCAGTGCCTGGCGGTGCTCTCACCACTGGATGCAGGAGCAGGGTGAGGTTCCAGAGCTCACTGTGACTCTGGTCTGGGGATGCAGGAGTAGGGTGAGGTTCCAGAGCTCACTGTGACTCTGGTCTGGGGATGCAGGGTCAGGGTGAGGTTCCAGAGCTCACTGTGACCCCAGTCTGGGGTGCAGCTCCAGGGGTTCTCTCCAAGTGGTGGCTTCGGCTCCTGGAGGCCTCTGGCTCTCACAGCAGGCAATGGTGGGGAGTGGGGAGGGAAGGTGAAGGTCAGGGATTCTGCTCCTCACTTTCCCATTTACGTTTTGCACCAGTTTCGCCTTCCTTTTTATGGGCCTCAAGGTGGGCTGCTCACAGTCCATCTGCACGTAGCTTTCAGGTGTTCAAGAATGATTATGTTAAGCAGACATAATGACAAAGCAGCAAAGCACTTTTTGAAGCCTTTCTCTCATTATCAGGCTCTTACAACCATGTCTGGCAGAGCCAGTCCCTGATGGCTCTGAAGATGGATATGCTGCTACCAAGGCTGGGCCAGTTAGAGAGGTTGGTAACGCCTCTATGATAACAAATTGAAGAAGAAATAAAAAAAAAAGTTTATGGCATAGCTGTAGTTTTCCAGTCAGAGAACAGCAGAGTGAGAATATGTGAGAGTGGAACAACAAGCAGACACCAATGTCATTGAAGAAGGGGTGAGGAGATGCTCCAGATGCCAGAGGGAAGATTCCTCTGCAGCTTGTGGCGCAGACCATGGTAAATCAGCCATGCCCCTGCAGGTCCATGAGGGATACAAACATGCACTTGCAGCCCGTGGAGGAGCCAATGCTGGAGCAGCTGGATGTCTAGAGGAGGCTTTCACCCTGGGGGAGACCTGTGGAGAGAGGGGCTCTGGTCCCAGGCTGGAGCAGTCTGTCCTTGAAGAACTGCACCCCATGGAAGAGTGACTACACTACAGCAGTTTTGGGAGAACTGTTGCCCATGGGATGGATTCACATTGCAGCAATTCGCAGGAAGCTGCTGCTCATGAAATGCAGTCACTTTGGAGACGTTCATTGAGAACTGTCTCTTGTGGGAGGGACCCCACAGTACAGAAGGGGAAGGACTCCTCTCCCTGAGCAACAGGAGAAGCTACGGATGATGAACTGACCATAACCCCCGTTCCCTCCCTCCTTGCACCACTGAGGTAGGCGATAGAGCTTGGAAGGAAAGAGGGGTGGGGGGAAGGTGGGTTTAAGGGCTTATTTTCCTTCTCATTATCCTGCTCTGATTTTGTTAGCAATAAATTTACTTTGTGTCTCTAAGGTAAGCCGGTTTTGCCCTTGACGGTATTTAGTGAGCAATCTCCCAGTCCTTAACTCATGAACCCTCCATTATAGTTTCTCTCCTCTGTCCAGCAGCAGAGGAGGATGACCAAGCGGCTTTTGTGGGTGCCTGGCATCCAACCACTCTCAAAACATGACACAAGCAATAGCTGCACACACTAGCAAAGCAAAACAAGCAATCAATTCACTATTTCCCATCACCAGGCAGGTGTTCAGCCATCTCTAGCAAAGCAGAAATCCACCATGCCTAATGGTGACTTGGGAAGAGAAACACCAAAACTCTGAATGCTACTAACTTATTCCTCTTGCTTGCTCCTTCTTTTCTCAGCTTTTATCACTGTGAGAGCATCATATGCTGTGAGATATGCATTTCTCCCTTTGGGATCAGCAGTTCTGGATGTGTCCTCACCCAACTCCTTGTGCACCCCCAGCCTTCTTTCTGGTGGGGTGGTATAAGGACCAGAAAAGTCCTTGACTCTGTGAAAATACTGCTCAGCAACGATTAAAACATCCTGTTGTTATCAACACTGTTTTGGTCACAAATGCAAAACATTGCATCATACCAGCTTCTCTGAAGAAAATTAACTCTATACCAGACAAAATGTATATATCAGCAATATGGACTATTACCACATTTACCTGCTTTACACTCCACTGGCTTAATTGAGACAGTTTCTACAAACATACCAGAGAATAATCTCTGTGAAGTATCACTGGAAACATTGTCAAACACTCAGCATATTAGTAACGATATCCTGAACTGTCTACTGTGGTATGAGGAAGCTGTGTGCTCCATGTGCCTGTGCTTCTAGGTTTGATGTCAGAATGATAACAAATATAGCCTTTGTTATATTATATGAGATCATTTGCAGAGTGAAAGTACAGACATTCTCAATGATGACATGTTTTCACTAGCTGTGGTCAATAAATATTGAAGACACATGATTTCAAGATATGTGGCCAATTAATTGAACAATCTGTTCTGCAACTCTTTATGGAAGAAAAGCACTCCTACTCACTTATTCTATCTCCATCTCAAAGCACTTTTGGGCTGTAAAAACTGTAATTAGTGTTTCTTTCTTTCAAAAAATTAAACATTTAGTTAGCAGAAAAAGTGAACCAAATGCCATGTTTTGCATTAGTCTTCAATATTAATAAGTCATTTAACAGTCATAAATAAAAGATGCAAATAAAAGCTTTTAGATGAAAAAAACTATTGAAACTATTGTACTTTAATAACATGACATTTCCCTAACTTTTAGCCTTGACAGGCTTTCAGGGCACTTTCCCTTTGTTTTTACCAGCATAAGACACTATTCCCAGGACCACTCAGGTTTATTTAAATTTCAGTGACCAAAATTTGATGGTCAGGGCCTCAGCTGCTTTTAAAACATCAGTTGCACCAAAGTTGATATTTCACTGTATTTATTGATCCTGGGGGAAGAAAGATCCTTTTCAGATATATTATTCTTTATATTTACGGACTCATATAGAGAAAACAAGTTTAAACTGAAGTTAAACAGAGTGCTGTATATCTTCAAGAGAAGAAAATAAATTGTTTATCACACAGTAGACTATAGATTGCATTATCCTTAATTTGGGACTAAAATATTCAGCAGATTGTATAAACAACATTACCCTTGAATGGAAAGTTGTTGACTCGTAAGTGTCACTCTGGAAGCTGAGCTGTAACAGTTAGGAGGGATATTGAGAAGAGAGCCTCTTGGACTTGTGTTTTTGCTTTCAGGGAAGTGCACATCTAAGCACACATCTCAGAGATGGTAAGGTTTGTTATGTTACATTATGTAATAACTTTTAGCACATGTTAGGAACAGAGATAACTTCAGTTATTCTCTAATCTTTCTGTCTCTGTCTAGCCAGGTACAAAAAAATTAAAAACTAAAGTAGAATGATTGCAGTATTACTCAGCTCTGTGCCTAATCAAAAGTTTAAATAGATAGCAAATGTTTTTTATATTTGACCACATATGGAGAAAGATGTCAAATACAATGTTTGCCTTTCTGTCTTTCACTGTCATCATTGTGGCATGAATGTCAAATCTTATGTCAATGTGCTTCACTTCAGTAAACACAGTCTCCAGTGGATAAAATTTTAATACTATGTGCAGGTGCCAGTATTTTACAGGTGACTGCTGCTGTATCATCATCATCGAAGTCAATCAGGATTGTTTTCCCACTCTGATAATTCAAGTGCAAGGCTGCAAGTTCTTAATGAGTTCATGGCCAGCAAAAACAAATGTTTGAGATGCAGCATGAGATGAAAAATGACACTTATGACTGTTGAGCCTTCCCATTACAACATCTCATGTATGAGACTTTAAATTAGTGAAATTAATACTGACTGCAGTTTGAACAGAAGTAGAGCAGTTCATTATGATACTCACTATGGAATGAATTTTGAAAGTGTGCCAAATCTATTCCAGCCTGACCAAGCAGTGAGCAAAATGATACATCATTTACACTGCCCACAAAATCCCAGGAAAATAGCAGTTTTCAACTGCATTCAAATGGTTTACATCAAGCCCAGAGTGCACCAAGCAAAGACAATATAGATAGCTTTGTATTTTTCTTATACTAGAGCTGAAGAACTTGCATAACTCATTATGTGAATTAAAACCAAATAATAAATTTGTCTGAGCAAATTTTTCATTATGCAGTAAACTACAGAAATTATTACACCATTCATTACTATTTGTGCATATGTATGTCCTAATAAAAAGTTGCAGGGTTTTTTTTTTTTATTTGCTCATATAGTACTACAATTGTGGAACTAGCAGATAAAGTATAGAACATAAAAAATCCAAAATCACTATGCTTTTGGTGTTTGAGCTCTTGAAATAAAGACAGAATTGTGAAAGTTATTCAATAGTGCTTTTTTCTGGGAAGATAATTGTCTAAATTTCTGTTTTAAGGAAAAAGAAAAGGAAAGACAAAAAACACTTCTCTTTTGTGGACACTGAAAATGAATGAAAGCCATAAAAACCTTCCAAAATAGAAGCCATGAAAATGGAATACCAGCTGTATCAGCTGAAAGTTCACAAATCCATGGGACCTGATGGGATTCATCACAGAGTTCTGAAGGAGCTACCAAATGTTGTGGCAGGACACCAATCATCTCTCAGAGATCTTGGGAGTCTGGGAAGATCCTTGCTGACTGGAAGCTGGCCATTGTTATTCCAGTCTACAGGGTATAAGGGAAGACTCAGGGAACTATGGACCCATTAATTTAACCCAAGTTCCTGGAAAAATTATGGAGAAGAACATGAGTTCGTAAAGGGAAAGTCCTCTAAATAATTTGACATACGTCTCTTATATATGTCACCCACCTAGTGGATGAAGAGAAGGCAATATTTGTAGGATTGTGCCTTTTAGGAAGGTGTTTGATGCTGTCCCTCACATCATCCTGCTGAGAGGTCAGGATGGTCTGGGTGAAGAGCTCTCTGCAGGGCAGAGCTCAGAGGGCTGTGGTGAATGAAGCTACATCTGTCTGATGACCAGTCACCAGCGATGTTTTTCAGGGTGCAGTTCCAGGGCCAGTCCTGTTCAATCTCTTTATCAGTTGTCTGGATGAAGGAATTGAATGTACCACTAGCAAGTTTCCTTATGATACCAAACTGGGAGGTACTGTTGGTCGTCTTGAGGAACAAAATCACAGAATCAATTAGGTTGGAAAAGAACTTTGAGATCATTATGCCCAATCCATGACCTGACATCACTTTGTCAACTGGACCATGGCACTAAGTGCCACATCCAGTCTTTTCTTAAACACCTCTGGGGGTGGTGATTTCATCACCTCCCTGGCAGCCCATTCCAATGACTAATCACACTTTCTGTGAAGAATTTCATCCTAATGTCCAACCTAAACCTCCCCTGGCACAGCTTGAGACTGTGTCCTCTTGTGTCCTCACTAGTTACCTGGGAGAAGAGACCAACCCCCACTTGACTGCAGTGTCCTTTCAGGCAGTTATAGAGAGTGATAAAGTCTCTCCCGAGCCTCCTTTCATCCAGCCTAAACACCCCCAGCTCCCTCAGCCGTTCCTCATAGGACTTATGTTCTAGACCCTTCACCAGCCTTGGTGCCCTTCTCTGGACACGCTCCAATATCTCAATGTCCTTCTGTCAGAGACTATGGTTCATGGCTTAAGCATTCTTATGAAGGACTTCTGGCCATTATGGCAAAACTGTATAAAGAAGCTACAGCCACTGAAGCCCTCCCCTCCCTGAAGATGCCTCTTAAGGAGAACTTTGGACTGTGAGTTAAGCTACCTAAGGGAATACGAGATAAGATGCTATTGTTCAATCATCTCAGGTCTAGGAAAGAGCAAACCAGGCTGAGAGAGAAGAATGACGAACAAGAAAGCCAAACCCAGCAGTTGTGATGAAAATCATCTCTGACTGGGTTTGGAGTGGTGGAGGCCATAGCCCACAGACTCATTTGTTCAGGGCAGGTTTACACAGATTCCCCCCAGCTGAGGGGGAGGAGGAGGTTTTGGGTGTGTGGCATAACTTCTGGTCAGAGGCAGTGAACACCCATCCTCCCTTACACAAACTGGATCAGTTTGGAAGGCCACATCCACAGGACATTCACATGAGAGGCAGCTGAGGGGTGCCATAATCCATAAAAGACCCCTAAAAGTCCTACCATACTCATTCCTGAGGCCTTGCACCACAGGACCACACGTGATGCAAAGTGATGCAACAGATCCAGACTCTGTTGCCAGAGACAGTGCCAAACTTGCCTCCCTTCTGAAGGAAGATACCTGGGCATTCCCACCTGGCCTGAGTGTATATTAATCCATTGTATTTTATGGTTTTTGGGAAAGAAGGACCCTCACCATAAAGAAGACCAGTTGGAGAGGATCAACACAACACCATCAGTATCCACAGTGGTGATACTTTCTTTAATCTGTCTACCTTTTCTGTCCCTCCCCTCTTTGCTATTTCTTTCTCTTCCTTCTCTCTCTCTCACACACACATGTACTATAAAACAAAATCCATACTGTTGACTTTGGCCTATGGTTTCATTTGCAGCTTAATTTGGTCAGAGGCATTTCTAATAAATTCAAAAACAGGACCCTAACACTTTCCTAAACTGGGGAGCCCAGAACTGGGCACAGTACTCAAGGTGAGGCCTCACCTGTGCTGAATCACTTGCCTAGTCCTGCTGGTCACACTATTCCCAATGCAGGCCAGGCAGCCATTGGCCTTCTTGGCCATATGGGCACACAGTTGGCACATGGTCAGCCTGCTGTAAATCAGCACCCCCAGGTCCCTTTCACCTGGCCAGTTTCCAGCCACTCTGTCCATAGCCTGTAGTGCTGCATGGGATTCTTTTAGCCAAAGTGTAGGACCCGGCACCTGGCCTTGTTAAATCTCATACTGTTGGCTTTGGCCTGTCCAGCCTGTCCAGGGCCCTCTGCAGAGCCTTCCTACCCTGCAGAAGATTGACCCTCACACCCAACTTGGTGTCATCTAATCATCAAATTTGCTAATGGTAGGCAGGAGGCCTTGCAGAGCGATCTCGATGGATTGGAGCATTGGGCTATGATGAACAGGATGAAATTAAACAAGTCCAAATTCCAGATTCTGCACCTATGAGGAAATAAGTCTGGAGACAAGTATAAATTATGAGAACAGTGGCTGGAGAGCAGCCTGCAGAAAGGGTCCTGGGGGTGCTGGTTGACAGAAGCTCGGTGTGAGTCAGCACTGTGTGTGCCCTGTGAGTCCTGGACTGTCAGTCCATCGAATACAGCATCACCAGCCAGGCAAAAGAAGTGATTATCCCACTGTATTCAGACCGGGTGTGGCCTCACCTTGAGTACTGTGTGCTGTTCTGGGCCCCCCAGTTTAAAAAGGGTGTGTAGGTCCTTGAGCACCTCCAGAGGAGGGCAACAGAGCTGGTGAAAGGCCTGGAATGAATGTCAGATGAGGAGGTGTGAGGGAGGTGCTGAGCTCCTCTCCCTGGTATCCAGCGATTGGACATATGGAATGGTCACTTGAAGCTGTGCCAGGAGATATTTAGACTGAAAATTAAGACACAGTTGTTTTACCAAGAGGGTAGTTGAACACTGGAACAGGCTTCCTGGAGGGATGACCAATGCCCTTAACAACATCTTTTCATTTTTGGTCAGTCCAGAAGCTGTCAGGCAGGTGGCCTAGTTGACCACAGAAGATCCCTTCCAACCAAAATATTCTATTCTATTCTATTCTATTCTATTCTATTCTATTCTATTCTATTCTATTCTATTCCATGTACAGGTAAGGACCAGCTCTGTGCTTATTACCTGACACAGTGCAGTCTTCATTCATGGCTGGAAACCCTATGGACCAATACAAATAAATAAATCATGGTTCTGTGCTTTCACGTCTGTGTGAAGACAAAGGAAATTCAAGTCCAATCTCTCTCTGTTTCAATGTAGTATTTCATAACCTTCAAAAATTCCTTTTGGGTCTTTGAATCTTTTATAAGCTAATATACATAATGAGTCATTCCAATTGCTGCCTTACCATGATTTTATAAAGGTTCATTCATTAAAGCTTTAAAATACTTCATCCATTCTATACACACGCACACACACACGTAGTATCTATAATTTATACAGAAGAATATGAGTGACACAGGGTCATAATATAGCTTGATGAAGACTATGGCAAAATTGAAAGCTAAATACTATATTTCTATTCTGAGAAACAATTTTATGGCCATTAAAAACATTTTAACTTTAATGAGACAGTGAAAAAGTTTTAATACTTTGAAAGTACTTTAGTGTAGCTTTGAGATCTGAAAAAATTCATAAGTGAATCCCAGTCAAAACTTAAAAAGTAATCTTGACTAAACTATTAGGCTTAAAAATATTAAAAATAAAATACTCTGTCTGAAAATTACAAACTATGCTGTTGAGTCTTTTATTTCTGTGGATAATGGCCTTATAGCACTAAGTACTTTATTTTATGTATGATATACTGGGCTAATTAATTAAGTGGGACATATTTGAAAAAGATACATAGTAAGTGAATAATATATGTTCAGGATAGATGGATGCAGAGGTCAGAGCAGAGTATAAAATTTTCATTAAGATTAATTTTGAGAAAATTATATTCCTTGTAAATTAAAAAGTCACAATTGATTTTCATCTTTTTCAAAGTGTGTGAACTAAACACTTTACCACATTAAAATTCTAGGTATTCTCTTAGGATTTTTTTTTCAGAATATGTTTCTGGAATTATTTTAAAACCATTTAAAACATTTCTATTTAGACTTTTATACACACATCCATTCAATTGGATAGCTTTACTATAATGAATCTAAGCTGACAGTTCCTAGAGACAGAGTAAATAATTAAATATCAAAACCTCAGAAAAGAACCAAAAAAACTCTGGTAAAAGTAAAATATGAGTGCTAGAATGCATGCAAATTTCCCCTTTCTAGTATTTCTAGTATTTTTCCTTTCTCCCACTTTCCATTTACTGTCTCTGGTTTTGAGACATCAGACCATATGTAAAATGGTCTCTTTTTGGAGGTCCAGTATTCAACACTGACTGTGCTGCATAAAAGAACAAAAAAAAAAAAAAACAACCAAAAAACCCAACAAAACAAACAAAAACCCCACAAACAAACAAGCAAACCAAGCCAAAACAAAAAAAATTCCACAGAAAAATTATTGTAGTTGTTGTCTGTAAAAATACAGAATATTAGTGCAATTTGCACACTGGAAATTGTGTTTGAGTAGCTTACAAAAGAAGTCGTAGTGGAGTAGAAGAAGTAGTTAATGGAATGCAAAGCAGGTGCTCAAACAGGAGAAAAGTTTACATCATTGAATGATCCCATTAGGAATATGAATGAGGAACACTCTAAGTTGCTTTAAACACTATGAAGTGTGTTCTTTTTTCTTCTGCTTTTCAAAGAATTTCAAGTATGATATTAAATGCTTGGACTCTTCCAGAGGAACAATATAATGGAAGACATGAAGTTAGTTTTCCCAGCTGTTTTTGAGTTATATAAGTAAAAAAAAGATTTGACAAAACACTTTATAGTATGTTTCAAACACAGATGTTGTATATAGGAATAAATAGGATATGCTTTTAGGGTTTAAATTCCTGATCATTTTTGGATGTCAAGCAATATAAGATTTAAGGAATTGATAAAGAGGGGAAAATACTTCTAGAAACTTAAAATACTGAAACTCTTTTTCAATTAGATTAATCACAGCTTAATTCAGTGTGTATTTTAGTGGTGGTGTGTAACAATGGATCAATTATATAAGCTTATATTTATTTTCTTCTTTTGTCATGTGTGGTTTTGTTCATGAAACTCTACTGTAAAGTTACAAAAGAAAATGCAAAACGGACAAATAGCAGGAGACAGAAAAGTGACTACTTCACTTAGATATTAAAATGAATAGCAGTCAGGAGGATTTCTAGGCACCAGAATAAAGTGAGTGAGAGATTTTTGATGTGCTAAAATTCAACTGTATGACTTTCATATCATTGCATTTTAGCCAGATACACATTAGGAAGCAGAGTCACTAGGCTGAAAATGGAATATGTTTACTTGACGTCTCAAAAGGCATATATATCCTAGAAGCCTTTCAGTTTAGCCTGAATCTTATGATATTTAATCTCTAACGTAAGTCAGAGGCCAACATCTGATCACTTCAGTATCTACAAATAAAGGTACAATTTACACAGCTATTGCAATATGGGACACTGAATCTGTTTTCTTCTAGAGGCTATAGATGTTAAGCAAATGCTCTCAATTATGAATTAAATTTTATTTCTGTGATGGCATAGAATGAATAAAGTTTAATGGGAGTTCTGGAGATTTTTTTAGTTCTATGACCCCTGCTTGTTCTCTGCACTACAGCAAGCTGACCAGCATTGTCAGTTGGATTTTGAATATCCACAAGTACAGACACTCCATGAACTTTTATGTGTCTTGTTCCAGTGTTTAACCACCATCACATAAAAAAAAACCAACAAGACAAAAACAAAAACAAAACAAAGAAAACCCAAACTTCTTCCTATATTTAAAAGCAATTTCTTGTATTTCATTTTTTGCCCATTCCTTTTTGACCACTCGCTGGGCACTCCTGAGATGTGTGACACTGTCTTCTCTACTCTCCCTCTCAGACATTTATACACATTGATAAGATCTTCCTGAACATTCTCTTCTACAGACTGAACAGCACTCCCACTGAGTCCTCATGTCACAGTGCCTTAATGATTTTAGCAGCCTTGCACTGGACCTGCTCCAGTGTGTCCAATTGTCTTATACTGGGGAGCCCAGTGCTGAAAATAGTACTCCAAGTGTGTCAGCAGTACTGAGCAGTGAGGAAGGATCACCTCCCTCTTGTTGGCAGTGTTCTTCCTAATGCAGCCCATGTTGCTATCATCCTTCTTTGCTGCAAAGGCACATTGCTGGCTCGTGTTCAACTCAATGTCCAGCAGAGCCCCAGACTCTTCTCTGGAAAGGTGATTTCTAATTTCTGATGACATTTGCCTCCCCACCTCTGTGGTTCTATGTTCCCCAGATGCAGGAGTTTGAACTTCTGTTTCTTGAACTTCTTGATATTCCTGTTGGCCCTTTTCTTCAGCCTACAGAGGTCCCTCTGAATGATGGTGCACCCATCTGTTTTATCAACACTTCCCTTCAGTTTTGTATCACCTTGCTGAGGATGCACTGGCTCCCATGACCTAGATCACATGGGAAGTTGATAAACTAAATCAGCCTTGCTATCATTCCCTGCAGTTTGCTGTTAATGACTTCATGCTGCTGATCATAACCCTCTGGCAGCAGCAGTTCTGTCAGCTTTCACTCCACATAAATGTTCTTTCACATGATCTGCAATCTATCAGTTTATTAGTGAGAATGTTACAGGGAAATGTTTTTAAAAGCTGTGCTACAGTCAATAAAATCAACATCCACTGCTCTTCATGCATCCACCAAACCAGTCATTTACAAAGCTATCAGGTTCTTTACCACTCTCTTGAATGAGTTTTTTTTCCGTAAATTATTGCTGTTTTTCTACTGAGATGCACAGACATTGCCAGATCTTTGCTTAATTATGTGAACAGACATTTAAAACGCTTAAAGGTAGCATGCATATTAGAGTAGACTTGTGAATCTGAGAAAAATAATACCTAAGAGGATGCTTGAAACGGGGGCTTGGGAGCAACTAGGAAGTAGTTTATGCAAAACAAATTTCCCATAGTATTATAGATCAAAGAAAAGCAGTTTGTGGGATAGTTCTGGAAAGGAAAATGTGAGCACTCCTTGGGCACCATCTGTTACTGGTAGGAAGCAAAATAAATTATTAGGCCAGAAAGATGGAAAGAAGTACCTGGAATATCAACCCATATCAGAAAACACATACACTTTGTAAAAGAAAAGGCATATTCTATAACGAGTTGCCATCAATTTAAAGAAAAGAAAACAAAACCAACCAGAACCCAAAGCAATACCCAAACCAAAATCAAGCAAACAGAAAAAGGATCTAAGCCTTATGTAAGGCATAAGAGTTTGATCTGTGATAGCTGCCTCTTATTAAACCTCCATCTCAAGGGATGGAATCAGATTACTATTAATTCTCTCTTTGACATGGCATGGAAAATATCCACAGGTTGCTGGATTATTCTGGCAAAGTTGGTGAAAGTTTGACATTTTCTTTGGGTATTTTTTGCTTCAATATGTATATATACTATTCTTAGCTAGCAAGGGCAGTTTATGATTTTTTTTTTGGAAATTGTTTCCTTGCAATTTCCACTGATAATGAAGATATTTGCAATGCAAGTTATTTGCATGATGGCAATAACAATAAAGAGCAGTAAAATAATAAAAAAATAATGGCCAAATAAAATGGTGTAAATAGTGGTAAAGTTATCTATTCAAAGTTCATAACATTAGCAAAAAAAAAAAATAATGTGTGATACAAATTACAATATCGGGGCATCCAAACCAAGTTAGCAATAATAACTATGCTTGTAATTGTAAATATATCTTCTGCTACTGTAAATATTCTTATCATATTACTGGATTTGGTAGACAGTTTTGCCATAAATTCTGCCTAGCAGTGTAAATGCATGTATAACTCATATACCACATGTGTTAAATTTTACAAAGCATATCCAAAATATATTTCTAGAAATAAAGTAAAATAAACAAGGGAAACTGCACAAGTATTAAGTATTTCTCATCTTTCATAGTCATATCAATAGAAAGATCTAAACACATAACCTAGCTGATGAATTCCTAGTGAATCCTTGTTTGATTATCAATAAGGTCTGAAGCTTGAGAAGTTTTCTACCTAAAATGTGAGTGAATTATAAAGAATATGATCTAACACTAGAGATAAAACAGATTGATGTCTTGGAGAAATGAATAAAAATGCAGACAGCTGCCAAAGAGCAGGTGGGAAGATGGCAATTGTGCCTTAGTGGTTGAAAGTCGAACCTCTTCTGGACAGCATCTGGATGGACCTACATAAAAAAGTACTGAATTCTAGGAGCTGTCATGGCAGCTGGGAAGAGGCATTGGCAAAGACCACTAAAAGCTTTGAGAGAGAAACTTCACTTTAGGAAAAAGATTGCGTTTTACAGCATTTCTAATTTTCTAATCCACAGTAAACTGCAGGAGGAGGGCATACACCTTGTCTACAATAGCCAGCTCCTTCTCTCTCTCTCTGTCCTTGTAACACAGTGAGAAGAAGCTGAAGAGGAAAATATGGCAGGATGGAAATCCAGATAGCATCATTGCTGATTTCTCCAAAGTCTTCATATAATTTTGTTTTTTTTCACAAAATTCATAGTGCTTTTAGGGTGTTTAGTTTACTATATTTTTCTTGTTTTATTTAGAACTATGGTTTTATTTCTGCTTTGGTTTGCAAATCATTGTGATGTTTACATGCCCATTCCAGTTAGCTACTCTTCTTAAATGGCTTACTTTATTGCACTTTCTTGTTTTTTAAAGGTCTTACTTTTATCCACTAAATTTAGAGAAAGAGAAAACTAAAATATTTAGTTGAACTCCAATGGCAAATTAAGCACCTCACCAGTCCTACTGAAGTAATGTCCAATTAGTCAAGAGTAGTTAGCATAAAAAGACACAATAAAAATCATTACCCATGTCAACAGGCGCATCAATATAGTACCTATATAATAAATTAGTTTCTCTGAATCCATGAAAATAATCAGGGGCTGAATGACACTTCACTCAAGAGATGCACTGAATGTTTAGAGCAAGTAATTTTGAAACAGTCAGTGTCCAAGCAATTATTCTTCAAGACTGTCATGTGTGACATAAAGGTAACAGTACTTGGCATTGCCTTTTCCTTCAGCTTTCTTCATTGGTGGGTCTCTCTGCTTGTGGGTCAAGCTCACTTCTTTATAGTCTATTCTAGCTTTATAAATAGGTCATAAGAGTAATGCTTTTCATACATTAGCTTTCAAGCTATTTTGAAAGCAAGATTTTTGTCATCTTCTGTTTTCCAGATGCTCATTTTCAGTCAATACAAGAAAAATGTAGGGTTTAAAGCTCTTTAAACTGTAGGAAGTTATTTTCACATGTACCAGAAATAATATCTGCTGCCAAGAAAACTGGGGAATTAAGGGACATCTGGTGCCTTTGGTTCTGCCTTTTCAGTGTTTCCCATTATAATTACCTGGCCTCCTGCTGAATGCAGAAGAATTAAGAAGAAACAAAGTCATTTTGGTTCTTCTGATTTATCCAGAGAAATATATTTTGTCTAGAATATAGGTATAAAATAGAGTTCAGCATGAAAATCTTGGATTTAGGTTGAAACAGGAAGCCAAAAGTGGTACTAATTCCGATGGCCAGGATCTTCACCAGAATGACAGGCACTGAATCACAGAATCACAGAATAAGCTGAGTTGGAAAGGACCCCCAGGGATCATTGAATCCAACTTCTGGCCCTGCACAGCACCATCCCAAAGAGTCACACCATGTGCCTGAGAGCATTGTCCAAATGTTTCTTGAATTCTGCCAGGCTGGTGCTGTTACCACTTCCCTGTGGAGCCTGTTCCAGTGTCCAACCACCCTCTGGGTGAAGAACCTTGTCCCAATATCCAAACTAAGCCTCCTCTGACACAACTTCATGCCATTCTCTTGAGTCCTGTCACTGGTATCCACAGAGAAGAGGTCAGTGCCTGTTTCTTCTGTTCCACTCACAAGGAAGTTGTAGACTCCAATGAGAGCTCCCCTCAGTCTCCTCTCCTCCAGGCTGAACATAATACCTGATTCATGCAGCAATCATGTAATGCATGAAGTAGTGCCATGTGAACTGGGGACCTGAGGTTTGCTACTGCTGTTCTTACTTGTTGAGACCTGGTACAGAGGGATGCCAGAAAGAAGCTTGCACAAGTGAGGTTCACAGTTTTCCTATGATAAAGGGAATCTGCTTTTTTTCTTGTGCCCCACTCCTGTCTCCACTCCTTGCAGTCTCTGCCTATAGACACTGAAATCTGGAGTGCATATGAGGGAAGTCAGTCCATCCCTCCTGGGCAGTCGGCTCACAGGAAACTGTGGGCAGCGTAGGATATCTGTGGCAGGAGAGATCTCTCAGAACACTTCCAGCAACATTACTAGAGGAATACCCAAGTGGTAACCTAGAAAGAACTCATGCAATTGGGTTGCACCAGTTGCTGGGACTACAGCAAAGAGCAAAGGCAGCATTTTTGTCTGATTCCCTGGAGTCATCATGAGGCAAATGATGACCGGCATGTTTAGAGTTAAGAGATATTCAGCATAGAAATTCCCAGCAGGAATTACTTTTTTCTTCTCCTCTTCTCTGTGCCATTGTAATGTGGCAGGCTGTCTAGCTCTCAATTACTGCCTGGCCAGAGGGAAGATAGAAAATGAGTAAAACAAGATGAAGAATTGCCTTCAGTGAAAACTTTACTTGAAGGAGACCAATCATAATATTAGTCTGCATGCAGAGTTCTTGTTTTATTGTCTTAACAGAAGTACCTCTTAAATTAACTCTTAAACAACAACATATATGCATAATTCTGAGGTCTTACACTAGGTGTGTCTACTATCCTCATCAGTGGTTATGATATCGTAGTAGGGGAAGGCATTCACAAGCATCTAGGTAATTTAGTAACATACATTCCATTGTCTTTTTTCTTTTTCTTTGCTCAGTTTTGTCTAAATATTTCTGAAAACTACTTTCAGTTAGGCTACAGGCAAAATTGGCAAGAAATAGTAAAGAAAGAAGGCCACCTAAAACTCAAAAATAGGATAATATTAAAAAAAATGAAGTGGCAAGCTTTTAAAAGTCTTTGATAAAGAGACTGTGATAAATATAAATACTGCTTCACAAGAGTAAATGTACGTACCTAAGAATACTAAAGAACTATCTTAGGAATTACTGTTCATTTACTGTGAAGATGGATTAAAATTGCAAATGTTACTGTGTCAAATGGCCTATTTAATAATTTACCTTCCTTGCTTCACAGTGAAAGAGACATTTTATGAGAAGATAAAGAATGACAAAGAGGCTTCATTGTACAGAGTGGTCAGTATAGAGGAAAATGTCTATTTTCTCTGAGAAAATAGACAGGTGTTTCATTATTTATCTACATCTAGTTTTTGACAATACAAAATCATATGCTTTCATCTCTGTTGTTCATCTTTTTTTGAAAGATAAGCATATGACCTTTAAATCTCCAGAGTCTTTGAGAGAGGACAATTTAGAATACAGTATGTAAGAAATTACAAGTTTATATTTACAATATTTCTAACAGGACAAGTTGCTTAAAGAGGCTTGTGCAATTTTTGCTCTAATTTTTTAAATTTTACTTAAATCTATTTGTATCACTAAATTGGATTAATATGTTTTTTATTTTGCTTTTATTTTGACCTTGTGGTCAAAATATTCTTTGACCAGAATAATACCACATTCATGTAAGTAAATTGTCTACCTTTGCATTAGCACCAGGTAGTTTTTTTTAGCAAAATTCTTCTTTGGAACAAGTAGAAATCCACATCAGTAGCCTCAGAGCAAAAGTAACTATTAACCACATAGTTTATATGCTGTGTAATAACAATGGTGTCTCTCTATGGGGATATTTCAGAAAGCCGTAGGCTACTTCACCCCTCCTGTGTACTAAGCATATATTCATGAGGACTTAGGGCAAAGAAAGTAGTGCTCTTTAAATTCTTACCCTACCTTTCTTCTTGGTGATTCTCCCTGCATATTTCTCTATGAAGACTCAAATCCTCTTTACTGTGGAGTCCCACAGCAGGTTTGTGTCAACTTGAAGTTAAGTTACATGACTGATATTGAAGACAGTTAATTTGACAGAAAGAGATAGATGTAATTTGAACTTAGAATAGAAATATTATTAAAGAGAATTAAAATTTTGCCTCAGAAACCCTTGTCATATTAATTTTCTGTAAGTATTGTCTCTCCTCAACCAGTGAATTCTGCTGATTTAACATCTTGAAAAAGAGAATGTTGCAGGGACAGAGGACAGATTCTGGAGCATGAGAAGGAAATGAATAAAACCATATTCTGAGTGGATTGAAATTAAACATATTATCTTAGAGAAGTTTTGAATAACTCTGCAGACTTCTATTTCTTTATCTCACTTGCCTTGAACTCATATAATTGATGGGTTGCTTAAGCATTGTTGGGAAACAAATCACGGCATAAGAACAAACCCTAGATCTGTATCTGTCCAGGATTTGCATTGTGGAGTGTGTTGACATATGTGTACATGCATACGTACACATGTATAATGATTTACAGATGCTTAGCTTAAGTTTTGGTTTGGTTTTAACATCTTCTTATATATCAGTAAGTGCATAGGGACATGAAGTGTTGCAGAGGAGGAAAGCGTCACAAATTCCCTCTGAGTTTCAATAGGATGTCTGTCTTCTTGGTGACTAAAAATGTTTCTGCCATGTATAAAACTGTGTAATCTATTCAGTGTGCTCCTCATATTGGCTACTTGTAGTACTGAAGTAATGCAGTAAGAAAGGTTGGGGTGTCACAGCTGTTCTTTTTAATTTATCGAAATATTTGTAAGTCTGGCACTGATTTAGAGTATGTGCAGTCCTCATAGGAACCGGACACGATGCACTGCAGATTTTTTTTTATAGGTAGCACACTTGTTGATCTTTCATAATATAAAATTAATGATAGATTCATAATTCTCTAGAAATTTGCTCTTTTTGTTTCCTGTTATATTTTAAAATGACAGTATTTTCTGTTCTTAAATTATATGAGCACTATATTTTAATAGTCCTGTTAGCACTTATTTGAATCGTATAGCATCCTGAGTTAATTATCAGTGGAAAAATTGACTACTTAGGTACTGACAGATGAGTTGTCTGAGTTCAAGCTTTACTCTTACACTAGTTCAAACAGTTTTATTTCCACTAGGTGGAGCATTGTTATCACACCAGATTTTTTTTTATATTAGAAAGATTCTTTTGAAGTCAAGGAAGAGAAAAAAAGAGATTGAGCTGGAGAATTTGGATCCAGATCTAGATAAGTTCTTGTGAAGTGTGTGACAGTTAAAATATGCAAACATCTGTATTCCGATGCAGTTTGATTGGTCTGCCTCCTTGTGAATTCTTTCTCCCTAGTTCATCATTATCCCTTCAGGCTTTGAGTAATTTAAGGTAAAAGACAGGAGGTTCTTTGACAATCTCACCAGAGAAAGTGGAGGGGCAGGTACCAATTTTTTTACTCTCATGACCAGTGACAGAACTGGAGGGAATGGCACGAAACCAAGTTGAGGGAGATTTTGGTTGGTTATCAGGAAAAGGTGTTTCAGCAAAAGGGATGGAACAGTCTCCCTGGGGAATTGGTCACAGCACCAAGCCTGTCAGAGTTCAGGAAGTATTTGGACAAAACCCTCAGGCATGTGGTGTGATCTTTAGGATATCTGTGCAGGGCCAAGCGTTGGATTAGATCAACCTGATGGGTCCTTTCCATCTTAGCACATTCTATCATTCTATGATTTCTATCAAAAAATTAAACAAAAAAAAAAAATCAAGGTGTTTGCTATTAAATTATTATGCTTTAAGAGACTATATTTAGTGATTAGTTTAGTAAAAACATAATGAAGTGCATACCATTTGGGGTCTAACAAACTCCAAAGTGAGTAAATTCAAAGATAAAAATTCACTGCTAAGAGGTGCCTTTTTTCCAACTGAGGAAAGAATAAAAGTACCTTATAGAAGAGCAGCCTGGCTGATGCTTCTCAGACCAAAATATGGATATTCAGAGGCTCAATGGATCACCATTGACTTTACCATCACTCAGAAGCACAAAAGTGCTAAGAAAATTGCAAAAAATGTGTGATGAAACACCAGTGCTATATTCAATTATAGCAAGAATTGTGTATCTATACTCATGGTTATCACTGTCCTCTTATGTTTTCAACACTACTCTTAGCTGTAATCCCACAAATAAAAGTGGTAGATCAGCTTTATCTGATGTCTCTGATGAAGCTTCGTATTCCCAAGAAAGCCTTGTTCAGGCTTGTATCTTTTCCTACTTTTTCTTAATCTGTTGTTTTTTTCTTAATTTTTAGCCAAGTACACAAGTGGTAAAACACTTTGCAGATATGTAGAATTCTTTCAGGTGAGCCTAATGCTTTGTCCCTCAGGAAGGTACAAAAGGGTCTCCAGCTCTGTAGTTATGTCAATACGGAATTTAAAAAAAAGGATGAACCTGGCCAGAGAGGCACTTTCAGTTTCCAATAGTTTTGATCAGAAACAGCACCTGTAGCTGAAGAGCAGCCTAGAGCAGCTGTTTTGAGTTGTGTTTGTGTCTGAGCCATTCTGCATGCCGCAGCTGGTAACAGGTAGGCTGTTATAGCTGAAGCAGTCTGTGTCTGCTCTGCAAATGAGACAGCAGGTTTCTGCTTGTTAGTACTGGTCATATATATATATATATGTATATATATAAGCATCTATACCACACTAACAAATCAGTGAGCAAATGTGCACAAATTAGCTTAAAGGCAGTTAATTCAGTTATTAGCAGCAATATAGACCTCAGCCTTGTTCAGCTGGCCAAGAATGGCTGCAGCGTCACTGGGGTGCATCTGAAGGCCTGTGCTGATAAGATTGAAGACTTATTTTTTGGCCTTGTGGTTTTCTAACTCCAACTGAAGGCATAATTTACTCTGATGTCCATTAGAGAATACTTTGTCATGTTTATGAAGTTCTAGATGTTTGATGTAGGTTCCAATGTTATAACTGAGTATCCTTTTGAAACTGGCTTTGTATGGCTCCTCTTAGGGTAAAAGAATAGTAATGGCATAGTGAACATTACCAGACTAAGATGTAGTGATTTACAAACCCAAGCAATACAATTTACTGATTGCATTTCTCCTGCACAATCTTGTGTTGGTGGAAATGCTTCAAATATGTCTTAGAACAGGCCACTTTCACCTGCAATATGACTCTATGCATTACACAGGTCCACTCTGAGAGGTGACTGACAGGATCGTCAGCACTCTAAATATAACTTCTTTAAAGACAGCTATGTGTTGCCATCAAATGGTTGGCAGAGTAGTAGATACCAGATTAAAAGTCTTTTTAGAGCTCCATGTATCATCTGGGATGTTAATTTCTACAATTCACCTGACAGCCTACCGTAACAGAGGGCTATTAAAAAGGAGAGCAACATTTTTATATGGTTTCTTTAGTTAGGGTTTTGTAGCTCACCTAAATTGTCCTAAATTGCAGGAAAATATCTATTATATATTTTGTAAGTAGTAGCTTGAAAAGTAGTAGGAGAAAAAAAACCCAAACTAGATATAGATTGAATTCAAAATTAATGTTTTGCCAGATGAGAGAAGCCCAATGGGAAAAAGCTTTTCTGCAGCTATCCACAGAATAAAAAGGTTAAGAATACACAGCACTCCAGAAACTTGTTTAGTTCCCCTGGCTTTCAAATCAATCTTGCTATCAAATCAATAATATCATTTTTCTTTTTGTGAGACCTAACGAATAACACATAGTAGGTTAAGGAAAACCCTACAGTTTCTCTAGCCAGTGGGATGCTGTATGCACAATGTTTTGCTTGTTATCTAATGAAAATTGAGAGCTATATTTTTTAGTGACATGGAATACAATTAAACCAATAAAATGTTTTGGGTAGTGTTAAAACAGTGAAGGACCTTCCACCTATTGAAAAATAACTGAAAATTAAAAGTTAAGTATGAAAGACAATAACAAAATACACTGCCATTAATTTTTGTCTGAACCATTTCTAAATGTGTCTTAAAATGTGTGAAGTCTGTGTGATCTATCTGCTGCCAGGGCAAGCCATATGCTAATTTAAACCATAAAGATAAGAAACCATATTACTCTATGGTCTAAAAGAGTTAAGTGAAATGTATTTTTTACATAGAATGACTAACCAACTACAAATTTTACTATGAGGTTGAAAGATCAGGTAGGGCTGCTGAAAGGTGTTAAGATTTATAGTTTAGGGGGGACTGTAATAGTCCTTCTTGGCTTTAAAATATTACTTTATAGGCTATCTCAGGTGTGACTGAGTGCTGCCTATGGGGCAAGCATTCTCTGTAGTAGTGGTTTTTTACTATCCTGGGCTCTAAGAGTACCCTACTTCATCCCAGCTCCATGCTGGAAGGAAAAATTGACTTATATGTCCAGCTTCCCTCATAGAGACATGAGAAAGACAAAGTGCAAGAACAAGAGAAATGTATTCCTCCAGTAGGTCCTCTCTGGGATAGAACCAGATCATTAGCATTTCAGGACAGCCTAGAGTCTGGAGACTGAGTCATCATTGCCATTTTCCATGTTCCTTCACCCATAGTTTACATAGATTTATTTATAGCTTATATTTCTGTTTCTAATGTAAAAAAACCAAAAGTTACTCAGTCAAACCCATTCTCTATTTTTTAAATTCTGGGTATTTAATTTCAGAATTTTCATTCTCAAGTCCTTTACATTTCTCTTTCCCCCTTTAGCTAAATCTTGATCAGGGCTGTTTTCATCTTTTAAGTGATGAGTACTTCAAAGAGCAGGGAAAAACTTAATTACCTCTGGGTCCCTGGTCATGGGTCCTAGCTCACTGGCAGGTAAAGGAAATGGTTGACAATGAATCAGACTTTTTTCCACAGATGCTTTTGAGGCTACGTGATGAAAGATGAAGATGGTCAGAGAAGTCTTTCCATCTTAGTGCCTAAAACATGGGAACATGCCTTTTTTCTTTGCCTTTTATCTTGGAAAGAGAAAAGCTCTTCTCTTCTCTTCTCTTCTCTTCTCTTCTCTTCTCTTCTCTTCTCTTCTCTTCTCTTCTCTTCTCTTCTCTTCTCTTCTCTTCTCTTCTTCTCTCTAACTAAAACACAGAGTCACACTCAGTAACACACAGTTGGCATCAGTGGTGTAGGCAACATTTTTTATTTTTTCCGTAGAGTCAGAGACACAAAACTTGAGACTTACCACTCCACTTGGCTGTGGTAAGCCAGTAGAGGGCAGCAGTACACGTGCCCACTAAGCAGTTATTACAGTATAATGTACATTTTATTGATGTCTTAAAATGGATTGCTTGCTATATTTATGATAACGTTTATTACAGGACATAGAGTTCATCTTGCTGGAACAAACCATTTAGTTCATCTTGTCCAGTAAGTGCTTGACAGTGGCAGTGAATAACTGATGTCTCAGAGCAAGCATAAAAATAAACAAGATGCACTCAGCCAATTGTGCAGTGCCAAACCTCTGCAGGCGATTAGATAACACCCTCAAGCATGAAATCTGATTACCTTATTATCATCTTAGCTTGCTTAGGCATGGATTCTAAGCAATGCTATTAGTTATCCACTCCTCTTTAGAATGTAGCTGTAGTGTTTTGCCTCAATGAGTTCCTGTGGCAACAATTTTCACAAACACATTATGCAAACTTTTTTTCCTTTTGATCAGTCTTGTGAACTGAATTTCAGCAGTAGAAACATATGTTTGTATCTAAAATATAATAAGAGATACTTGAATAGACACTTAGTTTAAATACATTTTCAGACTGAGAATTTAGTCAAGCCTTAATTAAAAGTCATAGAAATGTGAAGTTTCCTTAGTACTCATTATTTTAAAGATAACAGAATGTGGGGGGTCTTTTCCAAAAGAGAGAAAAATAGTTTTTCTCCATGACCTAAAAGGACTGAAACTCATGCTACTTTTAAAACAAATCCTGAGATTCTCATGTAAATACATGGAAGTAGGTGCCAAGGATTTAAGATAATGATGAAACAGGATGAGATCTGCAAAATTCTGCAAGTTGATAACAGTGGGTTTATAATAGCTGCATAAAAGGAAGCCCATCCTAAGCTACAATGCCCTTGACAAATCTAAGTGCATTTAGTAGTGCTGAGGAGGCTCGATAGATTAACCGCTGACAGACCTACCAAAGCAAATATGATAAAAACCTGACAGAACTCACAGTCTGAACAGCTAAAGTGTCTTGACTTCTTCCTTTCCTCCTCCCATTTGCAAGCAAGCTGGGAAAAAAGATATGGTTTGACGAACAAATTACAAGAAATTAAGACTTCTGTGTTATCAAATGTCTTACATTACTGTTGATGAAATTTGCATATTAGGACTTTAAAGAACATGACTTATTGTCTGCTCTTTGGCCACTTCGTTGGCATATGACCATGACTCAACAACCTCCACTCCAAATCACCCATGCTTTGCTAGGAGTTTGGAATCCCTCATGGTTATGTCTTGGGTAGACTCTGCCTGGACACCAGGTGCCTACCAGATGCTCTGTCCCTCCCGTCCTCATCTGGACAGGGGAGATAAAATATAACAAAAGGTTATACAATGGATTTAAAGTCAGGGAGAGAGTCACTATCTTTATTTCTTCATGTGACAATTCACTTAATTCACGTGACAATGAATTACTGTCACAGGCAAAACATACTCGACTTTGGGAAACTTGTTTAATTTATTACAAATCAAATCAGAGTCAGTAATAAGAAGTAAAACCAAACCTTAAAGCACCTTCCTCCTACCCCTCTCTTCCTCCTGGGCTCTGATTTTCTTCCTGATTTTCTCTGCCTCCTTCCCCCACAGCAGTGCAGGGGCACAGGGGATGGGGGTTGTGTCAGTTCACCACACATCTCGGCTGCTACTTGCTCTGCAAGAGGGGTACTTCTCATACTCTGCCTCTGCTCTGGAATGCTGTGTTTCCTATGGAGAAGTCCTTCATGAACTTCTCCAACACGATTCCTTCCCATAAGCTGCAATTCTTCATTTACTGCTCCAGCATGGGTCATTTCCATGGTGCGGAATCCTTCAGGAACGAGCTGCTCCAGCGGGGGTACCCTGCATGTCATAAGTCCTGCCATCAAACCTGCTCCAGAGTGGGGTCCTCTCTCCCAAGGCACAAGCATGGACATCCCACAGGGTCACAGCCTCCTTCAGGCATCCACCTGTTCCAATGTAGGGTCCTTCCTGGGTTCCAGGGGATCTCTTCTCGACTGTCAATCTTCACAGGCTGCAGGGGGACAGCTGCCTCACCACAGTCTTCAACAGGCTGCAGGGGAACCTGTGCTACTCTCTCTCCTTCTTCACTGACCGTGGTGTCTGCAGAGTTGTTTCTCTCACAGATTCTCACTCCTCTCTCTGGTTGCAATTGTGGGATTTTTTTCACTTCTTAAATGTGTTACCCCAGAGCTGTTACCATGACTGCTGATGGGTGCAGATTTGGCGAGCTGCAAGTCCAGCTTGGAGCTGTTTGGCATTCACTCTGTTGGACATGGAGGAAGTCTCTCACAGAAGCCATCCCTGTAACTTCCTTCCCCCACCAATATCAAAATATTGCCAGCCAAACCCAACAGTTAATTACTCTTTTCACAGGTTTCCATATGCTGTATCCTCTCCTTTAAATACCAATGAAATAGCAGTTTACTTTAGACTTTACTGTACTACATAAATCTGGCATCATTTTCTGCTGTAAAGTAGCAAGAAAGTGTCAGATGTCAGATTGCATTCAATGTTATAAAGGACCATGCAGAATATACAACAGTGAGTTAAGCATCTGGTTATAAAAATCTGGCATTTTAGTTTTAGCTTCCTTTGATTTTTTTTCACTTTTCATTTCCCGTGGAAGTACTGCTCAGACAGTTCAGAAAATAGGTATGAGAATGAAATAGGAAGCTCTGTTTGAATTGCCCAGGGAGAAAGGGCATCAGCATGCTGAAATGAAATCTTCCCCTCATTGTACCACACTTCACAGCAAAAAGAGAGGCTGACAAGAGCAGTGTTTGCAGTATCCCAGAAATAATGGAGATATTCCCAGACGAGGAGCTGAGGCACGTTAAAGGGGAAAATGAACGGTGTACATCCCTGTTTTACTTTCTGTACACCACTGCTTTCAGCAGCACAAATATCATAAGGAAAGAAAGAGTCTTTTTGCTTATCTTTCTTGCTACTACTTCCAGAACCATATGTATTTCTCATTAAACTGTTGTGGATTGAACACAAAAGCAACCCTTAGTGCTGGACTCTCCTACTCTTTCACCTCTGTGTGCTTAGCTCTGATGTATGGAGTCGTATTTCTCAGCTTGCCACAGTGAACATTGTGCTATCTTCTGCATATCCAGCTAGTTGTACTAGAGTGTGTTTTTTGGCTGGTTTTGGTCTGGTTTTTTTGCAGATCTGAGTGCATATATAACAGCGAAGACATAACATTCTAATGGCCATGGGGTAACCTCAGTCTGTTCTCGGCTATTATTTCTGATATGTATATTGTATGATTTGGTCCTTTTACAACCTGACAAAATAGTATTACATCTGTTGCCACAGCAAAATTCCATGCAACCATGAGGTCTTGGTTTCTATAGGGTTTTGTCAGCTACATATACAAAATTTTGTCCTTTGGTCTTTGCCATCATGCCTCAAATTGTAAATTAATTTGTAGTCTTTCCTTGGAATGTTTTTTTGGGGGGTGAAGGGTAGGAGTAATTATAGGGTTTGGATTTTTTTTTTTTAGGGGGGTGGTGGGCAGGTAGCCCTTCCAATAACACAGAAATTGTGGCTATAGATACCATTAGGATCTTTCCTGTTAAAGAGACTCTGGTTGCTATGGAGTTACTTGCTGCCTTTCAGTCTGGAGATGTCTGTCTTCCTTGGCCACTTCTACCTGTGACATTTGATTCTCATGCTGATGCCTTTGCTCTCAGCACTGTGACCCTGAGCTCTGTGTCCTGGCTCCTTGGTACTGCTCCTTTCCAGCTTACAGATCCACTCTATCTCACTTTTTAGTGTAATGGCTTTATTAAGCAGCACTCAGCTGCTTTAGGCTGCAGAACAGCTGTTACAAGGGGATCCTGTTTGAAAGAGAAATATATTCCTCGGGAGATGAGACCACACATTTCTAAACAAGGAAGGATTTATATAGAATCAGAAGTTCATTTTTAAAAAGAGTGCTTTTGCTTTTTTTTTTCCCCTTTTAATGATTTGATTTCAAATGGAACAAACAGACATAGGAAGGATATAACACAAAACAGAAAAAAACAAGTGCAATCAAAGAGAGTTATTTGAGAAGAAAATTGAAAGCTTAGTTTTTCAGTTCTCTGGCTTTGGTAATTCAAGAATGGAAATGCATTTTATTTGTTTTGAGGGAAAAAGACTTCTTTTTAATAAAATTTACACTATTAAAAAAAAGATTTTTTTTTCATAATGACTCTTCAATACTTCAATTTATGTCTTACATACCAAATAGTCTCATCTTTCCATTGTATTTCATACTTGTGCTGAATACTTTTCATTTTCTAGCTTGCTACTGTAAATGGAATTCATTAATCTGAGGCAAAAGTAATTATAAAAAAAGAACATAAAATATCAGATTATTAGGATGATATCTTTCTCTGTCGAGATGGGTTACTTCAATCCATTCATCATCTCATAGAAACACTAGGTTACTTTAGAAGGAATGTGACCTGAATAGAAATCTGAGGACACATATAAGTGTATGGCTTGTACTTAAAAATAAAAAAAAATAAAAGAGGCATTCAATGCCTGATATATTAAAGTCTGGTTGTTAAATGCCCAGATATTTCACTTCTGTTTTTCAAGTGTGACTCTCACACTGCATCAAACTTCAAAAAGTGAATTTCATGCCTGTCCAGAGTACAAAAATTAAGCATGACTGATGTGAATATATTCAACAGATTGTGGTAGCAACTGTTTTCAATGTGGGAAATGATCGGTATTTCAATCTCTACCTTCCGGTGAAAGGTAGAGAATCTTCTTTGCAGTCCAGGCATGTCTAAGGACTGCCTGCTTTCTTTGAATTGTCTCAAGACTGGGTAGTGGAGCCCACTTCATTTTTACTCATGAGTGTTAAAGAAGCAATCTTTTGAACCTCTGCTTTTGTCACAGTGAAGTCTAGGAGGCCGAATTCAGCAATACACAGAGGCAGATTTGTTTTCCCAGGACCTTTAGACTCCCTGTGTCCAGAGAGAGGTGGATGTCTTTCCTGGGGCACAGAACACATGTGGACACTGCTACTGCCACTGGTGCAGAACAAGCAGCATTTTGCTGTGGGTGCCTTTTGCTGTGATAGAGACCAGCATGGGCACTTGCTGTACACCTTCCTGCAAGATGGCAATTGTTCCCTTTGTTACAAATTCTTTTCATCACTGGAGCTTCACTTCATGGCAACCACCCCAGCCTAAAAAAAACATCACACACAATATAGTTTTCTGTAACCCTTTTGTTCTTTCTTTTATTTGAATCCTGAATAAATTGCATATATAAGAAGGACACAAGACTCTTCTTTTTCTTCTACTTGACAGGATATCAATAATGGCATGGACTTTCTCAATTCAAGAGTGAACTACATTTCTGTTTCAAATATCCCGTAAAATCTGACTTTAAAATAACCCTGATAAACCCTTTGACAATATTTTTAATTGTAGTTATCCATAAAAATAAACCATAAAAGCTGTCTATATAATGTGAATTGTAGAAATAAAAAAAAAATCTCACAAATATGCTGCTTCTGATAATGGATAGTTCTGTGTTTTTACATATCTGTACATATTCAAACATACTATAAAATTCAGATGGATACCCTTGACATGTGTACCCTTGAAATTGTTAATAAATGTAACAATGCCAAGACAATGTCTTCAGAAATGCTTGTCTCTATATTTTACTGAAAAATCTTGCTCCTTTTTCTAGAAATGAGGCCTGTTTTTTTAAATTGAAGTGACTATAGAAATAGAGTGCTCTGCCTTGTCACTTGGCTGGGTTTCATCTAAATTTATAATCCACTTAGAAAGAAATCCTTTTGTAGAAACATGTATTTGTATGGAGCAGACTGATAAAGCCATGATATGAAGATACAAGTATCTCACTTGAAAGAAGATACTCAAAAGAATATGAAGTTCAATGCTGGCAGAGAACCTCTTGTTTGCCATAGAATTTGTTTGTTCAGAAATGGATTTACAATGCTATAGGAAGCAATGTTGCCATTTCAGCTCACAGGAATCTTGACTACCAAAAGAGAAACTTATCTTCTTGGAAAAAAACAGCAACCCAAACAACAAACTTGCATTTGATTTTGTAGGTGAAATTTTAAATTTTCATGAAATATTAAACAGAACAGCAAGAATCATTACTCTATCATTAAATAGCAGAACCAAATTCTGTGTAGTAGGATAAATCATCTAAAACGTAGGCATTTTGTTCTTTGGGGCTTTTTCATTGTGGTTCACATGCTCTTACAAATTCTTGGAAATATGTTGTGGATTTAAGGAATGGTCTTACTACAAATAAAAAAAAAAGAAGAAAAGTAGCCATATTTACATTTTATAAAAGGTATTCAGTTTATGGTCTCTTAATATTAATTGTTTCTGTAACGAAAGTAAAACCACAATGCAGCCAGCATGAAGTCTTTTTATCTGTAGGCAGTGGTGTGTAATCTCCTATGTTTTATCTCCTGTTGCCAAGAATAGATAGAAAAATATCAGCAGCTTCCACTGATAGTTCAGCCAGGCGAAAATCAGAGCATGGTCCCTTAGGAAGTCCTGATATTGTGACATTTGTGTCAGCCTAAGTCAAGTACTCAAATTGTTTTGTAAACAAAATATTCAAAGAGTTCAAAAAGTTTGCAACTTAAAAATGACAGCATTCCTTGTTACAATTGTGTTTGTTGTTCAGCTGAATATCCTTGTGCTGCCACATCAATGAGGGCATACTTCATGCTTTCCTCCTGCTTTTCTTATTCTACATGACTTGACTTTATCAAACAAGACATTTATCAATGTCATAACCTGTCCAGGAAAGTCTGGATCCCTAGGAAATCCAGTCAGCAGTGTATGCATGATTGGCATGACATCACTAGTAGATACAGCTACACAGTGAATAACTCATAAGAAAACTGTACTTAAATTGGGCAATTTAAAATGTTTTGGTTAGATTCAAATTTATTAATCAAAATAAATTAATTAGTCAATTTCAGTGAGAAAAAATATTAAACCTCCATGGAATTTCCACAGGGAAATTTAATTTTTAGAAGTCTTTATTTATTATTCCTTACCTAAGTTCAATTTCTTTGTCCAGCTCATAGGTATCATAGCACCTAGCTGTAAAATAAAAAATAGTAAATTGAAAACTGTGTTTGGAAGATTTTTATGCAATATATTGAAGAGAGGAGGAAACCTCCATCCATTTCTGGCATCAGAGTCTGCTCTGTGCTATGTATTGGTAGAAATATATTGTACTCATGACTGAAAGGGAGGCAACTGTCAAGCTGAAGAGACTTCAGAGACAGTTGAGCACAGTGCATCAGGAATTGTGGTCTGCATACAAGCTGTGGGCCAGCCAAATCTATGCCAAAGCAAAGGTGGAGATTCTCCTTCCATGTAAAAACACTAACTGTAAGAGGTCTCTATAGGATTTTCTGAGGGCAATGTCTGTGCCCCGTTACTTAGCAAAAGGATGTTGCTGTTAATTTTGCTGGAAAATGGTTTTAGCTTTCAGTACATGGACCAGACCAAAGAAAAAAAATCAAAGTTGACTGTCAAAACTTGACTCGCTGCTACATATGCTGTAAATTTATGCTGTTATGCTGTGTTACTGAAATACATTTTCTAAATTAACAATACAGTATGTTTTCTATTAGTCTTTCTGTCACATATGCATATAAAGGAAAAAAGATAGAAGAAAACAAAGATATTAGCTGAGGAAACTTCATTTGCTACTGTGATTATTTTGAGAAAAAGAGGAGTTTTTAAAATTTATTTTTTAGCTGAACAATCTGAAAAGCTCATACAGCTCCCTGTCCTTGGCTGACTCTAGATCCATTGACTTAAAGTCCAAATATTGATATTTATATGAAAAATTGTAATATGGAGCTTAATTTTGATGGGAAAATATTAACAAATATATATGAAAAAAATTCATCCCAGTAGATAGAAGTACCACATATTAATTAAACCCAAGTACACAATAAGATAAAAAATTGCAATCAACTCCATTCTGCTGTAAATATTCAAGAAGGCCATTATTTTTAGGCATGATTTGGTATTATCTCCAAACCATTGACAATTATTGAGCTCAAAACACCAAGGAGCATTTGCAATGAAGTGCTGACAAACATCTTAATTGTAAATCTCTGAAGATCTGATTCATATTAATATGGAAATTAAATATTAAAAGGCTAATGCTGGACTTTGCAGTCTGTTATCTTGCATCCTACGCACTTGCAGTTTCACAGATCAAATGTTTCTTTAGTATTCCAGAGGAGATTGCCTTTATTTTAGTTCAGAAAATAATAACCTATCTGCTTAATATATGCATATTAGACATATGACTGTTTCAGTAAAATACTGGAAATTGCACATGCTCTTAGGCATCCCTGGAAACATTTACTCACATCTGGGGCATTAGTCAGTGTGGATGGGTCATGCAGGGCACACTGGGATTCAGGCAAAGGGATTACCTGTGCCTGTGGTTAGATGTATGCCCCTGGGATTTCTTCCTCGAATCCATACTGGATGTGGCTACTCTGAGGGCAGGGATTGCTCTGCAGTATATTCCAGATCCTCCTGGTCCTTTCCTTTGCTGGGTTGAGTACTTGGCCTGAGGATTCTAAACAGCAGTGGCAAGATCCTCCCACCCTAGTTCTACGAGGCACCCAGCAACTATGATGCCCTCCCAGTTCCAACTCTTACAGTTATAACTATTCATAAATTGGAATAATTCTGATAATTGACTTTAAAAATAGGAATATTTTTATGCAAATCTGTTAAGCTAAGCTTAGCCAAAGTAGTCAGTCACCTGCACATTCCTAGAAAATAGTCTAATACAGACTTCTTGTACCCAATTATTTTCTAAAAATATTAAGATACCTTGCTAACAAGAAGATTCTGGTATACTTGGTGCTTGTATCATACTGAGACCATTACCATCAACGTATATGTTGCACCCTGTAAAATCAGAGGTACAAATCAGTCATGCAGACTTAGATGGAAATGGCCTGCACAGTTTCACACGGAAATGGAGATTTGCTAGAGGCTAAGATGTCATGTGGAAACACTACATCTCTCTAGGGAGCTGAGAACTTCTTTGGCAGAAATGGTGCTAGATGCAAACACATGCATGCCTCAAATGAGTGTGGGGTATTTCATGCATCAGTATAATGTACCAAACAATTAATCATATCCTGGAACTCTTTCTGTGACATAAGGAGCAGATGATATTTTCTCCCTAAAAATGTTCAAACATTCTAAAGCCATCCCTTCTAGAAAGGACAAGATTTTACTTGGAAATAAAAACCTTGGAGAGATTTCTTTTTCAAAAAGAGAAGCACTGTTATCTGCATTCACAACTTCATGAGAAGATATGTATTTCAGAAGGACATGCTTTTAAATGTTCATCTTTGACTGAAACTTTTAGTACCCTGTAGTTTCCAAAGAAGCGTCTTTAAAGAAGTATCAGTCAATTCAGGCAGGTAGATAATATACAAATTTTCATGGCATATGTAATTTTCTGCCTCAAGCCAATCATTCATTCAAGATAGATATTATATTATAATTCAGGAAATCCTACTTGAGGAGTCATTATAATTAGCAATCCTGAGCTGCGCACTTGTCAAAAGAAAAGTTTTGCATTTACGTAAGTAAAGACAAGATTTTTTTTTCTCCTCTCTCTTTTCCTCATCAGAAGCCAAAAATTTTCAAGTAGCTTGTCATAAGATGTGTCTAAAGTACAGATATCCCTAATGGATGGCATCTGATAAATTCTTTTTAAATATTTTACAGTAAAGGGCAGCTACAGCAAGCAGTTGCCATTTGTTTGATATTGTTAATCAAGGTTTCCTTGAGAACAGGTGGCACATACTCAGGATGAGTTCATATTATCTGTATTTAAATATTCTTTGTAATAGAGGATATTTATACTGTTGAATGACATTACATATAAAGGACCATTGTTTGACTGGGTAATAGGATTTATACAAAGATATGATAAGCTACCCCTTCCACTTAAGATTGGTCTTGAGAAGTTTCTTTTAATATTATCAACTGAAGAAAGATTTTCTGTAGAAAGACTTAAATAAGCAGTCAGGTCTTAGAGGAAAGAGCTTTTTTTTGTAATAGGAAGCTTAAAAAGAATTTGAGTTATCTAGTGTCTTAAAAGCTTTGCAATGAGTGTAAATGAATGCCATTAATCAGATTTTCCTGTTTATTTGCCTCTAGACAAAGTGACCAGGAAAGGTGCATAGCACTGAACACCTAGAATACATAGTAATAGTATTCTGTAGTGGTTTTTAAAGCTAAATTAATTACTTGCGAACAGAAATTTTACTACCTGAGATGGAAGTAAATGTAGATGAAGACCTACAATGACATCTGCCAACAAACTCTTTAAAATAAATTCTTTGATCTGAATGACTAATAAAGACCAGATATTTTCTTACCCTCCTGTTTGATTCTTTTTTTTTTGATAGAATTGCAAGCTTAACATACTTATTGATCAAAAAGTAATATTTAAAATTAAGAACTTACATAATTGCTTAAACATACCATCAATAAGGAAAACAAGCATTCTCACATTCCTAAAAAAAGCATGTTCAATGGACTGGATGCTTCAGACAGCATTACTCTTTTCATCTTCATCTCTTTATTCTCCTGATCTTTACTTAATCAGTCTCTACCACTCCCTTCTTCATTATTCCTATTTTGGGTAGCACACAATTCCAGCTTGATATTTCCATCACTTAATTACATTACTAGTAAATTATCATTAATTATTAATCAGCACAGATATGTTTCAGAATAATACTAGATATGGATGATGCAGGTACCCATTGTAAATTGGCATTTCTTCTGGTGTCAGCCATGACTTCTTGCTGTACACAGTATGAGGAACTAACATAGTATTCATCTCGAAGACTCCATTTGACAATCCATATGTGGCAAGAAACTCTTTATGGCGGAAATTTTCCACAGTCAGTTGTGTCAGTTTGTCAGAAAATCTAGCAATAGCATTTATGGTTTTATCCATTGCTACAGTTCTAGGAATAAAAATATTATTGATTTCATAATTCTTGCCCAAAAAGTTGTCCAGACTTAGAGAGGCCTGTTTTCAAACTATATTCTCAAGTTTTTACTTTTCCCTGAAAAAGCACGCACAATATCAAACTGGAAATGTGTGCTCTGTGTACATAAATCCTAAAGGAAGTCCTCTGCTTCATTAACGTAAAAACCTTCTCTGGGTCTGTGCTCTAATGTCATTGCTCCTGTCATGTTTAAAGCAGTAATTATGATCGATTTACTGTTAGCATTTGTGTAATGACATATATGCAAAATACCATGAGTTCTCCTCCGCCTAAGATTTAGAAATTCAGTTTTCAAAGATTAGTCTTTTGTTGGTCTACAAGTCACTTGTGAAAGGTCTTTGACATGTAATTTATCTCTGTAATGTATTATTTTTTTAAATCAATCAATAAATAATTTGATGAATTTGATGAAGCCTACTTTGTTCATGAAAATGCACAAATTATTTCACTATTTCTGGATCTTTTGAGTCCAGCTTTTTTCTCCTGAAAATTAATGGATGTGTTGGCTTTTCGTTGCATATCTCAGCATCTTCTATTAATGCCTCCCAGTGCATGCTGAGGTCCATATTAATTGTTTGACCTACAGCGTGTTCTTGTTCTGCTAGTCACCAGGCATGTTTCACAGGTTTGGAAGTGTTTTACTAGCATTCCTTAGGTGATGAAACAAAATGCCAGGGAATGCTTTCTATAGGGCTCAGAATCCATACCAACTCTTTACTCAGAAATGTCTTTTTTATTTTTCAATGTTTCAGTTAATATTGCTGATGCCTAGAGAAACAGATAATGCAATTTTTCTTAAATGTCCCACCATCTGCTTTGAGCACCAATAAATGTGTTTCTAAATATATTCTTATCTGCTTTGAGTATAACTTTCTTTCCTGAGATATCTACAACTCTTTTTTGAGTTAATGACTGAAAACATTTTAAGGACATCTGATCATATATTTTCTGCAAAAAGGATAAGAAGCATCTCACATTTTAGATGATTATTTTAAGAATCATTATATGTTTATATCTCCAGTGACTTCATTACACCATCAACAACATCTGGTGGGATTAGTTGACCAATTGATAGACTGGCAAGGACTTTTTGGTAATACTCACTATATTATTCCATTTTCTCAGGTATTTAATGTAGGATTTGAAAGTGTCCTTGATTTTTTAAACAAAAAACCAAAAAACAAAAAAACAAAACAAAACAAAACAAATATTGCAGAAGTTATCAAGGGTTTTTTCAGTTCTATTAGATTCCCCAGAAATCTCATAAAAATACTTCATCGCTTAGGAATTGAGGTGCACCTATGACAAAATTCTTTTTAAGAATTGTAATCTGAATGATTGCAATAGGTTGCTTCTATTGCCAGATGTACTGTGATTCTCCAGTCTGAGACAACAAGCCTCCAAACTCGAGCTAACAAATACATCCATCATCTCTTCATAGATGGTACATCGGAGTCATAGTTTGGATTACATGTAAAAATTCAAGCAGTCATGACATAGAGCATGACAGCCTTTTCTAACTTCTCATAAACCTAAACAAAACGTCAAATCAGTATAAGAAATCCAAAATAGTGAAATGCTTCCATTAGCATACTCTCTTTGATAACTGAGGTGCCCTTCAGATAGACACATGCTTTGTGAAAATGAGTAATTATAAAAGACTTAATCAAAAAGCACTTAGCAGATGTTATCTCAAGCACTGCTGATACTTTTAAGTGCATCTCCAAGTGGGCAACATCAGAAATGTAATTATCTTGTACGCAAGGAGAAAATTCACTCAATGTTAATCTAAGAAGTGTTTTTCATACAACTTCAGCATTTACGTGTTCTCCAGTGACTGGTTCATAACAGATGAAGGAGGACAGATTTATTTTAGGGGAATGAATAGTGGAAAAAGTAGAATCTTTTATCAAAGTTCACTACGACAGTACCACAAACCAGCAATGGGAGTATCCCATAAACTAAATGTAAGATTATTTTAGTTTGGAAGCAGGTAAGCAAACATAGGAAAATAGGAAATAGTATAAATAGCATGTCTGTCAATCCTTTTTTTTTCCGTCGNATTTACCTGTACTGGAAATTGAGAAGGCTCAATCCTTTCTGAGCATTTTAATGGGACAGAAACAATATAATTGCATTGATTGTTTTGTACTTACTTCTTGCCCTATTAGCTAATGTGGTTGATGATGCTGATCTAATAAAAAGAGACAGAAAAGCAACTTGCCCTAAATGAGACAGCACTCTTTCCTCAGATCTGGCTTTTTTTTCCAGTATGGAGTTCTTCTCTATAGAAAAGTTTGAATACTTCTTGTGGAATGATTTTTTCTTGCAAAATGAAGAGTTTGAATCTCTCCCTGTGATAATTCAGTGACACTAAAAATATTCCAGACACCTGTATGTTCAGAGTATTCAGAACTAAGCACTTCCTCTGTCTTTCCTCTGTTTTTATGACTTCCCCCTTATGACCCTGTTTAATATTGGTTGAGTTTTTAGAGGGAAGGACACCATGACTCCTTCACCCTTTGTACTTAAGTGTTATTTTTCAAACATAAACTGTTCTACTTAAAATTTCTTTCATGTCTTCTATTTCTTATTTTACTAATCTCAACTCCATATTTAGCACTTTCAGAAAACTTTCTTGGATATGCAATAAAATCTCTTATTTTGAACAAAAGAATTTGAATGTGAGGCATGCCTGTAACCTTCCTTTCAGTTTATGATATGTATTCTTGGACTTTTTTTTAATTCGCTGACTTTCATCAATCTTTCAACCAACACTAATCTTTCTGTAAGGATTTGTAACTTTTTCAAACTAGCAAAGAGATTATTTCTAATGAACAGAACCATTTCTTCACAGACAGTGTTTTCCAGATTATTCACAGTCTGTATTTTGTTACTCTCTTCTCTGCTGCTATTGTGACTTCACTGCTGCTGCACAAACGGGCCTTTTTATGAGAAAGAGCTTCTTCACCAACAGTCTATTTACTCTGTAAGTTGAGGAACTCATCTACTTTTTTCTTTATGATAAAAATTTGGTTCTCTTTACCTGCACATAAAGTATTTTCTTTACGGGGCTTTTGTTCCTTTCCATTTTACTTAGGTGCTTGTTTTTCTTAGACAAAACATCTCACTTGTTTAAAATCACTTGGAGATTCACTGTTTTTCTCTAGCCAGCATAATTTTCTAGTTGCAGTTTTGACAGAAGATTGTTCAAAAACTGGTTGTTATGAATATGCCTTTGCTTCTGCTGGTATCATATCTGCATTATTGCTGCCTGGCTGAAGTTTTCAGTCGTGCCAAAACTGGAATGTGACTGAATGTCAGAAGAGGATGCTGTGAATTTGTGTCCCTAAGTGGCGTTTACTTGACATATAAATCTTCTGAAATTCTGTCAGTATTCATGTCTTTCATGCACATTTAAAAGGATCTATCTTTGCTGCCTAATTTCATAAATGAGACACTTATGTTTCAAATTTGCAATAAAATACTGCATTGATTATAACTTACATTATGCAAATGAGAGAGATACTAGCAATATATAAAAAGCTCATTCTTGTGTTGTGACATCAAATTTTAGTTCACATAAAATAGAAAATGTGCTCATACATAGAAATAATCCTGCTTGACTCAAAGTTTGCCACCTCCAATGATAGTTGTTTGGAACGCTTCATTGCCTATAGCTTTGAGTGAGTTAGAGACCTAGAAATGGTATAACCATAATGAAAGTATATTAACATATTCAATCCAAAAACATGTTAACAGAAGCAATAACCCTCCTCCTGAACAATTCCTGGGATGAGATTCTCAATTCTCAACTGAATTTTAAATTTATTTCTCATGATCTAAGGAAATATAAAAACCTGGAAAATCTGTTTATCTGAATCCGAGAATGGTATGGTTTCATTAAATATTGGAAAGAACACAAGCTCAAGTAGGGTATTTTTCCTTTTTGTTTGTAATTTGTATGATGAAGGGATAGGTTTTGAGAACTGAAGTAACAGATTTTTTTAATGTTTGGCCCAATTACAATTTGTCTTGGAAGAACCCTTCTATTTGACAGCAAATATATGTTTTCCATGTCCTAAATAATTGGTTTCCACCTTCCAAACACATTACTTTATAAGACATCATTTTTCTTTGAGGTAAAAATTATAGGAGGTAGAGACATTTACATTCTATGGAAGAAAATAGTCATTAAAAGTGGGCTTTCTGGCTACTAACTTGCAGAGTACAATTGCCTGAACAAAAGACTTAGGCCTATTACAGCCATCTGCTGACCCATTATGTATCAAGGCTTTTCCTAAAGTGCCCAGAAAACATCTTTTAGTTGCAGTATCTCTTTTCTTGGGGAAAAAAAAAAGTTTGGAATCTGTGTTTTACTGTCTTTTTCTCTGAATTTCATGACTCTGAAAGCCACACAGTGAGTGATGTGTTGTTGGTGACAGCCCTGCCGAAGCTTTAGGCTGTTGCTGCTCTAGGTAAGAAAAGTAAGCCTGCAGTGAGAGCTGCCAGGGGCATCAGGCTTCCCTGTGGACAGCAGCTGACACAGAGCAGTTCCCTCAGGAGCAAGAGCTACCGCAGTAGCAGCATGCCTCTTTTATCTCAGGCTCTGGCATTAATATTTTTGCAACTCCCATTTTGCAGTGTCTGGCAGCCAGCTTGCTCTGATCAATTGCTTCTAATTTTACCTGTGTGTAAATCTGACAGTGAAGGGAATCTGCACAATTCTGGCCTTATAACAGTAAAACAGGTCTACTTGGTTAAGATCTGGTCAGGCATAAGTCACAGACAATGGGGATGTTCACTGTGTAAAGTAAGCACATATGCAGGGTGATAAACTTCACTTAGCTAAGCCACAGAGATTTTTCCTGACAGCCTTCTCATGGCTGAGCTTCCAAATTAAAAAACGTCATGGGCAGCTGTTAGGGTTGATGAGATCAACCGTGGAGTAAGTGTTTTTTTGTTTTGTCTCAGGAGGTGACAGCAAAGAGCAATCTGTAGATTAGTTATGAGTACAAGCCTGGGCTAAGTGAATAGGGGAGAAATTCCACATGGAGATCATAGAGAGGTAGGTGGACACTATCTCTTTTCTATTTAGATCTGACACTAACTCAAAGCTTCCACAGCAATGAATGGAACCTAAGATACTATGAATTTGGGGCCAAAAATTCCAGTCATTCATTTTAGGAAATGAATTTAAGATAACGATGACACACACTCAGACAAAATGTGATAACATACGACCTGCCTGATTAGTGTTTCGTAAACCACTGCTGTATTTTATCATAAATGACACTTTGTTCCTACTTGAGTGTTGCATATGAGGTTCCTATGAAAGAAAGAAGAACAATAATTTATGATTACTACCTCCACTACAAAAAGAAAGCTCATATGAAATTCTAAATCAAGAAAACAGATCTTATCATCAGCTGCTTGTGTGAAGTAATATACTCCAAGCACATAGAACTCATTGTTAGAGAAAATAAGGAATATAAGGCTGTAATTGTCATCTTGGTCAAGAGAAATGTAAATGTATCTGAAAAAAGGATGAAGAAAGTTAAAAGAAAGGATCAGTCATTAAAAAGTTTAGTATTTAGGTAAACAAAGCTCTTGTAAGTTAATTCGGGTGAATGTTCTTGCCTTTTCGTGTTATTGTAGCTTCATAGCTCAGTCTGTAGAGAACACGCTTAGCTCTCTGGTGGTGACTTGCATTTGAAAACTAAACTATACCATATGTTTAATGTAGAAGCTTCTTTCATACAAGTGAGATTTTCAACTTTTCACATGATATGTTTGAATCACTAATTGCTAATTGCAGATTCCCTCACTGCTCTTTTTAGTGACATATTTGTACCAACCACAGAAAGATTATATCAAGAACATCAATTGGTGCATAAATATTTATGAATACTTAAGTGGAATAATCAAGTGTAATAAACTCTCCAGAGATACTGCTGGTATCTGAAGCAAATTTTAAGAATCATATAATGTGTACATACAGTCTGTGAAAAATGTTAGCATTTGCCTTGCTGGAATCCCTCTGTTATTAGAGGAATTATTTTGCTTTTGAGCTTTCCAAACAAACTTTTCACTTAAAACAAGGGGTTTTTTTGCTGGGGAAGAGATCTCTAGGCTAGTAAGGATAATTTTATTCCCAGTTTACTTGTCGAGAGACAGCAGTGCCAGATAGCTTGTGACTTAAAATTTTACTTGCACTGTAGATTTTTCCCTTCAAAAGTACAGACCTTCTCTAATTTCTTGTGGCTCTTTTATCAGCAGAGGCTGAAAGGTAGCCCTGCACGGTAAGAAAACTAAGCACACCACTAGGGACCTACAAGGCACCTTGTTCCACTCTGTGAGGCTTTTCAAGTGGAGAAGCCTCAAAAAGTGCAAAGGGAAGAGAGTTGTTCCCCATTCCTGCTTCCCTTTAGAAGGACAAGATATTGCTGGATATCTAGAGGAATTTCCCATTATTGTAGCAAATTTTGTGAAGTTGCCCTTTTTCTTTCGTTGGACTGAAAAAGAAGTACTGATTACAAAGTTTTATATTAGCATGTCTCTGGCAACTCACTGGCTTCTAGGAAGCATACTTACAGGTAATATGTGTAATATAGAAATAATTGATTCTGCATAATGGCAACATTTATGGAGATCTTCATGGAAAAATATTTTTTTTTCATATTTTGACAGAAGCTAAGACCTGAAAAGCAGATATAGCCAATCCTACATATTCTCTCTTGCTGTCAGGATGCTAAGCCTCTGCAATTGATTATTTTAATTCTCCAGTCATTCCAAAATCTTTCTATTTACTCGTAAGTTCCACTCGGCTTAGTCTCAATAGACAAAGCTGTGTAATGTCCGCCTCACAGGAAAGAGCATTATCCAGGAATCCTGACTTTAGGTCTCATCATGACCATTCCTGGACCTCAGCTTGGTCTAAGGGTTTGGACTATAGCCCTTTAAACTTCTTGTCTTTGTAGACCGATATGTTAGACTTTAAATCTAGAAGTAAGATATTTACCAGTTAAGATTATTATAAATTCTTATAAAATTAAATTCTTAATCTAAATTCTACAAGTGATTTCCTCCATCTTTTTAGTACAGCAACTAGAATTTTGAGTCCAGAAACCAATCCTCTCACCCCTTAATGCACAAACCCTTCCATTAATTAAATATAAAACTAGGAATTCATTCAAATGAGTCCTGTATTACCTGTTATGAATTCTATTTCACTGTAGTTTCAAAGCTTTGAGCTTTGAACATTATTTTTATATAGCATATAACAAAACTGATGGCCCAAATATACTGATTCAGTTTTGGCAGTTCTAGGCTACAATCTTGCAATGAATTCAGTGATGACAGAGATCGTTACAAAAGTCAGGATCAAGACTTGACACGAAGAAAAAGCTAAACAGATCAGGGTCAGTGTTGTGTATGCACTGAAGAACTGATTTATGTGCTCATATCCTATTAACTGTTATTTAGTGCTGAAGTGATTTGCTGAGTTTGTCCCTGGAAGATTTCCATTTCAACTCATGAAAAATGAGAATCACCACTGGACATTTCCAATAGTCTCACAAGAAACTGACTAAATATTGTCATTTCAACTGAGGCAGATCACTAAATCAAATGAAACATAAAGTGCTGAGGGTTTATTTTGGTAATAACATAATCCATTTTACACCACATCCCCTCTCTCTATTTCATGCAAGTAGTTATTATAGGTAAGGAAGGAAAGAGGAAACTGCACTGTCCCTGTTCATTGAATAAGGGAATTCAGCATCCAAAGCTTGGTCTTGCATATTTCGTTACCGTTAAACACACAGAGATAAATAAAAGAGTTCAATGTTCCATTTTTATTTTAATTTCCAAAGGCATTTCATAAAGCTCTATAAGTTCACACAGTGATAAAATCCTCTTTAAGTAACTTTCGGTATTAATAGTGACGTGATGATCTTTTTTCCCATTAAAAATGTTTTCCTCAGTGATAAACAATCAGCTTCAATGTCAATTATTTTGACTCTATTTTGTGGAGAGATGAATAACCAGGCACAGCTAAATACTGCTGCAGGACAGGTTCATGTGGATGTATAACTTTATTCTACTTGTAAACATTCATATATAATAACAACAAATATATATTTGTAACCCCTTTTTTCCCACTCTTCATATAAGAGAAATATTTAATATGTTGCTTTAAAAGAAAGGAGCAGAGTTACTTATTAACCAAGGTTTTAAACCTTCATTTAATTTCCTTTTTCTCTTGGGCCATAAAATAACTCATGAAATGTGAGATGTTTAGTATGACTAATTAATCCCCATCTGATGTTTTTTCTAATATTATTACCATATTAATTAGCTAATTACCCTAACATTGCCAATGGTAATAAAAGGAAAGCTATACTGCAACCACTCTTGTTGAGTTGTAGTCTGGCAGACCTCATCGAATTTAAAGTATTTCTGAAACAAATTGCAGTTCTAGTGGGGGAGTATAAGAGTTGCACCCTGTATTAAATCTATTTGACACCACAGAAAGTCTAGCTACCAGGCAACTTTAAGGCAACATGCCTTTTATACCACTAGGTGCAACCTGAGAAATTGATGTTCCCCTTCCCATCTATGAAAATAAAATCTGTACCAACAGGTAGAATTTTTAAGACAAGGAGGAAATTATTCAAAAAGTCAGCATATTTCAATTGAGTACATAGATCGATAGACAGATAGAAAACCGTTAAGTAATCAGACATTATTGTGGTGGAATTATTTAAAGACTGACAAACCAGGCCAGTTTTCAAACTTCACTGAATGAATTAGTGGTGTATTTCTTGCTAAAGTTGCACTTGGGAATCATTAATCATAATCATTACATATGCAAAACTGTTCTTTACACGTATGTTCTGAATTATCTGCGAATATAAAATAACAGAGCACCAATGATCTATAGCTGCTAACAGTGGCCATGCTTCGTGGTGTTATTAGTCACTGACATCCAAGTGATCAGGCTGGAGGACTCATTGATGTAGGGCCAAAACCAGCAATTTTCTCATCTTTCTTTGATTTTTCTATACTTACGTCTGATGGCTTTATGTAATCTTCCTCTCCTCAGAAGGGGGATCTAATCTGTTCCGATCATGTTTCTCTACGTTCCTTTCTTTTGCCAATTATCCTTTTGTGTATCCAAGGAATCCTGTTTGTACTCCTTTAGACTTACTTTTTCTCTGTCTTGCACTTCTACGTTAATTAGACACATACCTTTGCATGCCAACACACCCCTCTTTGCTTGCCACTTTGATGGCCATACTGCCCATATACTTAGTGAAATGTTTATATATTTTTTCCTGGTGAGACCATGATACAAAATATCATCAAACTGTTTTAAAATATGTTAGTTTGCATATAATCATATTAAAGGCAAGTCAATATTATCTATATCCTTATCATCACACTATTAAATTTTAAATGCTTTAGTTACAAGGGTTAGGCAGCAGAGTGTCAGCTCATGTTAATTGCAGCTGAAAATGATTACTTTGACATTTTTCTATGGTAGCTGCATAAAACATTTTTGGTTAACTCACCTCAGTGAATGATGAAAAAATGTTTATGTATATTCAGGTTCTGAGTTCTGAAATATAAACTTACTTTATTTCAGTACAGCACTTGCAGAATAAAGAAGAAAGGGATAAAGTTTGAAATCCTCACTTTTCTTTGACTAGTAAACACCTCTTAAAAACTTTCTTTTCAGCCTACATCCACAGTGTTAATATTAGATTTGGTTGTCGTTTTAAAGTTGTACTGATAATAAAGAGCATCTCTGATGAGTTCAGCTTGTAGTCTAATAATCTAAACTACGTTCATGAAGGTAGCCTGATGCAAGCCCACAGAAAGGAAGGAGGATGTGTCAAAATGAGACTTGTCCTGGCAGCAGTTAATGGTTCCATGCCATCTTCACTCAGTCCTTTGTCAAAGCAGTTCCTTAGCTGTGCTCAAATTCCTTATACAAACAAGTGCTCATCAGAGTGTAAGAGGATCAAGACAGTAGAAAAATGTTCAGTGTTTACTTCCAATTTCATAGCTGTCCTCAGAGCAACCCAAATCTCAGCAGGACCCACTGAAGTGGGTGATACAACATTATCACCATAGAACACATGGACTCACATTAGTCATGCTACAATGGCATTTAAACTGCGCTTGCTTATCTGAAGAGAAAGAGATCATAAATCCTATCTTAAGCTTTCCTAGAACTTTCTGCTTGTAGCTTTTTCACTACAAGTTCACCTTTATCATCTTTTATCCTCAGGTGCTTGTTCCCACTGGCTGATAATCCTAGGAGCTGATATACCACCTCCACCAAGCACATGGCAAAACTTGCTCTAAATCAAATGTTTTGTTTGGACTTCTGTTCCATTCTTGTGGATAGCTAAAGGAGAATCTTTGACTAAAAAGTGTTATTTTCCTTTATGTTCTGCAAGACACCTTGAATGATACTCTTCTGTGCAAATGAATGCGTTCAAAATACCACAGGAATGAAGAAAGCAGCCTGTTTCCAGAGTTTTCTCTGGGATAACTTAAGTGAAAACGTGGGGAATCCTGACTTACTGTTTGTGCAAAGCTACTTTATATTCTTGTTGCAGTTGAATCTCATTCACTTATAGCATTGAGAATTATTTGTGAAAACATCTAAGAACCAAAACGTAAGGGGAGTTAATATTACAGCATAAGATACATAGATTTTGTCTTTATAATATATTTAGTGCTTTAATCAATGATGGTGTTTTGCAGTTTAAAAGTTGTTGTTAAAGTGCATTGCATTTGAAAGGTATAAATGGTTTTCAAAAATGTATTTATTAACTTATTTTCTCTATCTTGAAAATGGAAAAGCTATTTCTCAGCCTAATAGGCATTTCCAGAGCAATTGCCATTTCACTAATCAACACTATAATAGATGCAAAAAAATGAAAAACAATACTTTAGCTAGCACATGTATTTCTCACACTCACATATATTGAATGTCATCTCCATGTTATGTTTATTTCAGTAAGAGGGATTTCTAAAATGCCCCTGAAGTTCTTCACCTTGTTAGAAAACTTTTGAAGTTTAAGGAGTTTTTCTTCTCTGCTTGTTACTGAACAATGTTTTTATGGTTGTCAATGCAATTAATTTAGTTACATACCACATGTTGGTTGATTACACCTCTTCATTTTCTGATGTTTTGGAGAATGCAAAAAAAATATCTTTTGCAAATTGAGGGGAGGGAGAAGTAGATATTACTAGAGCAGTTTATCAGAAAATTGTTCCCTGTCAAGTTAAAAGTTCACTTTTCTGTCTACTTGAGGAAGGTATGTAATTTATTCCCATGCCACGTTGGAAGCCATTCTTTCCCAATTTTCTCATGCTGGAAGAATTCCCGGAAGATATCTCAGTGGGTTGGACAAAGGATCCATTTATCTCATATCAAATCTTTACCAATGGCTAAAGAAGTTATCACTAGTATATGCATGCTGTGTATGTAGTTGTCACCACAGAGAGCATGCAAGCTTGAAGGCTGAGTACAATCTGCTCCCATCAAACTTAATACTATCCTGAGCTGGTGAACGAGAAATCAGAGTGCACATATCTGACTTCGTCTCTTACAGCATATTCATGGGTCTGTTGTCCATGAAGTTAGTCAAATGATTGCTGAGCCTGCTGATACTACATGCCTCGAAAATTTACTGTTGCAACTAGTTCCCCAAGATTTCTTATTGTTAGATAAGATTTAAAGAATTGTTTAAACCAATGTATTAGTTTCCATTGTCCTCTGGTCCTACTGTTACATTTTAAATCTATAGATCAATTTAAGACTTTGGATATGTTAATCCTCTCCCTATCAAGCAAAAATATAGGCTGGGAGAAGAATGGATTGAGAGCAGCCCTGAGGAGAAAGACCTTGGGATGTTGACTAATGAGAGCTCGACACGTACACTTGCAGCCCAGAAAGCCAACTGTATCCTGGACGTCATCGAAGGAAATATGGCCAGGAGGTAGAGGAAGGTGGTTCTCTCCTCTACTCTCACCTTGTTAGACCCCACCTGGAGTACTGCATCCAGCTCTGTAGACCCAGCATAGGAAGGATGTGGACCTATTGGGGAAGTCCGGAGGAGGTCCATGAAGATCATCATAGAGCTGGAGCACCAGTTCTGTGAAGACAGGCTGGGAAAGTTGGGGCTATTCAGNTGGGATGTTGACTAATGAGAGCTCGACACGTACACTTGCAGCCCAGAAAGCCAACTGTATCCTGGACGTCATCGAAGGAAATATGGCCAGGAGGTAGAGGAAGGTGGTTCTCTCCTCTACTCTCACCTTGTTAGACCCCACCTGGAGTACTGCATCCAGCTCTGTAGACCCAGCATAGGAAGGATGTGGACCTATTGGGGAAGTCCGGAGGAGGTCCATGAAGATCATCATAGAGCTGGAGCACCAGTTCTGTGAAGACAGGCTGGGAAAGTTGGGGCTATTCAGCCTGGATACAGGGACACCTTACAGCAGCTGGAGAATGACTTTTTATGAGAGTGATCAGACAAGAGGGAATGACTTTTAACTGGAGGAGGGTAGATTCACCATGAGGGTGATGAAGCACAAGTGGCCCAAAGAAGTTGTGGATACCCCATCCTAGGAAGTGTTCAAGGTCAGGTTTGACAGAACTTGGAGCAACCTGATCTAGTGAGTGTCCCTGCCCATGGCATGGGCCTGGAACTGGTGATCTTCTAGGTCTCTTTCAACCCAAACAATTTTATGATTCTATGATGATATTTTTTTGTCCTTCTCTGAAATATCTTGAAACTCCTTTCTTGGACCAGAGCTGGTAACAGTACTCAAGTGATGTGCAAAACAAGTTTTTATTTAGAAGCAAAAAAACCCCAAAACTTTCTTTTCTCTCTCTTTTCTTTTTTTCTTTTTTTTTTTTTATTTTTTCTGAGTACGTTTCCTGATTTTTTCCAACATTTTTTTGCTTATTTTTTTGGCTGTTCAGCATACTGAACTAATGATATCAATAAATTGGTAGTGACAGCTCCAAGTTCTCTTTCCTGAATTGCAATTGCCAGCTCTGACTTCAGTCTTAGTTAGATATGACTTAGACACTTTCTCCTAGATGCATTACTTTTTAATTTAATAAGCTTAAGTGAAGCTTACTTGCTACCATTTTGTTGAAATTCTACTTTATATACTCTGACAGACAGTATAGGTCAATTCCACATACATTTAAGGAGAAAGTTGACTTGTATTCTTCTTTTGGATTAGTTTTTGATGGGTTGTTGTTTAAATGATGCAGCACATATACTTAAGATTCTTTTTTTTTTTTAATTTCAGCAGTCACTAATAATAAGCTCACTTTCAAATGAACAAGGCATACCTAGCTAATTGTATGAAAAGGTACTTTACATACTTTTCCTGTAGATGTAGTATAAAAGCCCAGGTTCTTCCAAATATCAAAGCAGAAGCTCTGTTTAACTGTAGGTTTGTAATGCTCCTATTCCTTAGGAATGACTGGAGTTGGAGGAGTTGTAGGAATGACATCATTTTTACTTGATGATAATGCTGCATACAAGCGAGGCTCTGGACCAATTGCCCTTCCCACTCATTATAGAGAATCTTTCTAAATCTTCATAAAACATAAAAATTTTGCATGTAATCCAAGAATTTTTGATGACTGTGAACTCTTCAGACCTTTTCACACTAAACATAGAGAGTAATTTGTCTCTGTGATCCCCTTTTCTCTTAAGTGATTAAAAAAATATCTAAAAAAACCACTCTCATACTTACCATATATTTCAAGTCTGCCAAAATCAGATTGTTCTATGTGCTTCAGTGTGTAAAAAGCATTATGACAGAGGCTGTCCAGCAACCATTTCCTCTTTCCCTGCAGAGGATATACTTTTCAGGATCTGACAAGTTTTACTTACCCACAGGACCTTACAATCCAGAAGTACTCCAGCTGAAAATTAATTTGGCAGGGATATAAGATATCTGCAGTGAGAAACAGGGCAATAAGTGGATCTAATCTTAGTTACTCCAAGCGCCTCACTTAGCTGCTCCTAAGGTTAGGAACCTAGGCTGGCCAGGAATCATTGATCTCCAGGCAAATCTGTCTCAAAAGTGAATACCAGAACTGCCTCTCAGTATGAGCAGCCATTCTTCCTGGAATTGCCTTTGGACCAGAGGAGAGAATAATTTTTTTATTTAGTTCTTCTTTATAAAATAGGTGTGTTCTCAGAACCAGCAAATACACATAGATTTCCATCATTATCAATAGCAACTGTCTGGCTGAGGTTACTTTGTTGTAATGCAAAGTTCCGCTTCTGTACATTGAGATAAGTCCAGAGTATCACACACAGTAAGCTCCCTGAGAGCGGAATCTGACCCATATTTTCAATTACCTGGCATTTTTTTCTAGCAGAGATAGTATAACAACCTTCAGTATTAAATATGAGCATTCAATTTTTCTGAGCTAATGAATTAAAATGTCATTCAGCAGCTCCAACTACTTATAAATTATGTGAATGAAGAAAATACTTCTAAACCCTTTGGATTCATGAAAAGGAAAATAATTAAAGTTTAGAAGACAATGGCATTGTATCTGTGAGGGTGGATGAAACCTTGGAAGCTGAGCCAAGAGCTCTCAGAAAAATCATAAAATGCTCTTCATAAAATCACAGGAACACAGAATACCACGCTGGAAAGGGACTTCAAGGATGATCTCGTTCAACCATTCTTGGAAAAAGCACAGACAAGATGGCCCAGTACTTTATTCAGCCAAATCTTGGAAGTGTCTGGCACTGGGAAATCCTCTATTTCCCTGGAGAGATTATTCCCATGATTCCGTAATGATTGTTCTCATTATGAAAAGTTGTGTCATATCAGAATGTCTCCAGCTGTAGCTTAAACCCATTACCCCTCGTCTGTTCCATGTGGGTCATTGTACAAATTGAGTCTCCATCTTCTTTGCAGTCACCCTTCAAATAGTGGCACATAATGATAAGGTCTACCCTGAGCCTTCTTGTCTAAAGGCTGAACAGACCCAATTCTCTCACCCTTTCCTCACATGTCAGGCATCCCAGTCCTTTGGTCATCTTTGGAGTCCTCCTCTGGACCCTTTCTAAACTTCCCACTTCTGTTTTTGCACAGCAGGGACCAAAAGTGATCACATTATTCCAGGTGTGGCCTGACAAACGCTGAATAGGGCTGGGTAATGAGTTCTCTATCTCTGCTGGTGATGCCCTTGTTGATGCAGCCCAGCCTCCCATCGGAATGCTTTGATGCAGCAGCGCACTGTTCACTCGTATTGAACTTTTTGGACACAAGGATCTCTACATCACTTTCCAAAGAGTCATTCCCAAGCTGGGTAGATCCCAGCCTGTGCTGCATTTCTAGGTGATGTCTTCCTAGGTGCACTTCTCCTTTCTGAACTTTGCAAGGTTTATATTGGTTCACTCTTCCATCCAATCCAAGTCTTCATGGAAGGTGGCTTTCCCTTCCAAAGTGTCCATTGGGAAACTTTAGAATAACCTTGGGTGGATCCCATGTAGCCTCATAGATTTGTGTGGGTCTACTTGGGATAGCAGGTCACTGATCATTTCCCCTGGTATTTTGGAAAATTTTCCCTGTCTCTGTCTTTCATCTTGGGAAACTGGATACCGTGAGAACCACTGGTCATGCTATTAAAGACTGAGGGAAAGGAGCCATTAAATACTTCAACCTTTTCTTTACCCATTGGCAGTATATTCCCCCCTGCATTCAAGAAACTGTGGAGATTCTCCTTAGCGCTTCTTTTGTTGCTGACACAATTGGAATAAAAGATTTTGTTATCCTTAGTGACAGTATCCACATTAAGTTCTAGCTGTTTTTACGCTCTTCTTTTTCTTTACGCTCTTCTTCTAGCTGTGTTTTTGTTTTCCCCCTGCATAACCTCACAACATCCTTTTAGTTCTACTGAATTGCTTGCCTCTTCTTCCAAAGCTCATAAACTCTCTTTCTTTCTTTGAGATCAAGCCAAAGCTTTCTGCTCCACCTGGCCAGTGATCCTCTCTACCAGTTCATCTTTCTTTTCTTTGTTAGGGTACACTTGATCCCATCTTGCCAGCCACTTATGAACGAATTAAACTGATTTGGGGCTAATACCAGTCCCAGGGGGACCTCACTTGTGACAGGTTGCCAGTCTGAAAAGGGGCTTTTGCCACCACTCTCTCACCCCATCCTCCACGCAGGCCCCTTGTCTGGACCACAATGCTTCAGTTTCTCCAGTAGGAGGCTGTGAGGAACTGTGTTGAAAGCCTTGACTTAATTGTACTGGATTTAAAAAACCTTTCCTAAAAGGAGATAATGGATCTGTTGTTGGTTTCAGAACAGTTCTTGTAGGCCGAGTGTCTTGAACTGTCACAAAATGTTGCATCCATCTTATCTATTAACAGCCTAGGGAAAACCATTATAGAATGCAAAAAGTATGAGACTGGAGTTCCCTTCTCAGGGTTGCAGCTTCTAATGGACTGACTGTCACTGATAAGAAAATGATGGAGGAGCACAATGTTCTTGCAATCTCATTAGCTGGATATATTGTGTGATGCTAAAGTTACCAACCTGCAGAATACTAACACATACCAGCTGTGAAAATAGTGAAGAAGAAAGCAATTTAAAGTTATACATGAAAGTTTTATACTCTAGTTGTTTCTCTGAAATAACAGTTTGGAGGGCTTTTTTGTTTGGTTTTGTTTGCTTGCTTATTTTGTATTCTGTGTTTAACTCTTTTAAGACGCGGTTTAGTTGGTATTAATATTATTATACTAAAAAAATGCCCTTAATGGCACCCAATTGGTAAACCAACCAACCAATCAACCAACCAACCAACCAACCAACCAAAAACCTGCCAAGACAGAGAGTATTTCTTGGATGTGTTTTCTTGTTTCAATGACTTTTTTCACCTCTCTTTGTCCCTTATGCCAAATATTTCAGTGATGCTGCCTTTTTTTTTTTTCAGAAGAGGATTTGAAAATACCCAATAAAGTACAAATGAGGTTCCCTCATTACAATTGCTTGACTGTCCAATACAGTTATTAGAATGTAAATGTGACATTTCTTACCTAGGGGAAAATCAAACCAAAGAGGCTGACCTTCAGTTATTTATACATTTGTAGTAAGCCTACCAATGATATTTTAAAATTGGATGTCGCAGATATTGCTAAATATGATGTAAGTACCCCTCCATACATCTTCATCCTAATCAATAATTTTTCTCTTAAGGTAAAACGCTTGATGCAATAGAAAATCTCATTCATAAGTCTTTCAGAGACCCCTCGGTAGAAGAAATGTGGACTGAGAAACCAGAAACAATGAAATATTTATGGCTTTTTCTTCAAACTACTCAACCTGGAGTTGTATAAAATGGGCTAAAACAGATATTTCAAGTTATAATACTTTGCAATTATTAGCTAAGAACTATCTGCGATAATCTTGTCTCTGCACTAGTCTTAGTACAATTTAGTGGCAGGTTTGTGTACGTTCTTAAGGACTTTGTTTCTACGGTCTTGTTGGATTATGTTTCATGGGTAAGCTAAATTTCCTCATGAGCCTGGAATAATTTGATTTTGGATGTTCCTTCCCCTGATGGATGTTGTCATCTCCATCATACCCATAATGAAAAATACACATGTGCTACAGATACTGTTCCAGCTGCATCCTAGTGCTTTCCTGGCAGTAGTAGCTAATATGATCTCTCCATGTAGCTCAGGAATGACTCATGGGAACATGCTAAAATTATGGAATAGCACTCAGGTTGAAAGCAGGCAGGGGATTTTTTGTTCTTTGCTGTTAAATCGGGAACTCAGAGTCACAATTAGGTATATAAATGCTTCTTGATTAAGAAGGAAAGGTACATATATTTCAAAATGTATCACTTGAGAAATCAGGGAATCTGTACATCCAGGTCTCTGTGGGGTTCCTAGCACGGTCAAGAGCTGTTTTCAACCAAATAATTTTAAGGATTTACCCATGAATTTTGCAGATGATTCCTCAAAAGCTTTTTAGCATGTGGTGGCAAATTTCTTTTAAGGGTGTTGTAGTCCATTGTCTCTGTGGTCAGCTCAGATGTTTGTAAATACTAGTTTCATTTTCCATATGCAGCAACACAAATTGCACCCTTGCATGCTAATTTGCATGTCACTGAACTGTAGAGATGTTAACTTTTTTTTTAACACAGATGATTTTGATAAAGAAGTAGAAAAATGCTGCACTCAAATTAGTGATATCAAGAATGAATGTACAAAAGAAGGTATCAGAACACACAAATATTCCAAATAATCATAGAATGTTCCAAGTTGAAAGGCCTCACAGAGGTCATTGAAATTCAACTCCTTGCCCTGCACAAGATAGTCCTGAGAATCACACCATGTGCTTGATAAAGTTTTCCATACTCTTGTCGGGCTTGGTAACATGACCACTTCCCTGGGGACCCTGTTCAGTGCCTTGTTCAAGTTCCCTCTGGGTGAAGATCCCTTTTTCTAATACCCAACTGTAATGTCTCTTGGCACAACTTCAGGGCATTGACTCAGGTGCTGTCACTGGTCGCCAGAGCAGAGATCAGTGCCTGTCCCTCCTCTTCACCTCATGAGGAAGTTGTAGACTGCAATAAGGTCTCCCCTCAGTCTCCTCCAGGGTGAACACACCAAGTGACCTCAGCCATCCCTCACACAGCTTCCCCTCCATATCCTTCACCATCTTTGTAGTTCTCTTTGGACTCCCTCCAATAGCTTTATATCTTTCTTATATTGTGATATCCAAAACCACACACAGTACTCAAGACAAGGCTACACCAAATCAAAGTGGGAATACCATGTTTCCTTCCTTTATAGTTAATGAAAGAGCTGTGGAACCACAATTTAATTTACCTCTTTATTCTTATATGCATCACTGTACATTCTGTATCAATGCCAACAAGCTTAGCTTTCTATTAAAATTTCTCTACCCTTTAATTTAGAGTGAGGTGACAATCAATTCTGTTTTCTAGAATATTCTTATATATTCTATAAACAGAATTAGATTTTCTATATATTTCTAGAATACTCTAGAATATTCTTTGCAATATCTGGAGCTTTTGCCACCAAACTCATCATATCGAACTAAAAATAACCACCCTGATTCATTATAGATTTTCTACCGGTATTTCTAAGGTAGTAAGTAAGGATAGTAGTAAGTCATTAGAACAATTTGAAATTATCTGATGACAGAATTACAAGCAGAATATAGGCCTTCAAAATATTGCTTGGAACTTTTTTTTTTTTTTTTTAATTTGGTTGGGTCTGTTTTATAGCCCAGTAAACATGGTGAGACAAAATAAAAGGAGAGGTCTCTTAATTGGATGAGTGTTACAAAAGTCTTACCAAATTTATGAGAATTATCAAATCACCCTTTTTCTCTTGAACTAGAGAAAATCCTGTTCCTCAATGCTCACAGCAAAGAAATAGGTAAAACTTAGGAAGTTTTCCATACCTGTAGCACAACCAACCCTCTTCTGCCTGCAGATCTTTTGGTTGTCTCACGCAGCACACTGCATATTTATGGAAATGTCGTGACACACTTGCTTCTCTCATTCAACAGAGGACTGGGGAAGAGTTTTTTTGACAAAAAACAGAATCTCAAGCTTTAAGTATGCAACAGAAGTAGAGCTAGAGGAGCAGAAGCTAATATTATCAAAACTGATTTTTAATTTTTTACTACGTTCAGGATCCAACCTAATTTAGGGAAGGCTTTCATGTTTTTCCTATACAGAATGAAAATGCTGTGAGCTTGAGCAGGATTTGAGCTAAAAAGAATCTAATATATTAAGACTTCTGGAAGTAAAACTAATATGTAAAAGATGTTTACTCTGGATCATTTGTTTGATTTCATAGCAAATCTTAATGCTTCCTTTGAATGTTTTGAAAAGTTACCAAATTTGAATTTCCCCTTCTTTTGAACTTGCCTTTCTGCCTTCCTCCTTCAACAGAATTTGATTTAAAGTTTTCAAGGGCACATTCACTCTTTTCTTTGAAATGATGCCAAAGTCCTTAAAGTCTCTACTGAGAGAATATCTTAGTTAGAAAAAGTGGGAATGAATAAGAGTTTTCCAATATTCTAATCAAAAAGAGCTATAAACCATTCCCCAAATACACACTTCAAATGAAAAATTTAATTTGAGTTTTAAACTTGAAAAATACTGACAAGTCTTATTCTCAGGATTCAACATTTGTATATGTGCTCTTGTTTGTTTGTTTGTTTGTTTGTTTATTTGTTTAGAGGAGCTTTGATATCCTTGTGGGATTAAGATGAAATGGCTGAACTGAATGTTAATTGAAACTGGTCAATGCATTTTGTGGAGAAAAAATCCCAGCTCAAGCATGTGTCTACATGCTTCAACCTTACAATAGAATCTCTGGATGGCCATAAATACTTTTTGAAATTAAACCTCATGTTGATGATAGAAAGCAAGATACACCTGTCACATGATTGGACTTTTATGAGATAATTTTCTCTCTAGCTTTTGAAGTATTCACTCTCTTGAGTGCTTATTATCTTTTTGCTTGCTATTTTTGTCATGTAGAATTATTTAATTCAGAAAAAAATGATTTGTTATGCTGGAAAATGTAAAAAAGTTCAGTGTCATATTTTAGTACATGGTAGATGTCTTTTAGTGAGAAATGTATGAAAGTATTTCTGTGAAAATTGTTCTTTAAAGCATTTTTGGTTTTGTTCTTCGTATTCTAGATTGGTTACATTTTTGAAAATATCCCTCATGTCGTTAAAAATATGAACCCAGAAATTTCTGAGATGGTTTTGCAGGAAGTACAGCTGCAATTCCAGTTTCTCATTTAGCTCATATTTTTTTCTATGGTCTTGTTAATCAGTTCTTTCTTTGTCAGAGAGGGGGATAAATATATCCATTACATTGTTTTGAATTCTTAAGAGTTCACTGTATATGTAAATAACCCATGCATGACAATTCTACTTTTTAATCTTTTATCTAGAATGCGGTATCTTCTTGGTGTTGTAGGTCCTTGCCAGCTAGTGGAATAGCCCAGCACATTCTGACATTCAGATTTCCATCATGGCAGGTATTCTATATGCAGCATGAAGTGTAACAAGCTCTTGCTGCTTATGAGACCTTGTGTCACCAGGAACAAAGCAGCCCCTGGCAGATACCAATGATGAGCTGACTCCTTGCCTCTTCTCTTAGCTCATCATTCACTTTCAAGAAAAGTGGAATTATCCCAGCTATTTGCTGCTCTCCAAGTCACAATGACCTAATTGACTAGGATCGCTGTGAAGAAACATCATCAGTGAGTTGTTTATTGCCTTTAAAACCTGCTTTTTGTAAATCCTCAAAATATTCAGGAATAAAGAACTTATATTATAGTTATGTCTGAGGGACAAACAAAATTTTAACTTTCCATCTACATGCTTGAGACACTTTATGATGTTGTTATTAGTATTTAAAAGAAATACATTTTTAGGCTAGTGTTAATTATCCCTAGGTAAATATCAGTAAGAGCAGCTTCATCTAACATGATTATTAAATGTTGATTTTAAATTAAGAGATATTTGCAATATAAAAGGAGCTTTCATCTGTGTAGAAAGGGTACTTAAAATATTTTAATTTCTGTTTTTTCCACTGTTCCATTTTTTTAATTACCATATTTTCTTTTGCAGTAAATTTTAGCAGAATATAAATTCAAGGGGTAGTTTTTTATAACATCTTTTTAATAGTTATTATTGTGAAAGCCGGGCACTCTGACCCTAATTAACATTGTATGGTATTTTTCACTGCCTGAAGGGACCAGCTAAATTTTCCTTGCTGATCATAATCAAAAGCCTGTTTGTTTAGCAATCATTATTATAATAAAAAGAGAGTGAGTGAGTGAGTGAGTGAGAAGGGGGGAGAGACTATTTATATTAGTGTCTGTGCCCGTACCACAGAGATGTCTGCTTTCAAAATAGAAAGAAAAAGTCCCTCAGCTCCCAGTGATGTTAATGGAAGTTCTCCAACTAAATCCCTGAACATCTCTTTGAAAACATATGCCTAACATTGATTGCTAAAAGTGTAGGTTTCTTCTTTCTTTCAGCAAAGAGTAAGTCTGGTCAAATCTATTTTTCCCCTCCCCTCATTCTGATACACTGTCTTGGTGGGCTTTGTGAAAACTGCTGAGAGAGATATCAACACTCATCTTGCAAAAACAATTCTTCAGGCTTTTTTTTTTTTT
>VWZS01004822.1:433385-463090 GCA_013397075.1 Rhabdornis inornatus
TTTTTCTTAAATGCTGGTAAATTCTCTTTTCTTCTTGCCCTGAAAGGATAAGGATATCTACAAGGGAGAGATGAAACTGATATAAATTGGTGTTATGCTTGAGGGATGAGAAGTCACCCAGTTGGGACCTTGGAGTCTCCAAAAGGGAAAAAAGGGAACACTCCAGGGCAAAATCTTTATTATCTTTATTGTTCACTTGCAGAAATTGTCTTCAGAGGGTTGTTGAAATGAAGCAGGGCCAGAGAGGTTGCTCTTCATAACTTGTTGGGGTAATCTGCAGTGTCAATTCCTGCTAAAGGGGAAGAGCAGGCCACTCACTGGGACTGGCTTCTAAGGAAATGCTGGATCAGAAGCCAAATGTATAACCAGAAAAGAAGGCTTACTTTTCCTGTTGCAGAAAGGGACTATTTGAAAATAAGATTACACAAGAAAGTTATAACAGGTTTTCACTCAATTTGTATCCTGTTTTCCACTCAAGAAAGTTTCCTAAAATATTGTGCTATTGGTCTTTGCATGTGTTTANATAAATTTATTAAATTATATTAATATTTTATACAAGTATTCATATTTATATGTGTAAAGCAAGTTTTTAAATGTTTTTGTCGTCTTTTTAGAATACATTTTTAAAATTTCAGTTTTCAATGCCATCTTGGAGCCAAGCTAACCTTCCAATTGCCAAATTTTCCCTGGAGAGCTAATTCTGGTGTTTGGGCTAGTTCTACTCTCTGTGATGGATGTTTGACTATCAGTGCCAAGACAGTAAAGTTCTAGAATTTATAGAATAATTGATTATCTCAGCTAAGAAGTCAGAAAATGTGTAATGATTATAAGAACCAGGAAGGAAAACAAAACCAAGACATTCTTTTCCTTTAAATTAACAAAGCCTTGCATTTTTAATGTCATAGAGCTTTAGAAGAGCTACATTTTTGTAAAATAAGAGCTGATTTATTCTGTTTACATCTCATGGTTAATTCAGAAAGACTGAAATATTACAGAGGAGCTGTAATAATTTTCTTTTTTTTTTTCTATTCAGAGTTAACCTCACAGCAGAATGAATATGGAGACCACATTTTCAATTTGAGTTTTAATTTCCTGTAAGAAAGTTCATGTATTTGAGATAAACTAGGATTAAATGTATACAAATAAGTATATATATATAATATCTCATTTATTTTTATGTCAATATTGTGTGAAGGTGGAAACCTTACTTTCATGAGAAGCTGGAGACAACTGGATGCAGAAGTCAGCATTTACAGCCACTTTCTCATTTTTGCTTAGAGTATACAGAAAAGAGCCTGTATCTTCCACAGATCACCACTGTAACAGAAATGTCTTTTTTCTTTGTTTTTATTAATTTCCCCTTCATTAAAAAGAACATTATCTACTCTTCAAAAATGAAGACATATTCGTGTTCTCCACTCAAACTTAATTGCAGATCATCACCCAGATATGTCAATCGACTGAAGTTTTACATTTTTGAAATTATGGAAACTGTTCTTGATGAAAAAATATTCACTATATGGTTTAAGAAGCAATTTTCTATTAGAAACGGTGTATTGTTTTCTATCAGTTTTAAAGAATTTCTTGATCACTTACAGTATCCACAAAAGCCATATGTAAAAATTGTAAATAGACTATTTGTCACAAATGCTCCAAAAGTACTCTCAAAATATTCTGAGCATGTTAAATCAGTAACTCAACATTGAATATAAAAAGAAAGAACCCAATAATACTTCAGTGCTCTGATTCTAGCTATTGGACAGGTCATCTATGTTTCAACCTGAGACCAAGCTGAGACCTCACAGTCCTTTCTTCCCTTCCCCTGTTCTCCACTTTCCACTAGATGCCGAAGCATCTTGACTTTACTTAACTCTGACCAGATGAAACTAAAGCTGGCTATAAACTATTAAAGGTTTACATAGAAGTAGCTAATGGCAAATGCTGACTTTAAAAGTCTTCATCCTCCAAAAGCAGCAAGAGGCATTTTAAATCATAATGATTTCCATGTATCCTTAGTGGACCATAAGTATTCACTCAGCTTAAGGAGAGATGATGAATCAAAAGCATTCTCAAAGGCAGTTTCAATCATGGTAAACAGTATTTTTTCATTGACTTCAAGCATTTTATCCAGTATGATAATTTTTCAGTAATTCTACTAGGAGGAAAGTGTTCTTGAGGCTTATATTTTACTTTTGTTCTCTGGTAAACAATGATGAGTCTGTCTGAACAAATGAAAGAGATAGCCCAACATTTATGGCCTTTATCTCTAAGTGGAAATATGCCCACTTTTCATCTATGAAAAACTTATCTCTATTGTTTGGATTGGCTTTTTTTAAGCTGAAACTCAACGTACTGTGTGAGTAGTGAGTAAAAACCTAGCCCCTTGCTTTCAATCCACTGAAATTTTTATCATTTTTTTCTTGAAATTCCTCTGAGAGCTATGAACTTTTCAAAATGCATAAGTATTAACATTCTAAACCTTTTAGCACCAGAAACAGTGAGAGTCTTCCTCCCTCCCCCCCATTCTTTGATGCTACAAAACATTGCCTAAAACAATAAGGCACTCACCACTAATAACAGAACCCTGTTTTCTTAACACCTCCTGCAACTGCAGGTCAATGTCTGACAGAATAAGGTTACAAATAAGAGCCATGCCATCTAAATACACATCTAAACGCTGTCAGGACCTGACTGCAATCACAAGTAACGACAAACTCTAATACCCGAAATCTACCAGGTGGCAGAAATACTACACCAAGAAACCCAGCTTGTAGCCACCCTTACAAATAAATATGAAAGGAGAAATCAGAGTTTTCTCAGTTCCAATTTTTACAGGAGGAGTGACAATTTCCTTCTCAAGGTGTCAGTCCAGGTTTTATTACGCTGCTTTTCAGCTCTTTTGGTTGATGTAAAGGTGTAAATAAAACCCACCATTTTTACGCAGGCAAAAGATGAAGTGTTTGGATCTAATTTGTTCATCCTACTTCAAGAAATAGTCTCCCTTGAAACCAAAATTAGTGAATCTCTGTACATTTACAGCTTAAATACTTCTCAATAATCAGTCACCTCCACTTCAGGACCTTGGGCTTATTTTGTTACATAGCATTTTCCTGGTTTTCTCTTATCTTCTTTATTTCTTATGTGAATATTTAATGCTTTACTTTGAGAAGCAACCACAAAAAAAATCTCCCTCTGAAGGACATATAAATTAATAGAACAGCACTGTTCAAGGAGTACAAAGAAGTCTCTCCCCTATTATTTTGTGTTTTATTTGCTAAAATAGAATATTATTTTCTCAGTATAACTAAATTACCTCTATTTTCCTCAGTTTCTGACCTATAATTAACTCCTTGCAATTTTGTGCAGATACAAATTTCTAAATTATCTACCTTATTTGTATAATGGGAGTCAATTTAATTTGTATTACAGAGGTCCTTCTCTGCATGCAACTCTATTTCCCACAGGATTTTTAATCTGATCATTTTTTAAATTCCAACCTTTTAAATACATACAACAGACCAAGCTAAATCAAAAGCAATCTTTGTACAAAGTACTGCCACTCAACTCACTGGACACCTTATAAGCCCTTTCATAAATCTAAATTGCAGCAGTTTTCAGTCAATACTTCAAATCTCTAGAAAAAAAATTCTCTTGAACCTTTGACTTACCTTTTGCACTAAGGACAAATTGTACCAGTAAAGATACATAGTATTACAAAAATGATATACGTAACTGAGCAGGATCATTCTGAAAGACAGCTTAATACATATCCGCTGTTCTACAACAGTGGTAGTTTGGTCTCTTGCAGGGCTAACCCTGCAATTTTCCTTTATGTCCTCAAGCGATTTCTGAAATTCTAAAGTGACTGTCATTCTTACACACCATAGGCACAAAGTAGTCCCTATCTGAAATAATGAAGTTGAAGGAACCTTTTTACCCAACTATACTGTTTACAAGCAGATTTTAGAGCTATATCAGCCTATTAAAAACTAAATTATTCCTTAGTTACAGTGAATGTGAGTAAATACCTCTCCTTTTTCTTCTGTATCTCTTCCGTTTCTTATATGTAACCAATACTTGTCATGAACAGTGAACATCTCATTAAATTTAATTAGAATTTCACTTGTTGAGAGAAAAACAGAGTGGTGGGGGAGAAGAAAGAAACTTTGTTCACAAATTTCAAACCTGTTATTTTTGAACTTCTATGAGAAATCCTCAGAGAAGAATCTAATAGTTTTTCACTGTGCTGGATTTTATTTTTTTCGGTGTTTGCCACTTCAAAATAGACAGTACCAGATATACTACACATTTATGCATTTGTGTTTCACTCACTAAAATCTCGTCTACTTTCTGATTTGCCATGCTTTTGATTTCATGTAGAAGGCCATACATTTAGGTATGTATGATCGCTGATGAGTCCATGGGATGTACTCATATCTGCTTATTTCTCTATTGCTGACTCTTTCTTCCCCCTAAAAGTCCTGCAAGAAGTATTCAGTGAGATTTTTACTGATAGTTATCTAGAGTCTGAATGGATACTTGCTTGCAGCAGCAACAGAAAGGCAAGGTGTCCACAGGATTATTCCATGTTCCTATGATGTATGCATCAATAACTCCGTTTTGCTTTCCCCAGCTGTGTAATTAACTTCTGTAAGTGGAACATATCCTTTTCAAAAACAACAGTGTAGGAACCTTAAGCAGGACCTTAAGACTTATTTTCTCCTCTTCCACTCTTTCCCTTAATTTAAATTCCCATAATGTTAGGACTATTGTATTTCATGCCTACATTTCATAATGTGGTTTTGAATTTCTTCGACATTTTATATCCTCCTTATATACTCTGACTTTTGAGTGGTTATATTAATTGTTCAGGTCTTTCTTAGCAATAATACCAGAACCAAAAATAATCTCAGGCTGAATTCCACTATTTTCAACAAGTCATTTGCCCATCCAAAGAAATGGAATCGTCTTCTGGATGCCATTTTAGGTTTTTGTATTATAAAATATTTAAATGGTACTGTAAGGAATGAATAGGCCCCCAAACTTGTAATCTGTTCAGTCAAACAGAAGTAGCATCTCTATGGTAAAATAATATTTTTCTTCAGAATCTCAGGCTTTATTCACCTAATTTCTGAAATAATTTATTGCAAAATTCCATGCCTCTGGTGACTTCTGCAGCACATTCTCACAAAAATGCTTCTATTTTCTTCAACTTTTATGTGGAATATTTTCTGCCTTCCTTAAGGGAATATTATCCTTATTTAGTTGAACTCCTTTTTTTTTTTCTTTTTTTTTCTTTCTGTGAGTATATTATGGACCTCACTGAAAATCAGTTGAATATCTTCAATTAAAATTGTTAAGTATTCTGAATCATGATTACTTTTCAGTGACTCTAAGTCATGTGTTGTTTTAAAAACTGCTCTAATGAACAGTGCCACAATTTCTTCAAACCTGTGTTTCATGCACTTCATAAAAAAGCTAGTTTATCTTCACTCTGTATGGACAGTTTTATTCTGATTGACTGCATTAACTGTTATGCTTTCAGATCAAGCATGCAATTTCTTTAGGCATGACTGCTTCCCTCATTACCTAGGACACAGTGTCTCAGAACAGGGCAAGCCAATGTGTAAACCCAGGTTGGCTAGGGAAAAGATATTCTGGATGTCCTGTTCTAGAGATAGACTAAATATACTTAAAGAACAACTGTTATTTAGTGAAATGGTGGCAGCTTTTATAGATAGTATTTGTTTAATCATATGATATTGTTTCACCATTTCTCAGTGCACAGCTCTTAACAAAATCCTTACTTAGCTGTATGTAATTGCGTAAAAGTAGAATAGCTGTAAGCAAATTTCTTCTATATCTTTAAAAAGAGTTAGAATTCTTGTGTAATATGAACCTGAGTTGTGGGTGGTGGGGGGGGGGGCGTGGGTCGTGGTGGTGAGCATTGTTAAACAAACAAAAAGAATAAGAAATTCAAGGAACCTGGCAAAGCATGTGTTTGTTGTTCATCTGCTTGCTCCTGTCCATCTTATTATTCCCTTGATATTACACTGACAAATCAAGAAGAAAACAACATCTCCTAGAAACAAAAAATCTTGAATTGATGAGTAATTACTGAGAAGAATGTAAAGCAGAATATAAGAAATAGTCTTCTGAGAAGTAAAAGCATCAATCTGATTTTTCTCTATTATTAAGTTGCTTTCTTTCCTCTGTTTATACCATGTTCCTGTTAATATACCTCTTGCTGGAATTTCTTTTTACATTTATCAGCTGCTCAGGTTTTCCAACATTGTTTTCCAATTTTCCTTTTATTATTGGACACTAGATCTACCCTGTCAAAATGATTTCTTTTATTGACTATTCCAACTCTAATTATAGCAGGGAACACATGAATTTATGCTATTAAGACTACCTCCAAATAATATCTTCTATGTTCTCTGGAATCATAGATTTTTGCTCATCTATGGCAATTAATCACAATTACAGGTTTTTATTAACTAATTCTTTCTCATTACAGTAGAAAAAAAGGTACTGGTTTGGGGATTTGTTTCTTCTAAAACCAACTTATTTAAAGAGCCTGTACAGCTGCAAGATTAACTTTAAATTATTAGTCAGGGGACATCTATTCTTCAAATCAAATATATTACTGAATGCTTATAGTAAATAATGAATACAAGTTTGCATAATTAATTAATTATTCTTTTCTCATCTGTTAAATTATTTCTTCTTATTATTTTCATACTAATAGGTTCCACAAAACAGTGTTCCAGGTAGAAAAAATAATTTCAATGCTTATTACAAATTATAGCTTATTCCAATAGATTAATTTATTGCAAATGAACGAAAGAGTTTATTAAATATTAATTTTCTTCTATCTTCACTGATATTAGTGATTTAAGTTTGGCTATAATATAATCAATTACAGTGAAACATGCTGTGAGAAAGTGAGCTTAGCACATTAATTTAATTTATTTTAGCTACTCCTACTGTCTCCAAAATAATTTCTATGGTTACAAGGCATTTGTCAAAATTCCTAAAAGATACATCCTGTGCTGCTGATTCTTCTCTAAATAAGGCTAGCATTTTATTATTCTCTCTGGAAATACCTAGTTTGGGATTTCTGTATCTCTAAACATTTCTCCCTCAGAAGAGGAGAATTAAAACGTTGTTATCAATTGACATTTTATACAGACAAAATGCATGGTAGCTGCTTGTAAAACAGATACAAGAAACATGCAAATGTTTATAAATAGCTAGGAGAATCTGACATGTCTCATCTGAGGTATCGAAGTACTCAGTTTCTTTTCACCCTTTTAGGAGACATGCTGACAGAATCCACCATGGGGTTTAGAGCTGTAAGACTTTAGTTGTTGGCTGACATGAATATAAATTTACACCTATAATATCAAGAAGGTGGGAAAGAAAGGACTATAATTGCAATCTCTTAAATATGAACCTATACCAATTTTGATCCTGAATTTGATATAGCACATGTGTGGTGCCAAGTGGTAGAAATGTTTAATAGGGAGATTCAGCCCTTAATACTTGAATGCAACTGGTATCACCCTTATATGAGATAGATTGGTATTGGGAGAAATACATTCTTTTCAATCATCATTTGAGAGGAAACAATACAAGCTGCTCTGAGACTTCAATATGAAGCATCACTAGAGCTTGAAAATAGGCTATGAGGACAGCCTACTTTTATCTTGTATAAAGTTGCACTGCTACCCAAAAGGGCAAACTCTGCCTCTTCCTTTTGTTTCCTTCCTTCTGCCAGAACAAGGATTCATGAGTCTCCGTGGTGAGCTGGTTCTAAAGCCTCACATTCCACATTAAAAAGTCATCTAGCAGTCACCCTCATGACATCCATGCTGGAATGTGGCTCTTTTGTCCTTTATTTACAGAAATATTGAAATTTCATTCTGCAAAGGAATGTCTCTGCTGACCATTGAATACAAAATAAATAGAATTTATTTTTCTTTGCAAAGAAGGCTCATTTTATTATATGTATATCTATATTTATAGATATACATATATATATTTATATATATACACACACACATATTTATTTCTTTATCACAGAAGAGTTCAGGATTGTTACATGCTGGTATGATGGCAATGTTTAGAAATCCAATCTGTGACAGATTCTGCAAAAAAGAATTTGGAATTCTTTCAAATAAGACATCATAGCATAAACTATGTCAGAAGCTACCTCTGGACCACCTAATCTATCACCTGTTCAAAGCAGTGATAACTTCAAAGTTAGCTTGGATTGTTGAAGACTCTCCTCAGTTGAAAAACAAAAAGCTTCAAAGATTGAGTTTTCATGGTCTTTCTGGGCTCTTGTCCCAGTCCTTAACCACTTTGATGGTGTCTAGTTTTTGGCTTATTGTGGTGGTTATGGTTTCTTGACCCTGACTGGATACTAGGTGCTTAAGAAAGCTGCTGTATTAGCTGGACAGGGAAGAAAACTATAATGAAAGGCTCATGGGTCAAGATAAGGGCAGGGAGAGATCCCTCACCAGTTGCTGTCATGGGCAAAACAGACTTACTTTCTAAAACTACCTGAAATGAGTTTGCAGGGAGATGCACATCCGTCATATCTTTCTAGTAACAAGTGCTAGAACAAGAGGAAAGGACCTCAAGTTGTTCCAGAGGAGGTTTAGATTTAATATTAGGAAGGATAATAACCAAAAATTGAGTCTAGCATTGGAACAGGATACCTGGGGAAGTGGTGGAGTCATCATCCCAGGATATAAAAAAAACATTTAGATGGGTCAGTTAGGGCTGTGGCTTAGTGATGGACTTGACGGGGCTGGATTAACAATTGGACTTTAGGATCTTAAAGGCCCTTTCCAACCTGAATGATTCTATGGGCCTGTGAATTAAAACAAGAAATATTTTAAGTTATAACCAATCAAACCAGAGCAGGACAATGAGAAATTGCTACCAAATCTTCCCCTCATCCCCCCTTCATCCCAGGCACAACATTATCCTGAATTATTTACTTTCTTCCTCTGAGAGGTGCAGTGAGATGGGAAATGGGGGTTGGGGTCAGTTTATTGCACAATATCTCTGCTGGTCCTTCCTCCTCATGGGGAGAACCCCCAGTCTTCCTCTGCTCAGCATGGGGTTCCTTCCATTGGAGACAGTCCCCCATGGACTTCTCCAGCATTGGTCCTTCCCATGGGCTGCAGTTCATCACAAACTGCTCCAGCATGGGTCCGTTTCATGATGTGCAGTCCTTCAGGCACAGCCTGCTTCAGTGTGAGTCCCCTTCAGGGTCACAAGACCTGCCAGGAAACCTGCTCCAACATGGATTCCTCTCTCTAAGGGACAACAGGTCCCGCCAGGAGCCTGCTCCAGCACAGGCTTGCCACAGGGTCACAGCCTCCTTCAGGCATGCACTTTCTCCAATGTGGGGTCCTTCATGGACTGTGAGTGGATCTCTGCTCCACCACGGACCTCCCTGGGCTGCAGGGGCCCATCTGACTCACCATGGTCTGCATCAGGGGCTGCAGGGCAATCTCTGCTCCAGTGTCTCCAGAGCACCTCCTCCCCCTCCTTCTGCACTCACTTTGTTGTCTGCAGGGCTTTTTCTCTCATATACTCCTCTCTCCAGATGCAGCATGTTGCACAGATATGTTTTCCCTTCTTGTATGTGCCATCACAGAGGCACCACCACTGACAATGACTGATTCAACCTTGGCCAGCAGTGGGTCCAACCTGGAGTCGCTGGCATTGACTCCATTGTATGCAGGCGCAGCCTCAGGCATCCTCCTGCAGAAGACACCCCTGTATTCCCCCTGCCACCAAAACCCACCATGCAAATCCAATACTTGTATCTCTGCAATTTGTCATTTACAGCTAATATCTGAAGTCTGTTGCTTTCTTCTTTATGGCAGCTCATTATGGTAGTTGATTGCAGCAAGCTAATCCTCTCCTGCCTAGTCACATCACCTCTGCACTAAAGAAATCCATTTCCCTTTTCCTCTTCTCATCTCTCACACGCTCCATTCCCCTTACCATGTCAGCAGTATAGTACTAATGAGTATATCACTGTAAAGTAAAGGTGATCAAAGAAGAAAGGGAAAACTTAAAAATAAACAAAGCGATTAAGGTAGCTCTAGGCACATGTATCTGGTTGCAATGAAGAACTACTAATGTAATATTTTTCTAGGGAAAAAAAAGGGTCAGTCACTTCAAATCTTTCTCTGAAGGCAATCAGCCAATGAGAAATCAGGCATTAACTCCCAGATTCTGGGCAGCATGCTCTCTCTCCTTTGCTGAAAAGCGTTGAACCCACAATGTTGATATAAAGAACTCATTATTTTCTCCAGGAAACCTATATGGAGCTCAAATTTCTTGAAAGATTAGAAAATTAGTATAATGATTTTCCTAATTGTGGTGGGGTTATAAATTACAGTAACTGCATTTCAAAATAGAAGAACTAGAACTTTTTAATCTGCTTCTTATATTTCAAACACACAGTTTGCAGGAAAGGAGCAGTGGCAGGAAAATAAGAAACGGATATGGGTGATTTACAAGATAAAATATGCTTCTTTTCACTGTGCATTCTGACTTTAATAGCAAAAAGGAAAACCCAAATCAATCCTCCCTATGTCATGTCTCATGAAATGTATGAAATGTGCCTTCCACATATTAACTGGCCTATTGCCTAGATTAATGTTTGCTCTAGACATGTAAATGCAAATTAAACTTTTAATGAAAATTAATTATTTCTTTGCATTATGCACACAGACCTATGGCTCTGAGATCAGATGACAGCAAGCCAATGAATAACAAAATCTATCAAGAACAAAGAAAGAGCAAAGAAAACTATAGCCCCTTTATAAAATGGAAGTTTTCAATGCTCCATTTAATGTTTTCTGAAATACATGAAATAGGGAAAGGGATATTAATTCCTCAAAGAAGGCTAGCAATAATGAAAGTATTATCTTCACTTTATATTAATTTTTTTGAAATGTAAAGGTTGATGCTTACTAATTGTATGTGAATGTTCATAGGCCCAAGAAGAGGAAAGTCGTGACTTACCCTTCAACTCTGCTGCATTATTCCCTATGATGAATGTATTATTAAAATGCAACAAGAACCACTACTCTGACACGAGTTTTAGCATCAGCCACTGCAGAACTTACTGTCTTGGCCATATTTTTATTCTATCCTTTTTCTGGTTTAATTTTAAAGGCAATTTTCCAGGGAAATGATTATGATTAGGAGTTTCCATAGATGCAAAAGTTTCAAAAGCTAGCCAAACCATTAAGTTACATATTTTCACAGAAGTGGAATCTAAATTTGTTCATCCTGGTTTTACAGAGAGTAAAACTAATAATCATAGATTGAGGATTAAGAAATTGTTGGGATTTTTACAGTCTATTGCAAACATCGGTCTACTCCTACTTGTGTAAATAGGACATATACTGGACATCTCTGGCAGTGAAACCAAGGAAACTATCAAGCTCTTTGGAAAATAGTATAAATACTATACAGTTCATTTATAATTTTTCTTATTTGTGTGATTTGGATGCATTTTCAAAATTCATAAAAGCTAGGCCCTGCATATTTTCATCCGGAAAAACTCTGGTTCAGTGCAAGAGTTTTGCTTCAGGAATTAATTCAGGGATCAACTCAGTTCTCCAAAATAAATCTGGTTCTTTACATCCCTGTGAAAATAAAGATACCTATTTTTTTTTTTTTTTAAGAAGTAAACAAAACCATATAACTTGCAGCATGGTAAGCTGGAATTCTATGGTAAAGCAGAACTTTTTTTCCTAGATATCTAGATTTTCGACTATTTTATGTTTTTAACACCTTTCTCTTTCAGTAAACAGTTACACTTATGAAAACACACAATCACCTTGAATGGTTCACAACAGTACACTGATCACAGAACACATTATTTCCTTCTCTCTGGTCACTGGCAGTAAATGCAAGCTGAATGTCAAGGCAAGCCACTGCTGCACCAGAGACACTGAAGTTGCTGGTCCTCAGCTACCCTGTTTTTTGGCAATTCCCTGTTTTCTACTTCAGTTGTTCTTTTTTTTTTTTTTGTCACCGAATCACTAGTAAAGTAAATTGATGTTTGAGAACTGATGGAGAACTCATAGAAGTCACCTAAAGCTTTTTGCATTGACCCCAATAAGGTATTGAATACCTAGATGGATTGACCCATGAATTATCAAGAGTTCCTTAAAAGATCCCGTAAAAATATTTTTTCTTTCAGTCAGGATTCAATCTTCAAAGAAGATGCAATTTCCTGTCAGTTTAATATAAAACATTCCACATTTTTTCAACAAAAATGAAGAAATTCAGTCATAGGACTTGACCTGAATGCAGCTAGGAATCTTGATTTAAGATTATTAATTGCTTTATGACTCAAAACTCAATATGAAAACACTGCAAAAACAAGATGCAATTTGTTTGGTTTGGTTTTGAGGTTTTTTGCTTTTTTCCTCTGGCATTTTATACAGTGTGAGAAATAAACAGCTGGGGTAAGCAGCAGGCTTTTCAATATGTTTTATTTATTTATACACAGAACTTTAAGCATATGTCATATTGATGGCATTTACATCATAATATATGTTGTTCCCTATAGCTGTGCAAATTCATCAAAATTGTCTGAATATCTACTGAATGCTAAGGGAGGAACAGCTTACCAAACTTTTCTTCCATCTGGTTCTTATCCCGCAGGCTCAGCTTTTCTGCATAAAGTGCTCAGAGAAGGAAATATATATTTTAAAATGTAATAGCCTGCCTCTGAAAGAAAGTGGTTCCTTTTCTCAGTCCAAAGGGATAAAGAAATAGACATAGGAATTTAGTTTGTTCCAGCCTTGAGAACAAAAATAATAGAAGAGAAGCATGCACAATGAGAAGAGGATAACATCTAGGTTAAATAAATTGCATTAGAAAATGTGGGTTTATATGACAGCTTGTAGACCAAATACGCCTTTTCACTTGTACAATTCCACTTAAATTTATTTGTATTTGACAGATTTACTGATACAGAAGTTCTGTTCTTTAGGTTTATGCTGACATTTTAAGACTTTGCCCTCCACTGAATGGTGCCTAAGATGCTAACACTTATGCTCATCCATAGTCTGAGATAGCACATCAGGAAAAATTATCCAGGGGCTTCTCTTCGTATGTAGGACTGGAGTCAGTCCATGCATACTTCACTCACAGATACCAGGCCTGTGAGCTGTTCTATCAAGGCTATAAGCCTCAATGTGGAAAACTCTCTAAAACTCTCACTCTAATTAGGATAAGCAAGTACTGATTTCTCCAGTCTTTGACATTGTTAGAGTGTCTGATGATATCCACCAAACCTTTCTGCTTGATTTATTTGGTCTAGGTTAAGCCTGCTCCACATCAAACCAGATAAAATAACCTTCAATAAAAATTAAACAAGTTCAAAAACCATAATGCATCAAAATCCAGTGTTGTATTGTTGTGTTTTTTTTGCTTTAGAAGATTAATGGAGATCTATCTTTATATGTTTTGTTCTGGACAGTGAGTGAAAATTTATGCTGCATTTAGTGGGATGTCCCCAAAGATGGAAAACTTAGCTCAAAATGAATAAATGACTGCCCTAAATGACTAAAATGTGGTCTTTAAAGTAGTAGACATACTTGAAATATACTTTACATAGCAGCGTAATACTATCTGCTATTTGTTTTTTTGCATAAGCACCAACAGCAGTAATGATCCACTTATTACTACAAACCATGGGCAGAAAATAGTCAGAAAAATGGAGCCAGTGAGTAGTACTGTAACCATGGCAACAGTTGTCTGGTGTCTTGCCCATGCAGTATGGAATGAGAAGACACATGCCTTTGGACTCAGGGGGATAAACTGTCTCAACACCAATGACTTACCTTCTGCTTTTTCTCAGCACTCCCAAAGGACTGCTGGTGCCTTTTGTTGAGAAAAATGCGACAAGTCTGAAAAATGACAGGTGAAATGGAAACCTAGATAAGATAGAATCTTGACTTAATTCCCAAAAGATAAAATCTGTGTATTTCTTGGCAATGTAAAGATTTTCAAGACTGAAGATAGCATATACCCTTTTTATTCTGCGTAGCCTGCAACCACAAATCTTCTTAAGATATATGTTATCTTTTCAGTAAAAGTTTGTTTTGTGATATGCCTACCACCTAAGCTGTAAATAACTGGTGTTAAAAAAAAAAAATCTTCCCATTTTTTGAAAATAGCACAAATTCTAAACCATCTTGATTTCTGAATTTATGACAATTTATATTTACTGTGCCTCCAGTAGCAATTTAAAGAGTATCTATGTTTTACATTACTCACTCACTGGTCGTATTAATATGGTTTAAAAAAAAAGGAAAACTACAGGAAAAAAATTTGCTTTTATTACATGGTTGGCACATGAAGTTTTCTTCCTTGGGCAATGGTATCCAAAATTATGTGCTTATCTTGTTAAGCATTCACAAACTCAGTGGGAAAGCTGAAAACAAACATGCCATTTTATCCTTGGAAAGGCCATTAATAGGGTGGGAGAATCTATTTTTGTCATTCCAAAATCATTCTTTGTTCCCTACCTCATGTTTATTTCTGCAAATAATAAGAAAGAACTCTAGCTCCAAAACCATCTAGCAAAGTAGAGAACAGAATGCCAGCAACCAGAGGAATACTGAGTCCTTGAGCTTACTCAGAGTCCTATAGTGATGTAGCTGACTGGAGTCCCTTCACTAATGTGAAAGAGTACAAATAATTTCAGACATAATATGAAAATACATGTATGCTATAATTCAGCGTCATCATCAGAAAATTATCATGATATTTACTTCTCTAATGAAAATTGGCTGGTATGCTTCCATTAAATAGAAACAGGAAGATATTAATGGGTCCAATAAAGCTGGAGAAATGGGAAAGGGCTGGCATGTGATTTTTTCTGTTCATAAATGCAAGAAAGCATCCAGTGAGAGAAAAAAAAAATGACATTCATATATTAAATTTTATATATATCAAAAGAATCACCAGTGTTCCTGTCTACATTTCTCAGCAAAAATATTTTCTCACTTTCCAATGGTGGAAATGAACCTCAGAAGGATTAACGAAAAATAGAAAAAAGCTAAAATGAAGAATAAATAAAAAAATAGGTCTGAATACAGTCTACATAATGTATAACATAGGAAACAATAGCATATTCCCACTCAGGATACTGAGTTTTATTGTGGAATTTAAATATATGTATTCAAATAATAGAAATAACATGATTGTATCAGAGGCTTGATAAAGACTGCCATATAAAAGCAAATAAAATGACTGAACAGTTTGATTTGAAACAGGACAGGAAAGAAGTAAAAAAAATAGACAATTTCAAGAACATAAATGGAATCTTGGTCTCCTAGAATAGTTGCAGAAAAACATTTCAGTTAAGTTCATCCTTCAGAACTTTTTAAAAAAATGTGTGCTTGTGGCACATAATTATTTTGTGGAACTTTTCTACCACAAAAATGTATTAGACCAACAAAATTTAATAGTATACCTGTACCACTGAAACACATGCTATTTAAAAATGTCTATATTTATACAATACTGAGTGAAATCTGAATTCCATGAATTCCTATGATTCAAGTTGTGCCTTGCCTTCTGTTTGTCAGAAAAACAACTTCAACTAAGTTCAACTATAGATGCCTATTGTGAATTTTCCTATGCCTTTCCCAGAAGTAAATCCTGCAGACTAAAAAAAGACACAGAGCCATGAAAACCAACACTTACTCCAAATAACAATTGCTACTGTATCTTATTTTTATTTTCTTAATTATTTTTATAGGTAAATTACATCCACTAAAACATAATTTTAATTTAAAAATGCACTTTTCTTGAGATCCAGATGCTACATAAAATTAGATAAATCTTGCTCTGTTGTGCATTTGGAAAAAACAAGAATCAAGTAAAATCAAAATCAATCTACTTTGCTTTTCAGCATTAATTTCATTTTATTGTTTTTATAAAAATTTTACAACTGTTTGAAGCAAAAATGAAAAATTTGTCTTCTGGTAAAAAAAACCAAACCAACCAACCAAACAAAAACAAACTAACAAAAAAATCAAAACAAACAAAAAAAACCCCAAAACAAACAAAAAACCCCCCCCACACAAAAAAAAGCAACCCAACCCCCTGCAAAAAAAAACCCCAAAACTGAGACTCAATATTTTTTTTAATTGTCAGAACAATTATCTGGCATTTAACATGGCAGATGTTTTTAATAGGTATTTGTTGCTGCTTCTTGCTGCATATTTACTCAACTGCACTGCTGCAGGATAAACCACCATAGGTGAAATTATCAGAGTAGGCAAAGGGCTTCTCAAGTGCTTTTTCCAATTAGGGCATTTAGGTATCCATGCAACATTTTTTTCTTTCTAGTCCCTAAAGAAAGCCATTGCTTCTTGTGTCTATGGCAATAGGCTAGTGAAAAACATTTGTTTTGGCTGAGCACTCTGTAGGGATTCTACAGGAATGATTCAACAGTAGCCAGAAAGCAATTATGCTTTTTCAGAGGCATGAAAATTAAATGTAATCATACCTTGATTTAGTTTGTGGAATTTTAACCAGAGACTCCACACAAATCCCAGACATACCTCACTGCTTTAATTGTTTAATTATTATTTGTGATATGAAACAGATGCTTTTCTTGGTGACCTCATCTACCTAAATATCACTTTGTAACATATGCTAAATGGCCACCTTGCAATTAGGTCAGGCAATTAAGAACACAGCCAGATGGTTGCTTAATGTAAGTGAATACTGTTAGGAGATTTTTTTTTTTAAGTACATTTAGTAAGACTTATAGTTTTTGCATTTTATGCTGTTTCAAACTTTGACCAGTATCTTATTGGTGTCGATTTTCAGTGCACCAGGAGAGGGTTAATAACAGTTTATCTGTAGTAGATCCTGTCTGATATTAATGTTTTTTTCTTCCTTTTTTCATTTTTACTTTTGAAATGGTGGTGGAAAAGAACAGCTCTAAGAAAAATTAATGTATTGATACATTATTTTAGAAAGCTAATGAGCAAAGTTCATCTCCTTGAGCATGTGAGAGGAATAAATATTCTGCTTTTTCAATGGCAAAGAAGCATATTACTCGCATGACTTTGTAAAGCTATCAGTCCTACTCCAGGTTGAAAAAAATCATTACTCAGATTGTATCATGAGGTTTGCCTCAAAATTAGGATGTTAAAAAATTTTTTTCAAGTATTTGTCAAGGATTTTTTTTTTTTTTATTTGGTGTGTTTAGGGTTTTTGTTTGGTTGGGGTTTTTTGTTGGTTTTTTGTTTTGTTTTGTGGTTTTTGGTTTGTTTTTTTTTTTATGGAGGCATTAATTTCTTATGGCTTTCAATCTGAAATTTATTCTTAGATAGTCCCATATAGATTCAAGTTTTCAGCACTGTTTTCGTTACTTAGTTACTCTTTCTTAACCTGTGAACTTCTTGCTTTGGTATTTCTTTCAATGTTGTTCACAGTTACTCAAATCTCAAAACATCTTTTAAGTTTTAAAAGGTCGTTTAAGTTTCCTGACACATTCCTCTGTTCAGGCAGGTTTTGAGAACTTTCTATCTCTATCTGGCATTTCCAAAGGTGCAGCTCAGAAATTAACAGCAACTCCAGACAACCTGCAACTACTCTGGAAATGACAAATATGAATGTGATGGATGGAATTACCTATTATATAAGTAACATACAATTGCTCTGTACATTTGCAGTTTGATAAACATTTCCTGAACAAAGCACTAGAGCTGTCATTCTTGAATAGGATCTACAGGCATATGTGTCCAAATGAATCAGAATTTACAGAGCATAGACTTCGTTACACCCATGCACCTCTATCTGCTGAGGTATTCCAAAATACTTTTATTTTAGCACCTTTGTGCTTTTACTGTGAAAACCATGAGGGGAAAAAAAAGTAAAAGAAATATTGAATTTAATGTGGTAATGCATTTTTCTCTTTTCAATAAAAGTAGACAAATGAAGTCATTATACTCTTTTTTTGGAAACCAATTCCCCTCTCTTTCTGATCTACCAATAATATAGTTTTGTCCTAATATTTAAGTAGAAGCCTGAACCTGTGAAGCAGAAATTGTCTCATTGTTAATCAAAGCTGTGGTTTAATATGATTTAGGTCAAGGAAATAAACCTTCTCTGTGCAGCTTGATTGCTGGTACTGACATCACCACTTTTATTACTTTCACTGCTTTGGAAACCAATTGACATTCAGTTCAGAAATAACTCTGTTTGCTCAGCCAAACTGACTTCAACGCTCTGTCTGTGAGCTGACAGCTGGCTTGCAACAGATGATGATGAGTGATCAGCTGATCATGTCTGAAAACAGAACCAAGCACCTGGAACCATCTTAAATTCACATTTGTATTGCATTTGGAATAGTTATGTAGGCCTCAAGAACTGACATTATACCATCATATCTCTGTTCAATATTAGCTTTTGCAAAATTGGTTTCTTCCAGCTGAATTTGCATAGCTGAGTTTACCTGTGCATATATGTGAAACGCTTCTCTAGTTCTGTAAATTAAGCATTCACACCATCTTTGGCATCCACAGACTTTTTTTCCCAGAAAATGTCTCCTCAGACTGAAGTAAAATTAAGATAGTTCAGAGATTAAAATAATCGAAGATTACTGTCTCTATATTCAAATTTTAAAAGCCTCTTACAGGCTTCAGTCACCAACCCAATCTTTTGCCTTCAGGATTTTTTTAATTATCTTTTACCATGTCATCCATAACTACAAATCTTGGTGATATTGATATAAATGTTTGTGCCTTAGCCACAGAAATGCTCACATTGAATACTTTTTTTGGTAAGAGTTGTACATATAAAATGGAGAAATTATTGGCTTACCTTGCTTGTTGACATATCAAATGACAAATGGAATAACAAGCTTTTCATTCTGTGAGACTGTTGCTCAGTGTTGATGGTCGTATTGCTGCAGCTTATGTCTAGTCACAGGTTCAGAAAAAGTAGCAGCTGAAGACCAGCATACATGCCCCACTGTGTGATACAACAAAGATCTTTGGATATGCCTGAACTTGGGAAGGAGACACCTACAGAAAAATTAACTGTCTGATCTTCAATTATCCAAGGACATTATGACTGAGGGAATGGTTAACTGACATTACTGACACTGCATTAATCAGAGGGCTTTAACATGGGCTATTATAGTATATGCTACCAGGGTCCTGTGAATAATCATCCTTTGTAAATAAGCAGTAGGTCTGTGCCTTCTGAAAGAAGCTTTTTCTAGAAATTCTAACTGGATGTTACACCACAGGTAGACTTTGTAACTGATTTTTATCAGGAAGTAAAAAGCTGTATGGAAAGGATTTCTGTGAGAGGACAAACGCATGGCTGCTAGTGAAGGAATTAATTATTTATATTTGAAATATTCAGATAAGATCTTTCATCAGAGTGTTTTAAAGGACCTGGGACAAAAAACACAAAAAAAGCAAACAAAAACCTCCCCAAACAAAAAGCCCAACAACTAAACCCATATAAAACCTATAAGTTTTATAGCCTCTATATTTGATTCTCAGTTCCCATTGGTGTTATACTTTATTTAGAGTAATGAGGTTTTATGGCATGGTGATGACATTTAAAAGTACCTGATTAAAGGATAAGCAGCCAGGCTCCTTACAGTGGTACTGCCTGACAGTAATTACAAACTGAAATATAATAAGTTCCTTTAAACATGAGAACATTATTTTGTAGAATGGTCAAACACAGGTTATTCAGTATGACTGTGGAGTTTCCATCCTCGGAGACATTCAAAAGTCAACTGGATCCTATCCTGAGCTGGATTAGACAGTCTTCAGAAGTCCCTGCCAACTTTATTACTGACTCCGTAGCTATTATGGAATGATCTCTGCTTTGAAGAAAGTAATTTGTAATTTTCCTGGGAAGCAAGCTGGTCTGCTCATGAGGATGAGCTTGTAAGGGACTGTGGGATGTCAAGAGCAGAAGATATGAGATAGACAAGGTCAGCATCTCACAGAGGCCATGTGAAAGAGGAGAAGGCAGCGAGTGGCCAGTAGCCAGGTCTCAAGGACAAGGGAAAGGAAACTTCATGGAGTATAAATACTCTTACTCTGGGCTTGGTTTGGTTGTTATAAATAAACCTACACATTTCATTTTAATGAAATAATCATCAGAGATGATTTTTTTATAGTTGTTCACATTCAGATTTATATAATCATATATTTAAATTCTAGCTGCTTGTGCAACAGCTACATTATGTAGTCTAATCAACTCTTCAGACATGCATACCATCATCCATACATTATAAATACAAAACCTTTCTGTTCATGACCATCTTTTATATTGCTGCTGTGATCATTGCATGTCATATACAGAAGCTTTCTCAAACATATCCCATGAGATTTTTGAATTTTGAATTTGTCTTTTCTGTTTTTTCAGTCACTGAAAAAAAGGATGTGTTTTGCATGCAAACAAAGCTGGGAAATCTCTCAATCAACCTCTATAATCAAGGGTGTGTGTTTTGCTTGTTCAGTGCAATGGCCTCACAGTGATAGCAGATAATATTCACTACTCATTTTTTAGCATATTCCTGTTTTCATCTTTGTTTAGATAGTAGATTAAAATTTAGCCTGTCATCAGCATACACTGCAGAATTTTGAAGAATATCAACTGTTTTGTAATGACAGTGGAGAAGCTTTGTTCTCCCTCAAATTTATGATTTATGATTATCAAATCTCAATGCTTTTTAGTGAGCAAATCCCAACTGTGTGAAAATGTCCTTTTTCTACTTAGTGGAGAGCAGATTGTGCTTAAGAGCTAAACAATGAGAGGAAACAAAGTGTGCTGTCACAATCTCTACAATATAGGTAATCACTGTAATCTGACAAAAAATATGAGTAGGAAAAAAAAAAGTCACCTTTTCCAAAGATATATTCAGGCAAGAATGTAAATTAGAGCTGATGACAAATCTCAGAAGCAGGAATACTGTAAGAAATGAGCATTCTGTCCTTGCTGTGGGCAGTACCACAGAGTGCTCAGCATTGCAGCTGCACAAGATATATTCCAAAGTACGGCATCGCCTTTCTAGAACATACTTTACCTGTGTTTGTTACTTCTCTGTGAGTAAGGGTAGAACAAGACTGCAGAATTAAAAATGCATACACATGGAAGAAAAAATGTGAAACTAGCTAAAAGCAATTAGCAATTGCCATTGTTTGATATAGCCATGGTAAGCCTTCAGCAGAAGCTCAGAATGGGGCAGAATATTATATATATTAGTCTGAAAACCAATTACCTCTCACTCTGCTGTCTCAGAGAACCACAGATGTTTCTCCTTGATTTTATGCAGATACTTGGACAATAATATTGCCATTAAAAAAAAAAAATTGCAGTACATGGCTCTGTACTTCCCAAAAGTCATGGAATTCAAATCACAGTCTTCTGAAGAAGAGCTAGTGTCATAAGATCATTTTATCTAACCTCTTTACTCAGCCCCTTCTTTTCCTTTCCTAAGAGTTACAAAGAAAATGGGTGAAAGGTGGAAAGAAGATGAAAGAAGTGAAGAAAAGAGGTGCCCTTACAGAAAAGTCACTAATCTCAGCAGGAAGATGGGGTGGGACTGAATCAAGAGCACAGATCCTTTTCAGAGGAAGAGGACCACACTTGAAATTTTCCTGGGCTTAAAAAGCGAAAAAAAAAAAAAAAAAAAAAAAAAAAAAAAAAAAAAAAAAAAAAACACAACGAAAAAAAAGAAAGTATTAATGTACTTCCCCGTCTCAATAATGGCTCTCTTGCCTGTTCCTGTCAGAACTGTGAGTTCAACTTTGAAATATGGATGGCTATTCTTCTTCTGTTTTTCTTCTAAGTTCTTGTCTGCAACTCTTTCGCCTTTGAAACTATCAGTCCTGATCCCACTTCTTGTTTTCTCCAGCACTAAGTCTCTTTTATTACACCTTTAGAATTGCTGAATTATTATATAGGAAATCATAACTTTAATCTCTAATCTTTAATGCCTGGATATGCTACTTTGAAGTGAATTCTTCAAGACTCAATTTCTTGTATTTGAGAACATGCATATAGATCCATTAATTTGGAATATGCACAGGAAAACAATTGTATGGATTATAATTTCTATTCCTGTAAATTTTTTTTTATAAAATACTTCTTAGGATATTTTTTTAAAATTTTTAACCTTGTTCTAGGACTTGGAAGTTAGCAAGCATTATACCCTCTCAGTGTCTGTAAAATTTAACGGCTTATTATAAGTGCCGTAATCTAAATACTTAGAGAAATACATTTTTGATTGTAGAACACTGTTTAGCTTGTCAAAACATAATACAAATTCAAGTTTTTAACGAAATTTAAGCAAACTTTTTTCTGTTTGGCACATTATGTCAGATGATTTGCGTTTTTAATGCAAGATCCATGAGGAGAGCACAACTATTTACAGTATGCAAATGATATGTAAATATGCCCTTGTTTTCTGACAGAATCATTGATGCTCAAGGATATCCTGCCTTCCCCAAATGAGATGCAAAGAATGAACAATTCTCTCAAGTTCAGCAACTCCCAAACTCCATGTCTAGTACAGCAGTGTCTACAGCTTTCCTGCCTCTGCAAGCTGCATACCAAAACCCCTGCATGTCTGAAAAGCACAAGACATTTATTCTGTGACTAAGAAGGGCAAATAGGTCCCTGTGAATGGTTCAAAGGTAGAAGAGAACAAAAGACAGAGGAGACCTCCCTAGGAGATCTCACTGTTCTATTACTGGAGGGAGGATGGACGCACACCTTGATCATTGAATGACCTTTTGATTTCAGCTTCAAAAGAGTTTCATGTCTCTACATAGTCAGGGGTTTCAATCAGGGAGAAGCCCAGATGCTGCATGTTGTACACCCCCGCCATGGAAGCCTCACTTGAACTTACATACTGCTCTTGATCCTTCTCCAGAGGTAAGACTTGAAAGAAAGAGGTAATTACATGGCCAGCTAGTCCACAGGTGTCATACTTTTTTTTAAAATAAAATTTAAAAAGAAAAGATACCATAATTTTAACAGTGAGGTTTACTTATCACAGGTTTTGTCTTTCAAAACACAGTTTTACAGGCAAAAGGTAAATAGCAATAGCACTACAAGCAAAAAAGTATCATTTTGAACCAACACTAGTGACATCAAATTTTCAATGTCCGTAAGGAAGTCTAGAAGAAAGGTGGATGGGAATAGTTGTCACTCTTCCACGTTTATAAAAGCAGCAATGTATAGAGTACATGGAGAGTCCATGACATAGTGTTTTTCTTTCTGACTTATAATTAAGAAGGCAAGAAATATGAGTTTATAGGTTAGGGACCAGATCCTGTGCTTGTATAGCATTACTAAAGTTAATAGAAATCAGCTCATTAACCTCCCCAGGGGTTCTTGTGCTAAATATTATATGAGCTGTTTTATGTGTTCATCTTCTATGTCTCACATACTTCATACAAAGGAAATGTAAGCAGTTTCTTTTTCAGATTGTATTGAATATTTTATGTCCTGAACAGAGACTCTCAGTTTCTCCACTTTTCCTCAATCTTTTCTTTTTTCAATATAGCACCATTTGAAATAGCAGGTAATATGGGGAGTGGCTATATCTTTAAAAGCTGCTTCTTTTTCCAGTAGCCTCATATTACTTTAGATTATATATTTTGTACAATACTGGCAGTATTTTCTACATAATTTCCAAAACTCTGTTTCAACTGTAAGACAAAATTAAATTATTTTTCTCACATAAATGAAGGTGCAGTAATTATTAGCTACTTACTTTCACAATGAATTTTGAATAAAGATATTTACTCATCTTACCCAGTTATTAGTCTGTATTCTATTCAATTTCCACTAGAAACTACATGGTAGTTGTTTCTCAAAGATGCATGTGATTTGACTGTGGTGCTCCAAAAAATGCTGCACACCCTGATTACTGCAGACACTTTTTTTGCTACATGCACACTCATCTTGGGTCAACTGTGCACAAGAAATGCCTGCAGCTTGCAAAACATTGCTTATCCACAACACATTTCTGTATGACAGACTCAGCTGAACCATGTACATAGCCAAATTCAGTGGTAATTCATTTTACCTGCACCCCAGATTTTGGGGAAAAGAGATGGATACAGACAAACAACACATCCAACTACTACCACCCTCCTAGTTGAAGAAACACTGGAGGAATATTCTCTAGGTTGCTCCATCTAATTCTTTCTTCCTCATATCCCTGCCCCAGTATACTTAATCAAGAAAGAAGATTCAATTCAATTTAATCTCCACTTACTCACATTTTCTTACCCCTTCATATATTTTCTTTTCATGCAAACTTCATATACAGTGCTTTGCTATCCACAATACCGGCTTTGCTCCTCAGTGGAATTCACAGAACCACAGAATGGATTAAGGTTTGAAGGGATGCCAGTGGGTAATTCCAACCTCTGTGCTCAAGCAAAGTTATCCTAGAGGACATCACACAGGATTGTGTTGAGATGGTTTTTGAATACGTCCAGTAAGGGAGACTCCACAGCCTCCCTGGGCAATCTGTTCAGTGCTTGGTCACCCGCACAGTAAAGAAATTCTTCTCCACATTCAGGTGAGAACTTCCTGTGCATTAGTTTCTGCCCATTTCTTATTGTTCTATTGCACAGTACCTCAGACAAGAGCCTGGATCCATGCTCTTGACACCCTCCTTTCAGATTCTGATGGACATTGATGTTGTTCCTTCTCAGTTCTCTCTTCTAGAGACTGAACAGGGCCCAGTCTCAGCCTTTCCTCATAAGAGAGATGCCCTACACCCCTAATCATCTTTGTCACCTTCCTCTGGACCTACTCCAGGAGCTTCCTCTCTTGGACTGAGGAGCCCAGAACTGGACACACCAGGGCTGACCAGAGGGACAGGATCACCTCCCTTGACCTGCTGGCAGCAATGCTCTTCCTAATGCACCCCAGGATCCCGTCGTCCTTCTTGGCCACAAGGACACACTGCTGGCTCACAGACAGCTTGTTGTCCACCAGGAGTCACCAAAACCCCAGGTCTTTCTCTGCTTTCCAGCAGGTCAGCCCCCAGCCTGTGCTGGTCCATGGGGTTATTCATCCCCAGGTGCAGGACCCTGCATTTTCCTTTGCTGAATTTCAGAAGGTTCCACTCTGCCCATCTCTCCACCCTGCTGGGGTCCCTCTGAAGGGCTGCAGAGCCCTCTGGGGTATCAGGCACCCCTCCCAGCTTTGTGCCATCAGGGAACTTGCTGAGGCGGCCTCTGCCCCTTCATCCAACTCACTGATGAATAAATTAAACAATACTGGGCCCAATATTGAACCTTGGGGGACACCACCAGTGACAGGGCTCCAACAAGATCCTGTGACAGTGATTATAACCCTCTGGGATCTGCTATTTAGGCAGTTTTCAATCCACCTCCTGCCCACTCATCCAGTTAACACTTCTTGAGTTTGCCTGTAAGAATGTTCTGAGAGACAGTGTCTAAAGCTTTGCTGAAGTTCATTGGAGGAAGCAAGCAGGTTGGCCAGGCATGACTTACCTTTTTCAAATCCATGCTGACTGCTTCTGATCATCTGCTTCTTGTCATCCACGTGGATAGAGATGGCATCCAGAATGAGGTACTTGATCACCTTTTCAGGGACTGAGCTGAGGCTGACTGGCTGGTAGTTCCCTCCTTGTCTGTTTTTTTTTGAAGACAGAGATGATATTTGCTTTCTTCTAGTCCTCAGGCAACTGTCCTGATCATCACAACCATTCAAAGCTCATCAGTAACAAAACCATCTCTGTGTTATTAACCTTGTGTGCAGTGCAAATCAAAAACACAGCCCTTTATTAGTCACTGTTAAGAAAATTAACTCTGCTCCAGCCAATACCAGCACAGAGCTTTAAGAACCCTTTTGGGACAAGGGCCTGTAATCTGCCCCTTCTGCAAGGTGAAATCCCCATCAACCTGCTGGTTTTTGTGCAACTTTCAAAGAGACAATTCCGTACCATCCTGCCACTGGAGTGTTGTAATTGTCCATTGTGTTGTAGAGGAGTTTACAGCCGGGATTAATTTACTTTCCATTTAATCTGTTTATATAACCTCTTAAAAAGAAATGAACAAAAAATATTTCGGTTCTTAATGAAAAAGATGAAGTATGAGCTTTGTCACACAACTATGAGCCTTTTAAATTTTATATTTTATGTCTAGGAAGAAAAAGTATAAACTTCTTTTTTATACCACATTCTCATTTCCATATAAATTTACACAGCATGCAGTAAATCAGCTTAAAGATAAACTGTTAATATACTTTGCTTGCAAAGGGCAGGCCATTAACAGAAAGTTTACTTTAGGCCTTTAAAATTCTTCTCCTATCTTCCGCTCTCTCTGGCTCTGTGACCTCAGGGGATGTAATCCCTTAAAATGCAGCTCATCTTCAATTAGCAGAGAGAACATATGTATGTTCTTCACTGAAATCCCCAGGTATCATGAAATGTAGTTCACTTCAGATTTTACAGTTAATTAAAGTCTCATACACATTTTCTGATTCTCCAGCTGGCACTAGAGAGTTTTAATGCTTAGACCATTTTAGCTATTACTCTTCTAAAAAGTTTACTAATAAACATAAATGTTCATGTGCCTTTCTTGCTGACCAACACTGTAATGGGAAGTTTATAAAGTTTACATAGAGGATGAGTAGAAACTGAGGTTGCTGGAGGGACCAGAGTTTGAACTGCCTGCCCTCATAAAGACCAGAATTCTCTGAGAAAACATACCTTGAAAATTAGCAAATGAATATTGAGAAGAGGTCACAAAACATTTCCAGGTTACAACCTTAAAAACCAGTAAGGAAAACGTCACCTATCATGAATAATATGCTTAGATTTTGTAGTAGACATATGTAACTTGCTGATATGAAAATAAATAGCATGCTTTCTGAAGGAATTAAAGCACTTTCTTTTCTCTCCAACCCCTTTCAACAGTCACTAAATTTACAGTATGTTTTCAAATCCTTCCTTTTTATTTAGTGTCCTATGTAAGGAATATGTTTATAATAGTTGTCTGACAGATGGGTTGTTCTCATAAGATGAAGATTCAGTACTAGTTATTTTTTTGTTTTAGTAAAAAAATTCCTAATCCCATTTCTCTTTAGTGTAGTAATTCTTATAAACTCAGTGCTTCAGCCTCCTTTTTTTTTTCCCTTCAGCTAATATTGATCATTATTTTACCAGGTTGTTCCAATCATCTTTTTAACCTGTCATCCTCTTTCCCTCTTCTGATTGCTGCTTCTCTTTTCTCCACTTTTCTTCCACCTTCCTTCAATATCCCATTTTCATCTTTTTAATATTCATGCACTCCTCCTGAACTTTCACTGGACTGAAAGCTCTTGATCATGGCATAATCTTATGCTTCAAGAAGTTATTATCTGAAGACTGACTACAAAAATGTCACTGCACTGTTATTTTCCCATACATCTCGATAAGGGGTTGATCTTATCAACAGGGCTTTTGTTACAAATGAAAATATTTTTATTCCTTATGTTTAAAAAATCACAGTAGGCCAAGTCATTGCAGATTCCAGTGTTTCCGAAATGAAGCATTTTATTTTATCTTTTTTTTTTTAATATAAGATCTTATCACACAAAGTTTTCCAGACACACTTAGTGACTGAAGAACTTAATGAAGACTTAAATCTTTATTCTGTTTCTGATATTGTTAATTTGCATCCTTGATCCTTGAATAAGAAACTGCTTCGAGGTCAAAGACCATACAAAAATATAATTAAAAGCGGAATTAGGGCCCATGTTTCTTTTCACGTGAGTGGCCCCTGGGCCCATGAGAAACCTTTTTTTTTTTTTTAAATTAAAATGCAGTTGGGGAAACCATTATAAAATTATCCCAGACATACTGTGCTCATGGGTATTTTGCTCATATCAGTTGAGGTACCAACCTACAACAAGTTTTCTGCAAAGACCACGGGGAGACAAGTCACCATCTGTCAGTGTTGGTTACAAAACAAGGGTTCTGCAAGAGGAATATGCACTGCAAAACAGATTTACATTCTTACATGTCCCACAAGATCCAGGGGCATATAAAACTAGATCTAGCTTAATGTTCGGCCTCTCTTGACATTTAGAAAGCTTATGACAAAAGAATGAAGAGGATTTTTTTACATTTGAAATATTTCTATTTCTGAAATTGCCAATAATAATGTATTAGCAATTGTATTGATACAGCAGCAGGATGGTGATCTACATTGCCCTTTCCTAACATTAACATTTTTACTGCGGTAAAAGGCATGTAAAATGATGTATGTTTCAGAAGAAATTCCTTTTTTGTCAACAGCATATACTTGACTACTTTGGGAACATTGTTCTTCATAATGTCTTCTCAGGTAAACCTGTTGTTTGAAAAATACCTTCGCTTACTGGGTATCCTTTCTCAAACATTTTCTGGGTATTCATTATTTTCACACTATTTCTGTGATTCCAATTTAAAATAATTTATTATGATTATTTTCTTTTCATCCCTGTCCCTTATTCATTCTCTTTCAGAAGAGAACTGCATGTATTTCTTTGCTATAGAAAGGGAATCTGAAAAAGCTAAGAAAGATTCATGGCTAGAAATGTTGGATGATATAAATCAGCATATACCTATTAATTCCACTAGATCTGTGCACATTTAACTTGACCTGTTTCTGCATTTGCAATAACATGATCTCATTTAATATTCTACATAATTTCTCATTACTTGTGCTGGATTTGCATTTCTGTGGGTCTGTTTGCTTTTTCTGTGGATGTATTTGGAGTTGAGAGAGAAAAGTTACATTATTCTATAAATTTGAAACTATTTAAATAAAAGCAACTCTTACACAGAAAAAATGACAATATTCTGTAATTTCCTCTTTTGTGAAAGCTTATAGGTCTCGCATGTTATCACCTAAATGAAATTTCTTGGCCCACTGCTGGTCATGGAAATCAAATAAACTACTCTTTAATTTTATGACTACTTCCTGTCAGAATAGCAACCCACTGTAACTTGAGAAAGTGAAGTAGAAATATGGGTGAATAGTAAATGCTCACTCTAAACAAAATAACAAGCTTGTAACACAGGTGTTTCTACAAAGTCAGGGGAAAAAATTAAAATCACAAAACCTTAGATTTCCTGATACTATTATACAGTAATATAATTTCTTACAATTCCTCTGCCACAGATTAAGAATGCTGAACACATTTATTACAGATTCTCAGTTAACTGCCAATAGGGAAGGAAGACAAAGAAAGGATGTACTGTATTTTCCAGGAAAAAATGGGTATTCTTCTCTCTCACCTATAAAATTATTGTTGAGTAAGGGGAAATTGCAGAAAAAAAAAAAGTTACTTCTTTATGAGTCCATGTCAAGATTTCACCCATATAGAGATCTGGAGAACTTCCTATACAAGTTTTCCCATTAGTCATCTTTGAATTTTCTAGATTCTGGGGGAAATATGATTTTTCTTTGAGAATACATTCAGAATTTTATACTTCAGAAATTCTTTATGTAAATTGATAAAAATCTCTTTAACTGGTGATAATACCAGATAATGGACTAGATTCTAAATGCTGCAAATAGTTTTGGGGTCTTGGTTTTTTTTTTAGTGTTTTTGTTGTTGTTGTTGTTGTTTGT
>VWZS01004822.1:463106-560606 GCA_013397075.1 Rhabdornis inornatus
GTTTGTGGCCTTTTTTTTTTGGGGGGGGGGTATTTTTGGTTTTTTGGGTGATTTACATAAAATTTTCCTTTCCCAACAGTTTTAAAAAGTTTACATATTCATTTTATCATTTTAGTCTCTTTTTGTAATTGAGTGAGAAAGCAGTAATCACATTAGTGGAATTAAGAAAAATGACATGGATAAATACTAAATGATGAAGAAAAGCTTAATATCATTACAGAATTATAAGACCTGCAATATCCCAGGGCTAGCAGAGAAACACATTCATACAATCAGATTATGCTTTATTGAGTAAAATAAAATCAGGAAGTATTGTATCTAAATTCTGCATAATCTGTAGAAACTTGTTTTAAGGTATTTTTTAAAGTCAGTAGTTTTGTCAAGACAAAGTTGCCTATGCTTTTAAGACACACAGGGGAGTATTTATGATTTAAGCTTGGATTAATCTATATGAAATACATTTGTGAATGATGACCTTAACAGCTCCTTAATTCTCTAAATTACTCTGATGCATTTAGTATTGTACATGGACTACAAGAGATTTTGTTAAGGGAGAGTGTGTGATTGCTAGCATGAGCATCAGAGAAATGTAAAGACAAAGCTGTGCTCTAAAAGAAACAGGTTTCTTATATAGTTTATAGTTATCCATTCACCCCTGCATTAAGCTCACATCTAAATGAAATCATACCTTGGGTCTGGAAGGATCTCGAGTGTAAGAGAGGGAAAAGGTGCTTGGAAAGCAGTAGTTGTGGATGTCAGCATTTTGTCAGGGGAGACAGCCATCTAAGAAAGCTTAGCTCTACTGTATCCCTCTGATTTCTACTTTGGTTCTTTGTTTGCCTCTTTTTTTTTGTTTTTTTGTTTTTTTGTTTTTTTTTTGTTTGTGTTTAAGAATAAAGCAGCGTTGTGACTTTATTAAATCTAGGGTTTTTTTGTTTTGTTTTGGTTGTTGTTTCTTAAATCTAGGGTTACCTATAGATGTATGCTATATATATTTTAATATCATCTTTAGAATACAGCTTACAGAAGAGCAAGGCAGAGGCAAATACAGTTAGCAGTATATAATAGCCCACATATTGCATGCTTTATAGCAAATCCCTAATAAACCATATGCTAGAATGTATGGTTCTTGATAAAGAAATTTTTTTTTTCTGGTGACTTCTTTTTAATTTTTAATTTAGGCCTTGCTTTAATCTTCCCTCCAGAGGCAGATATTTCAACTTTTTATACAGGATTACAAATATTTCCATCTGCACCTGATTAAGCATTTTAAATCTTTTGATTTTGTGGGATTATATTGTTTAACCACTTATCACAGCACTTTCAAGAAATCATAATCTGTGCAGAATGAAGCTGAAGGTATTTTCAGATCATCTCCCTTACATTTTCTCTTAATCAGTTACTTAACATAGAAAATAAGATTTTATTTCATAGTGAGACTGATTTGACAGTATTGGCTCCTAAAACATACATAAATGTCCATAAGGTATATGTCAATGAGAACTTGCATATCTGGCAAGTAAAGTCAGGTGATCAAGTTTCCTTTGCAGTGGTAAATCAAGCATGCTCTCATGCTCCCTTTGCAGCATTATTCTTTGCAGGATGTAAGATAACAGATGAACCTGAAGATGTCAGTCTGTTTGGATCCTAAACATTAGTTACTGTGACTAAATAGAGATTATCATAAAAATCTTGATGTTTTCTTCATGTAAATGTACCAGATGTTGAGTCATCCAATGTCGGAGGCATATTTATTATTTATTTAGATTATTTGTCTGTCATTACATTCCCTTATGCCATGCAAGTTTGGAGGTAATAAATAAGAGTGTTAGATGAACAGAGTTTTTCTGAGAAAAGCAACTTCATACCATTTTTGTTTAAATCTTCTGTGAAAACACAGTCAAATCAAGGGTAGGGCTTTCTTTTTCCTAATATGTACAAAGGCTTAATAAATAACAGACATATATAGATAATGCAATTGGATAAAGATGTCTGCTTGTTTCTAAGATGTTCTTGATGGCATTTCAGATTAAAGGTTTGATTAAGAGTTTCCATATCTCAGAGTAAAGATCACTGGAAAAACAAAGAGAAACAAAGGCTTGCCCATCACAGAGAAAGAAAACTCAGCCACACAGGGTGCTGGGAGACTGCAGGGGCAAGAACAAAGTGCTGTGTTTCTCTGATCTGTGTCGGAAGATTTAGCAATTGTTTAAAGAAGATGGTCATAAACTGGACAACATTTGGAAAATAATAAGATTGTAAGGAAAACTACATGAAAAAGTAAGAGACGACTGCTAAAAAAATTATTTGTCTTAGAGCCAAATTATTACCTAAAATATTATAATCTCAATAAGATTATAAATTGTTTATTAAATCAATTTTATGTGATAAACTAAAAAAACTGCTTTTTAGTCTTTTTTTCATACATATGGGATTATGCCCCATAATGGGGGATGGGGAAACAAAGCATGAATACCATGCTTTTTGGTTTGACCAAGCCTCTTATTGAATGCAAAATTCAGGATTGGTCTTTACTAATCCATCTATAATAATTACTCAACAGAAAATGGTAATAGTGAGATTTCCAGCAAGGAAAAGTAAAAAGAAAGGTTTAAATGACGTGGCATGTTTATAAGTAGATTGACCTAATATTCTAATAAGCACTACTGCCCGAAGATAAAGATGAAAAAAAGACACTTTAAAGATGAGCTCAGCTTTGGGGGAAAAAAAAAGTAGAAAAAGAGGAAAAAACATTCTGAAGTTTGCACTCAGTCTTTTACAGTCTGTCTTCTAATTTATACAGTGTGAGCTAAAGTTACAAGCGTAAATAGGGCACAAAATATACCTTTTACAGAACATATCAGAGTTCTCAGGAAAGCAGATTTAAGGCTTATACAAAGATACACAGTAATCTATTTCTGAAATAGTACTTGGTTGCCTTCTTAAAGGCAAATTAAAAAAAAGCAAATGAATATTGTGGAAATGAAAAAGGGGTTGATACATTTCCTGGGTAATAGTGTCAGCTGAATGCAAAACTCTGCAGAACACAGTAACACAGAACGTCAGAGGCCTGAAAGACACTAGTTGGATGTTCCACACATATGCTGGAAATACATTTCCTGAATGTGATAACAATGATGAGAAGAGTTTGTCCAGCTAAAGATGGTGGTACAGTAGGTATATTGGAAAAGCTAGTTGCTACAATAAAGTATAAAGAAAACTGCTATGGGAGGAAAGTGAGGGGACTCTTGAAAACTTGGGATAATAAAAAGTTGATTGCTAGACTCAGTTTTATGTTGAGCTCAGCAGTTCTTAAAATAAGGTTATGGGCAGCGAGGACCCACAGGAGATTCTTGTTCTACAATATTCCGTAAAAATTTTCGTGGGTCACAAGTTATAATGTACTAATAAAGTCTTTCTGCCATTTCTCTCTGGTAGAAATTAACCATCTTATATCAACATTTAGTATTCCTATTGAATTTAATGAATTTCTTATTCCATTTATTGAATTATAACGGTAATTCTCTTCCTCATTATTTCAAACACTCCCTCAGAGATTATTGGGGTTGAAGGTTTGCTGGAAGTCATATTGGTAGTGTTTTGAATGAACAAGACTGAGTCTTGAATTTCCTTCTGCTAGGCCCAATAAGCTTCACCTAAATATAATAAACATGTATTTGCCTTATAAATTTTATAACAGTAGCACTAATTTATTGTTTCTTAAAGTTGGCAAGATCTTCCCAGAAGTATTGTTTATGTCTTATTTATTGATGTCATTCATTGAGGTGGGATCCCGATGAACTGCATGAGAAAAAATCCTATAAAAATATATGCAACTATTTGTGGTTTTAAGAATCACTCTTTTACTAAGTACTTATGTAATGAGAAACTTACAGGCTGAGGTCAAATATATATGAAATATTTTTCAGATAAATATGGAAATAAAGAATCAAAAAAGTTTGTTCATGGCAAATATGAAGCTATTAACTAGCAAATGTTACTAAAGACTGCACAGAGCTCTAAATTTCTCACTGATTCTCAGCGTGAAAAGGCAAAAAACGAATTCCCATACTGTAGATTTGTCAATTCCTACAAAAATTACCATTTTACAAAATAGATTGTTTCTTTTCATTAACACCATGTTTGGATGACAATGCTGTCTATAAGCTGTGTTTTGACAATAAATGAGGCATTAACCCCTCATGCTTGTAGTCTTATGGCAGATGCTCCCCTTCCCATGCCTTCTCATGCTGTCTTCAGTTTTATTTTGTTGTGGTTTTTTTTTCTTTGTTTGCCTTTAAGCAGACTTTTTTTGTTGTTGTTGCTAACAAAAATATGATTTAAATAAACAAATAGGCTAAGAAAGACATAATAGAAAGGGGTGGGGCATAGGAGAAAGACAAAATGAATAAGAAAAGTGGAAAGGGTAAGTTAATATGAACAGGAAAGGTGGCAAATCAGGGTAAGCCAAAATTAATTTTTTATTCCTGCATTTTCTTCCTAGTACTACGAGAAAGCTAAGTGATAGTAAGAATATTATTAGACATGTAGCTCAGTTCAATTTAGAGATTTAGTGGCTTCCTAAAAATAGAGATTCCTTGGTTTTGTTTGAGATGTATCCTTTATAATAATGCATAACACTTATGCTTCTCAAGTGTGAAAGCCTTCTTGCTCAGAAGAAATGAGGAAGATATGAACTTGGACAAACAAGACAGATATATGAAAAGATGGCAATGAGGAATGGTAGGAAGATAATGACAGGTCAATATAAGTCGATTCAGACACTGGATCACTGACAAAGCTCACTGAAGGCAAGTATAAACTTTCCATTCATCTAAAGGAACTTCGGGTGGTATCCAGAGTAAAACAAAATAAAAATAAATTGTCTGGAAAAAAGAAAAAGTGTATTTTATCAAACATTAACCAGAAAATTACAATATTTTTAATTTATAACATTTATATAACATTTGTTTATAAACATTTGTTTCTAGAATCCTGAACAATAATCTGGACTTTCATAAGAAAAAAGGGGAGGGGGTAGAGGGAGGCAAAACATTACATATCTTTTTGTTGCAGTCCTATTTGTAAAATATTATTCGCATATTTTAAACTTTTGTTTATGACAAAGTCACCTTTAGAACCAAGTTGCCCATTTTGTTAAATTTAAATACACCGATAATGTAACTTTAAATTTATATATGAATTATTTCTACCTATTATGTTATAGTGCTATTTTATGGAAGTACTAACATTGCAGCAGGTAATAACAATACTTCTACTACCAAAAACTACCGCACAGCTCTACAGTCCACAGGGAATTTAGGAATAAAAGGAGTGAAGGTCAATAACATCAAACTGTCCAAACAACCGCAGGTGTTTGGTCCCAAGGTGTGATTCCATATGGTGCACATGCTTGCAAAGAGAACATTTGTGTGTTTGGGGATTTTTTTCCCTTCTGTGGGTGCTCCTGGCTGCAAGCTGGGGGCAGAACCGATCTGGAGGGCTGGTCAGGTGAGGCAGGTTTTGGGGCCAGTCACAAGGTTACAACATGCTCTGGGACAAATTTATGGGGATGAAGTTCCTTGGGGCAGGCAACCACCCTGCTGATGCTGCAAAGAGGTTTCCCTGAATTTGGGCCAGCCAGCAAAACCAGGGCTGTCCACACTCCCAAGCCACTCCTACTGGCAGCCTCTTTTGTCATGCATCTGAACCATCTCCAGGAGTACAGCAGCATGAAAAGGGAAGTAAATGTACAACACTATAAAAGTAGGTAAATTTTAGTTGGTGTTTGTGTGGATGAAGTTATCAAAGAAGCAGAAAAAAAAAACCGGGAAAAATATCTCAGCATGAACCAATTGGTACTGTTCTGTGGAAAGACATAATCAGAGACACTCATGCCCTTTGGAAACCGAGACAGTGTCTAGACTTCAGCGCAGGAACAAGACAGTAATTCAAATGGCAGAATGCAGAATGCTTCTCCTGTAACGCTTTTCAAATCAATTAAAAAATGTAGATCGATAATGTCAAATTGAATTGCTTTGGGATTATTTAGAGGCTCCTCTTTTCCCAGCAGTCACATGTTTAAGGACTGTTAGAAATTGTTCCAAGTATGGGGGTATTAGCTAGGCCAAACAAATTTATTATTAGCAAAAAAGAAGTGCTGAAGTAACAGCTAAATATAAGCAATATTAATTAATGGTCTCACACCTGCATAACTAAAAAATGAATAGAGCTTGTTCTCTTTTCCCCTCTGGTCCCAGCCTGCCCTCTATGAAGATTATTCTGGAAATCTTGTCTCTGCATGGGGCACTTGGGCAGATTTTCTCAAGGACTTTAGTGAAACCAAGCTTTTTTATGGTGTCAGAAGTATTGGAAAGGGTTTCTGTAGCATGACATCTGATCTTTCTTCTGGTCTCTGGCTTGTTTTTGATTTTGGGACTTTTTAAAATTTTTACGCAAGTCTTTCTAACTGCTGCAGTCAAAATACTTGTATTACAGTTCCTTCCTTTTCCATTTTCTTATCAGAGTGCTTTCCTTACTTATCTGAGCCTATGCTTCTGCAGTGCTGACAATTGGTATTACTCTTATTATCATAAATACAGGCATTATGAAGTATTTTATGGAGTTTCATGAAAGGCTAATACAAGCAGTTAAATTTTATTCACCATGGATGCCATCTCACTTTAATTAATAAAAATTCCACTACCTACTTTTACTTTCAGTTGTACTAACACAGTTAATGACCATATGCAGAAGGACTCTTCCTCTTTGCAGGGCAGGAGGGAAAGGAGAATACAGACTAGAACACTAGGAGTTAGTCAGAGATGCTGCTGATGCTGCAGGTGAGTGTGTAGGAAAGATGATGTCCAAAACATGAAGGATAGTAAGCATTGCTAAATTCTATTTCTAATTCTTAAAGTAAGAAACATTGGGATGTTTTTGCATCCATGTTTAAGATGGCACTTGTCCTTTAAGAGATTTCATATGGATTTAGATTCAGAAGTTTTCCTTAGAAGAAAAAGACAGAAGAAACCAAAACCAAAATCCACAGGGAAGAAAAAGGTCTGAAAGTAATTATTTTAGAAAATTTCATTATTTTTGACTCAAGTCTCACAATACTACTTTAGGTTTCCCTTTCGGATAACCTGTGATTGATGTTAATGGCACTATTTCTGTTCTCTTAAGTTAAACAGCATTTGTAGGAGACAGAGATAAATGAATCAAATAATTCTGAATCAGAACCACTGCAAAAGGAGCGAATAACTTTCAACAAAAGATAACTCCCACAGTTACTATTTATGAGTCAAGATTAGATATCATTCAAACTTGTGCTAGTGTCTCAGAAATCCTGTTGGCAGGTTCCTTGCTCTGGTTCAGATTTCCAAGGGATCACAAATATATTAGATAGAAGGTTATTCTTCTAACCTGAACCTCCAGGTACAATTACCACAGACACATGACTCTATTAATGTAATTACATTTCTACCACTCTAAAATATCAATTATAGCATATGTTCTGGTGCAGAAAACATTTATTTAAAACACTATCCCTTGGTAATCAGCCTTCCTGCTTCCTTCTAAACAGTCTCGTGGCACTCAGTATTTTTACAAGACATGCTTCAAAGGATTCCCTCTGAAGCTGCATGCAATTTTGCATCTGTATCTTCTGATTTATATAGAAATTTTCATGTTAATTCAACTGCTTTTTAAATAAAGCTTTCCAAACTAAGGAAGGACAGTGGATTGAACTTAGGTTTTCAAGGGGTTTTAAGACACTTGTTTGGTTTAGATTGCTCTATTTTTTTTCTTTTTTTGCAGAGAGCCTCTGGCTCCAGATAGAGATACAGGCCAGCTAAACATTTTACATAAATATATGCAAATGTTTCCTGTCTAGAATCGGGCAAGATATTCTAAGATCAGGAAAAATAATCCAAATCGCAGAAATTCAGATAATGACAATAGGTATTAATAATTATATGTACCATGAAAAAATAGTAATAAACTTCTAAATTAGGAGACTAACCCAGGTACACTGAAAATCTAAATATCTTTTTTCATTTTCACAATGCAATATCCAGACTGTGGAATCTGGTACAGTGAACTCCAATCTGACCGGGGTCTATTTTTTTTTTTTCTTGTTTTTTACAAGAGTTTTGTTTGTGAACAAAAGTCAAATTACTTGGGAAAGCCATTCTTGCACTGCTTTTTTGTTTCCATTTGCTATACCCTTTTTCTTTGTACAGCTCTTTACTTAATATTTCTAAATGGTATTTGCCAGTGTACTCACCAGACATGGTGCGAATTGGACATTACTAAGCAGCAGCATCTTGTCAAAGCTGAAAATGTTCACCAGCCATAAAAAGTTGGATGGCTGGTAAACATTGAACACGGGTCTCATTCCACTTGGTGAGCTGTTTCTCACACTACTGCTGTTCACTCCGTCAGCCTGCAGGGAGTAATTAAGGGTGCATACAACTGACAAAGGCTTGGAAAGCAGGCAGAAACCCTTTTGCCAGGCAGATTGTTATTACTATATTTATTATTTATTTCTTCTGAGCTTTAGCAAAATAAGTTGCTCTGCTTCCCCTCCAGTGCTGGTAGTCAAAAACAGTGAGGTGAAGGCAAATCAAGTAAAGGTCAGTCCTGTTAACCAGGGAAAAGCCTCAGGTCACTCACTACTGTGATCATAATTAAGCAGAGTATCTTTGTGCTAGTTAAAGGTTAAATGAGTGGAAAGAAGGGAGATAAGTGTGATGAAAAACACAGAAACAGAAAGGCATGTAATCTTTTCAGTAGGTTAAAGGTGAGACATGGCATAGTTTATTGTATGAGTTCATAGTCACAGGGTTGGCGAGTCCTGGAATACATTGTAGAAGTTGTCGCAACACTTCTAAACTAGGACAGAAGTACTGCATAGAGAGAAATTAATACTTGAAAAAATCAAATTAATGTGAATTAATACATTAGCACACCAGCCAATTAGACTTGCTAAACATTATCAGGCAGTGAAAGGACATCTCCTTTTACATGTCCAGTGGACAGATACTTCCTGGAGCTTTAACTAACAGAAGAAGGCTACACTGAATTAAAAATATATGTATTTGCTGAAGCAACAGCTAAGGAGACTGTGGATTGCTTCCCTATACACACAAATAGAAACACCCTGTTTTGTATTAACACAGTCTAGTATGTACATGACCTCCTAAACCTGTGAAGTTTTAACAGGACTGGATTCCCAAACACAATGCAACCCTCACAGAATAGCTGGGTGGTTTTCTAAAAATACTGTGAGGGAAATGGCTATTGTTTGGTTTTGGGTTTGGGGGTCTTTTAGTTTGGGTGGGATTGATTTCTGATTGCTTCTATTTCTGCTTCAGTGGAAAAAGGAAAGCACTAAGCAATGGCTTATTTGAGCACAACATGCCAATCATGTCTTCTTTTAATTAGTCTTCTGCTGCAAGCTAAATCTCTATTATGTCTTTGCCACGCAACAGGCCTCTGTTCTAAAGGATAAACCTAGTGGGTCAAGGAATATCTATCCACATTTATTTAGTCATGAAGAGGTATATGTATGGTAAGGATATGCCAATGTGGTCAAATTCCCATGTCATAACAAACAAAAAAACAAACAAACAAGCAAAGAAGCCTCAATAAAGCTAAAACTACTTAAAGCACAGCAATGAAAATAACCTGAAAATAACCTGATCACTTGCAAACCAAATACTTCCATGACTTTTCATGCCATGCCAGCAGTATTAGGCATACCTGAGATGAGTTGGAGCATAAGATTTGCAGATGAAAAAGTGAAAAATATGGTTAACATAAAATTTTCTCTGCTTTAGCTGAAGTGACAGTGAAAAGGATTTTGTCCATGGAGGGAAAGGAGGGGAGCTATAGAGCTGCTGAAAGAAGCTGAAAGAGTCAGACCATAGTCAGTGTCTTTGGGGAAATCTCATCTTACCAGAGCTGAGTCAACAAAGTCTGAGATGTTGAAGAGTCCAAGTTCACTCTTCTTCTGCTGCCTGTGGTGTTCAACCTTCTGCCATTCCCCATTTCATCTCAACTACTTCCTGCATCCACATATGCTGACCAAGCCATCCTTTCTCAAGCATATTCTATGCTTGTCTTCCAAAATTTCTTTCTACCAGTGCTATGGCTATGGATCCTCCTCCTCCACGTCTTCCTGATCCTGTAATAAAAGTTAATTATGATTGGATAGAAGGTAAATCTGTATCTTAAGGTCTATAAACAAGCAATTTAGAGTCACATGCTTTTAAAGCAGAGAATTTGCATAGGCAAATAGCAACTACAAAAGTACCTTTAGGCTCAATTTTTTCTTCTTTCCTTGAAATTTAGAAATTCTGTAGTACAATTACAGGGTTAAATAGACTGATGCTCCTCGGAATTGGATAAGAAAATTATTTCCTTGGCCTGTTTTTCCAGGTGATTCAGCTTTGCCCTGAAGTTGCCACATCTACCACATCTTAAAATGTAGTATAGATTTGGCACCTATTAAACTCTGGTGTGTTTACCCAGTGAATGGCTACCACTGGTAAAGAATGATTATTTGATTAAATTCATGATGTGGACATGAGTTCAGTGTTAATAGGATGGACATAAAAAATTCTACAAAGGTCACTAAAGAGTCAACTGGAGAGATTAAGCTTTTTGATTACTATCAGCTGTATCACTGTAGAATGCAGTTAAATAATTTTTCTGACATGAATGGAAAACCTTTTTTTCTTTTTTACAGAAAAGCTTTTAAGGACTGCAATGCAATAATTATCAGAGCCCCTTTCTGCACATTTTAATTTACTCTTAATTTAAATGTTACAATAAAAAAAGAAAGCATCTAACTGGTGCTCTAGAGATTTACTTAAACCTTTTAAATACACAAACTGTCCCTCAGCTGAACTCATGCCTTTTAAGCTTCTCTTATCCTTCCCTTTTTTAATGATAGCTCTATCCCATAGGGAAAAAAAATTCTTGTATTGCTTTTGAAGATCGTTTTAAAAGAGGCTATACTCTATTCATCCCTCCTAATAAGAATGCAGAAACACTGACTAAAATGAACTTCAAAATCTTTTAAAAGAAATTTTAGAGCCCATGTCTTGGTTTAAGGCAAGTTAAGAGGGGTAGACACTCCAGCATGCACCATCTCCCCTTTAAGTTTTAACAACTTCCTTTTTCACCAATAAGGAGAGATTCATGAGAGTAGATATAAGTGAAAAAATAACAGCTTACTAAAAAAACTGAACAACAACATATTTCAGGCAGAAAAATATCAATAAATAATCAGTAGGAACAAAGTCACTAAATCTCACAGGCCCCAGGAGCAAAGAGAAACAAAAAGGGTGTGGAAGATGGCTGCCTCCACCATGACCTTGTGGAGAGACACAAAGGGAAAATGGCGGACAAACCTTACTTGGCTCAGCCTTTCCCCTGGAACAAAAAAGAAGAGACGGGAAGATAGTGGCTTACGAAGCAGTTCCAGTGGCAGATGGGAATTGATGGCATTGCTTGGGGAGCTCTAGCCCCACTGTCAGTGTCTGGTTCATTGGATGTTTGAGCTGCTATCCTAGGTTGCTGTCCAGACAGGGAAGGAAGAAAATGTCCCCTGGAGCACTGAAGAATGGTGGCCCGATCTTGACCAGCTCCAACTTTGTGCTGGGGACAGGTGCTACAAAATTCACTATGAAACACCTTGGAACTTGTGAAATGCAGCTTCTGTGGTTGCCATTCGGGGATGTGCTTAAAGCAACCCCTTCTGCGGCCCAGAGAGAAACAAAATAAGGCTTCTGCCTTGTGCTGCCTCAGCTCTCCCCATGAGAAGTCCAGGGAAAAGCAAGAGCCAAAAGGGCTTTTTCTTGAGTGCTCCAGCCTTAAAAAGACTTGGCACCTCAAACCTCCGCAGTTCCATTTCTGGCTGCACAGATAGATGTGGAATATCATAACATTTTGGGTTACCCAGGGTATTTTGCACCCCTTATTCCATATCATGCCCAATACCTTTCATCTGTACACATATATACATCTGTATACATATATACATATGCAAATATTATTTCAGTAGCCACTGGCTATTGCCCAGGTTATGAATTTAGTTCATTGGTCCATGCTGGGTTATGTATTTGTTGAGGGGTGAGTTTCCAAACTATTGGAGCAGAATATTCCTTCAGAACCTTGCCAATATCTTCCCACATTCCACGCCACTCAGGAATTTCTGCCGCTGGGACAGCTCTCCAGGCAACCTCTCTGGAAACCTCAGCCCCGACTCTAAATGAGTTGCAGGCCATATAGAGGAGACATAGTAGAATTAACAACAAAAATATGTTTTGAACATTCAGAGGGAAGTGAACATTCTCAAAAGGCAATGTATCAGACTGGAGGGGGAAAAGGAGGTAAAAGGCTAGGAAAAATCATTCCCTTTTTTTCTTCCAACAGGCTGGATGTGATTATTTATAGACCCCCAATAACATATTGGGTTATTCAGAACAGCCCAGTATAAGGTAGCATTTTCTTTTTATCCAGATATGAATATCCCTTTGTTTCTCCCTTCCATACTGCTGGAGTTCAGAGCAAGAAGAGAAGGAATGAGTAAGACAAACCTACACTGTACACAGGACCATCAATATTTAATCCCGTATTAGTGACAGATTTAAGTTTTAGTAATTCATGAGCCATCTGACTTCAAATAGATGCTTTATCACATTAGAAAGAGGAGAGTCTTCTCTTCCTATGAGAGATGGCAATCCTTCCTAGGTCTGGCAGGCTGGAAGATATCGGCTCATAAAATCTTGAAACTGGAAAGCAATTTAAAGGTCTGCATGGCTTGTTGTTTATAACTTTTCTCTCCCTCTCAACCTGCAGAGTTCAATTCAAGGTTCAGTTTTAGTCTAGAACAAATAAAAGAATAGTCATAAGATTCAAAATTTCTATTCTATTCTAATGAAATATGCAACAGAAGAAAATGAACCACAATGAAAATACAGAGGACTTCTTATTAACATTTATGCCGCTTTGTCTTTCCTCTTTGGAATAATGCTGACTTAACACTTGTCTCAAGGTGCACAAGAGTAAAACCAAAGACACGTACCTAAAAATTATATGCCTCCAGCCACTAGCAGTCAAAAAATGTACCTCATAAAAGATTCAGGCTTGAAAGACCTACATTTCATTTCAAGATTCATGGAACAGCATTTAAAAAATATTAAAGTTTCACATCTTGTGTTCAAAAGTTAAGGACGAGAAGTATTCTAAGATGAAAAGACAGGAAAGCAAGTGTGGTAGCAAGAAAACAGATGAGAGATGAGCAGAAACAGAGCACAGAGGGAAACAAAATATCATTTTACTTGTTAATTGTGGAATTAGTGCTGGAAGCACCAGGAGATATCTAACATGGACTCTCTTGATTTTTTTTCAGCAACATTGTTTTCTAATTGACAAGCACACTCATCCTTATATGAATTCTTTTTCAAAACTGGAGATAATCAGGTGGGAATACTAACAACTCAAATTTTAAAGTAAATTTCTGTCTTAATAAGAAGCATCAGGTACTTCATGGCAGATGATAATTTATTAAAATATTAAACAGACATGAAAAAAAGGAGCTTTAAGGAAAGTGTTTTCTAAGCCAGAACAACTTTATAATTCTATGAAACTGTAGTGTGATAATGAAATTAAAGAAAAATACATATTATGATAAGTAAAGAAAAAAAGAAAGGGTGAGTTCATTTATGCTTATTATTTATGTGATTCCACATATCATCTATATATATCAAGTACAGGAAATACAAATTTATGTATAGACTAATCAATTAATTTAAAAAATTAAATATGTTTTAGTTATCTAATGGTATATGTTTGAATAGGCACTCATAGACATTATATGTATAAAAATATTAGATTCAAAAACCATTATATTTCTCATATATTTTAAATAATATTTAAAGCACCCAGGTTTACATACTATTTCTTAGTCAGACTGATAAACAGTGAGGCCAAATATATTTGAAAATGCAGTGAACCTAGTTCTGTTCTTGCTAACACTGATACACTTTCATTTAGATAAATCTGGAAAGAATTTCACCCCACTACTGTATCTTTATTCAGTTAAATCTCTTTAATAGCATTAAGTGTCATTTAGAAAGTTCACAATCCATAATTAGCAGTTTCTTTGAACAGGTTGTTAAAAATGTCATTTCAGAACAGCTTACCATTCAAATAATATATATGTGTAGAGTAATTGATTTGTCCAAACTTGCTAATTTTAGACATTACTCATGAATTAACATTAAAATTCGCATGATTTTACTGCTTGTTTTGATAAAAGGACTAACTATTAAGTAATACCCTGACCTTTAGGAAAAATTACATTCAGTACAAAAATTATACCCAGGTTTTAAGATTCAGTCACTAGTCTCTATAAAAGAGCAAAAAGAAAGCAAAACAAAATAAAATCTCTTGAAGTCACATTCTGTCATTCTCTTTCAGCTATTCTTCTGTGTTTCTGCCCCTTATATTTAATTTTATTTCATTATATGCAACAAGACTAATTTTTCAATAATCCATTTTGGTTCTGCTCATTCATTTTACCCCCTCTGACCGTTACGTTTTTTAACCCTGAGGTATTTTGTAACAGAATTAATTTTAATTTAATTTGTTTTATTAAGCCAAGGTTTCAAAACCAATGTTTCAAATATAAGTGATATTAAATGGTGCTACTTCATCTTGTGAGATCCAGACATCCTACAGAATACTTATATTTTACCACTAGCATGTAAAAAACAGGGGTTTTTTTAGAGAATACTATGAGTTGATTTATTGCAATAAATTTTTTTCTAATATTTATTTTTTTAATGTTACAATGAGTTTTATTTTCTCCTTTGCTGCATAGAAAGGTAATTGTGAGAATTTTTAGGGAAGAAAAAACTTCTTTCACCTGAAAATTCTCATAATGAAAATATCAGTCTAGAACTGAAGTTAAGAATAAATGCATTAGAAAGTGTGGCATAGAAAGGGAAGAAAAGCCACAACTATTAGCTCTAGAAATAGCAAACAGAAGATGATGAGGAAAATCCACTATAAGAGTTTTCAGAGACATGACAGGATCCTGAAAACAAGGGTATTCTCTGTGACCTTCCTGAGCGGTCCTCTATAAATACGTGATTCCACCTCTGTGAATGAGGAGACTTGGGATTCAACCACAGCAAAGGTCATTCAGGTTAGATCAGACAAAATCTTCACAGAAGCACACCAACATTACGGATTTCCTGGAAATATCATGAATATGCTGGATGAACATATTTGAAATGACACAGATATTTAGTTTTAGCTGATGCAGGGGATCAACAGTGTTGCTATTGAAGTTATTCTCAGATCTCAGTATTTTTGCAATTTTTATGGATTTACAGAGGTTTCAAATGAAAAAACCCTAATTTCTATATACATCAAATCTTAAAAGATATAAGAAGAAAAAAATGCTCACAAATCTCACTGAACAAGATCCCACCATTTTCCAAATGATTGTATCACAATTCTAGATCTATAATCTACATTAATAGAGTCCAAATATCTTAGCTGAATAAAATACAACCAAGAAATATAGGCAGTTTTGGGATATGTGACAAATTAAAGTTTTGATGGTAGAAATATATAATGAACTATTGAGCCAGAGAGTCTAGTCTAGAAAAAAGTAAATCATACCTGCACACAAAGGAAATCAAGTGGCTCAGGAGTATTGAGTTACATGGGACTCTGTATTTTTGTATTTTGCTGCAGTAGGTTAAGAGATGGAATTGCTCTTTTTGGAAACTTCTCTACACTTACATGTACCACACTGCACCAACTTGTTTGGCTGTGGCTGAATCTTCATTTTACCACAGTGGAAGTCATAGTTTGCTATCACTACTTGCAGTCACTGGTTCCTTGCATCAGTGAACAAGAGAGCAGTCAGGGAAGAAAATGTGACTTCAAAAGCACTAAGGTGTTTGAAGTGCCCTGAGTTCCTCTACTATTTGTTCTGATGATGTGTTGCCTTAGGAATACTCAGAAGCACTAAAGAGTTTCTCTCCAGCTCCCGTGATCTGCCTGACACAAGGAGCACTGATTAGCTATCAGGGAGCCATGAATCATCTCCCAGTTCTACTGATCAGTTAATATTCACCTTAGGGGAGGTAACATGCCGCAGAAGTGCTAATGTACACGAGAAACTTATGACCTGCCTGTTCAGACTGCAGTACCCCATCCCCCTCCTATGCCCTGCTTTTGAAATATTTCCTATTCAGGAGCCAGGGAATTGGTTCCATCAGCTGTAGAAGTGATGGCTTTTCCACAGGGAGGATACTTTGAGCTTGCTCCTTTCTGACCCAATTACGCTGCTTGAAGGCAACCGATATGGCTGCATGTGTCTAAAACGTGCCCACTGAGCTTCTCACAGACCTTCAATGACTCTGAGCAGTCAAGGTCTGCTGCTAATGGTTTCAACAGGTAATAGGTCCTCCATTTGGCCTGTCACTTAAAGGAGCGAGAAGGAAAGCAGGTAACATTGGAAAAGGGTACTTATTGGTGCAGAAAAAAGGAGAATTGGTCTTAAACGGGAAGAGACAGACTGTAGCTAGACAGAAAATCTGTAAAGTTGTCCTGAACCTGGATCCAGCTGATGCAACTGGTGACATAGTTCCACTCTGTGCCAGAGGCAGGTTTGCTAGAAAACAAGGAAGAAATGATTCTTTAGGGACAGGACTTCATGGATTAAGAATATAGTTATCTGCCTTAAAATGTTTCAGTTAACTGATGCTCCTGGTTTTTATGTTACATGGTATGTCTCTGAAAATATAATCTTGATTCAACATTGGTATTTAGTCTTGTGAAATGCCAAATATATGAAGCAAAGAAGCTGGGGCATTGTATTTGTTGAGTTTAAACTTATAAATGTTGTAGTAATTTATTAAGTTGTACTAAATTGAAGAGTGAGAAGAATAGAGGCTCGATTATGTTTTTCATATAATACACAAGTCCTTTGTACTTAATACTTCAGTTTGTTCTAACTTTTCCTTTATCCCTGCTGTCACCAACATGCATTTTAAAAGCTTGCATGGGATTTATTCTTTTTGTTTCCATGGCAACAATGACACTGATCCCTCAGATATGGAAATCTCCATTTATTCTGAAAATTGTTTCCTGGCAGGATTGTCTTGGATCTGAATCTTGCAATTGAATATACAGGAATTTTATCTTTACATATATCATGTATATTGTATGTAGTCAGGGATAGAGATATTTGGCCTGCTTCCTTGGCTATCAATTGTACTAGCTGCTGGTCTTGTTGGGCTTTAGATGCTACCTGGAATTAGGAGTTAACTATTTTGCTGGCCTTTGAACTAGCATAACCACATTTTTTGGCTGTGAAGCTTGTGACATTTCTGCTTCCAGAAAAATGAATGCAAATTTCGTTACTTCAACAGAGGAAAGCAAGAGCACATCTGCTACTTAGCGTATTTGATCATTTTAGTTGAATGATGATAGACATTGCAAAGAATTGTTTATCTGGGTTTGTGGATTCGTCTTCCAATCAGTTATTCAAAAAGTTACAGATGATAGTTTCACTATATTTATGCTGGGACCCATTTTATTTTACAAAGCTCTTAATTAATCTTGCAAACCAATAGGAGAAAAATCACTTAGACTTATTTGCTAAGCCATCATTTGTCATTCCCTCTTATCCTTGATTAAATTTGAAATCAGATAGGTTTGCCTGCAAGCATGAGGAAAGCCAAGCTCAGACACCTGAGTAGAAGTGAAATTGGACCAGAAGTAAATGCCTCAAGATTTGTAACTGCAGTGAGACAAATAACAGAGCTGGCAGTAAAGAAAGAGAAATTCTGTTATGATGTCCTCAGTGTTTCCCACATTTAGCAGTTTCAGCTTTTTTTCCTCTTAGCTCTGTACTCTTTCAACCTCTAACATAGTAACAGGTTTAGCTATGAACAGACATTTATTTACATGGAGTCAAATATTCAAATGTCTTGCTAAAGGAGCTTAAAGCACTATAATTAACCCATCACAAAATATAATATAATATAACAAAAATGCTTTTTAAAGTTTAATCTACTAATGACTCTCATCATGGATTCACATTTTGCCCGTTTTTTTATATGTCATACATCAGTGGTTAGATAAATACTCTGATTGCCATCATTTTTACAGCACTTTGAGAGTCCAAGTTGATAACTGTCATTAATCACAATCTCAGCAGCACAGCACTTTGAACATATCTGCCACAGAGCACCAACAGCAGTGACCAATAAGGGACATAATTTGTTCTGTTTAATACTAAAACTTGTGCTTTGTTGCTTTATATCCACATGTCGTTTCAAGCACAGAGAACCTCCAAAATCCCTGACTGTTAGGGAGATTGTTTGTATTCTTTGTACTCAAGATAGGTTGTTTTTCTTTCCTTTGGGAGTTAAAATTCAAACTTGCAGTGATTAAACTAAGAGTGGCTTTGTTCATGCTCATTCATATTGTACTCAACTATGATAAAAGCCCTCTGGCCTCTGAAGCCATGTAGTTTCTGATGGAGAGTCACAGGGAGATAAGCAATTGCAGAAAAAGTGAGTTATGCACTAACAAACAGGAAAAATACCAGTACTGGGAATATCACTATCAGGAATTGTTCATGAGTTGGTCCTGATTTAGCAATTTTCACAGTATTCTTTTTAACAATGAAACAACTACTGAATGTAAATTTCTGAACAAAAGGCAAAATTCAGCATAGATAATATCAAACTTCATGATTTTGGTAGCTTGTCTGTGATTCTATTTTTTGGGGGGTAAAGAGAGGAACTAGCTTATGTATCTTTGAACTATGACCTGACATTAATGTGTTTACAGATTGTTTATGCAGATGTTCTAAGTTACCAAATCTACCATGATTTTTCTATAACAAAGTGTTAGTTCATGCACATGAATTTTGGTGGCTACCTGAATGTCCAAATATATGCTATAATTCCCTTAATATATACCGAATTAATTATATATTCATAATACTTTTTTTTTTCTTGTTCTCTGGTCACTTCAGCAGTTCTGTTGGATCATTGTTCATTAATGGGTCACCAAGGAAGTTACAAATTGAAGCATTCACACTAATTTTTCTCTGTAAACTAGGTATATTATCATCATTAGTCAATCATTATTAATATAATTGAAAAAAAAATAGAGATGGAAGATGAAGTAAAAAATTAAACTCTGTTATGACTTTATACATGTCATTAAGGAAATTTCAGCTGTGACATATGTAAGAAATAGTATACTTAATGATAAATCTTTTTATTTTGTAGATATTAATTATTATTCCTTAGTTTGAACATCAGTGTTCATGGAAGATGAGTGTTTTTTCATACAACAGAAGCACTAGACACAGAAAGTATTTAACATAAACTTGCATAGTTCAGTGTCTCATGGACTTAATTTATGGGATGTATAAAAAGACTAAAAAAATAAGTGCTATTGAAAATCGTCCTTGAAGGTGTTTAAAATCGGAATATATGTCACTATAAATAGAAGCTGACTTAGCCTATATTCAGTCTTCTTAGTTTTAGATAGGATATTATTTTTTTTACTTTTAATTTTTACAACCGTTCTTCTCCAGTTTAAGTGACCAACCTTTTTCACAGTTCATTAATATAGAACTTTACATTGTCTTTTGAACAGACCATATTTTTGCCCTAATATAAAACCATAACAATTTTCATGGTCTACGATACTGAGGAGGTCAGATTAGATTAACTAAAGATCTCTTTTGGCCTCGAAACCTTCTTATGTAATATCTTTTTTTGCTGGAAATGTCATAACAGTCCTGTCTGACTCTGACTGCATGCTATTAAATTAAGTTATATGCTTATTGAAAGCTAATTTGTTTCTTAAAAGGTACAATTAAATAAAAAATATTGCATTTAAAAATATGACGAAAATTCTAATCTCTCTCCCTTATTCTAGGTTTTTACATACTATCCACAGTGACTGTGTTTCTTGCAGGCATATGCTAAGGCATACATTTCATACATGAATAAGCTCCCCAGGCAAAAAGAAAAAAGTATGTAGTGTCTTTACTGAAGTGATTTCTTGGCAAACTTTTTTGGCTTTGTTTTGGTTTCTTTTGGGTTTTTTTCTTGTTTTTTTTTTTTTTGTTTGTTTGGTTGATTGTTATTTTTTTGGGTTGTTTGTTTTTTTTTCTTTTTTTTAATTTGAGCTTTTGTATTCTTTGCTCAAATTCATATGTATATATCCAACTGTTTAGCTAGATGGGTAAAGTTAGGAAAACCCCACAGCCATACTTCTTATCTGAGGAGAAGTGCTAAAATATGTAAGAATTCTTAGCTCTTAGGGCATTTGGACAGTAAGTTTCAACTCCTTCACAAGATGACTATTTCTTCCTTGAATAAAAGAAGGTCATGCCAATTATGACCTCTAGCCTGGAGGTAGTGTTTTCACTATTCTGAATGTCGTTTTGGTGGTGATAAAAGCAAGACCATAAATTCAGTTCCAAAGGACCTACATAGTAAGAGCCACTTTCTAGATCTCCATGGTCCTGTCTTACCTTGCACTGACTTCTTTTATTTATGAGTATATCTCATACAAGCAGTGAGCCAACCTTGAAGTAAATCATGTGTCTGCACATTGCATTAGGGAAGCAGGCTGATATGGCTCCTTCCCAGTCTCCCAAAGGTTACATGTAAATTTTACAAATATGTCAGTATTTGTTCCTTGCTAGTAGCCTAGGAAAGGGATATACGGGTTTCAGCTACAGCACAGAGGATGGGACTTCATGGAGGGGGCTGAACCTGTTTTTAACATACTTTTCCTTTAAAGGGGGGTACTAGGATGTGCAAGTCAGTCAGATCAAAGGATACAAAGAGGATCAGGGAAGGAGAGCAGACATTTGCCTCTTTCTGCTTGTTGGATGGATCATCCAGCAGTGCCATTCTGTTTAATTTTCTTTGTCCTGGAATGAATCCCAGTTGCACCAGACACAGATAATTATGCAAATATATATGTAAAATATATATGAAATAATAACCTAAATGTGTTTATAATTTTCATACAATGTGAAGGGCAGACATTTGTCTATCTTGTGTGTGAGTATGCTCATTCTGCACCTGAAATCTCCTCAGTGTGCATGAAACAGGCTTTGAGCTGTGAATTCAGTGATCCTGCAACTGAATACAGTGACAAAGGTATGGGTTCCAAATTAAGTGTGAATAGCTCATTTCCTGTCTCTTCCCACTACAGCAAAAACTCTGCTCTTGAAAAGCAAAAATACATCAAATGGAACATATTGTAGATATACACTTACTCGTGTTTTCTCCTGCATTCAAAATATTTTTAACTTCTCATTTTAATTTTGTGTTATGCTGAATCACAAAGCAGAAAACATTATATAAAAGGCTAGATTAAAATAAAAGGTTATTTCCATGTTTGTACTGGCTTTAGCTTAGGATATCTCTTGCTTAGGTTTTTCCAAAAATGTCCCTGTACACAGAGATGGAGAATTCCTATATTATTTAAGTTAAAGTTCAGGCTCTCATTAATGTGGTATTTAAATTAAGAGCAGGGAAAAACAAAACACAGCTCATCAAAAAAACCCCACCCGAAACAGCAAAAGCTTCTTAGATGTTGAAATTCTGATTCAGTGTGAAAATAGAGTAATTTTTTCCTAAAGTTCTCAACAAACTGTAGGTCAAGGAGCAACGAGAGTTGCCTCACACAAATCATAACAAAAATACCATTTTAAAGTTTGGCCAAAATATAATGATTTTTCAAAATCTTTCTGCTTTCATTTTGTTTTGGTTTTTGACAGCTTTTGAAATATCATATTATTGTGATTATGATGTATTGGTATGTAGTTATTTTTTGTCCTACTGCAGATGTTTAATATGAACATTAATAGTTTTAATTTGCCTTTGGTCAAAGACCCTTAGATGTCTCATGTAAGACTATTTCTAACTTCACCAAAGACATGCATTCACCTTTGAGTCCATCTGTTGTGCTGGATAATTAAGCACAAGTATTTGATGCTGGTTTTATTTTAATCCAAATCACTTTACATGTATGAATTATCAATGTCAAAAAGTAAAAAATATCATCAGGTCATCATTCCCCTTCTCTCTAACCTGACTGCTGGTGGGTTTAGTGAAATCCCCTATTAGTAAATTCTTGGATTATATACTTGTGCCTCCGGTATTTCTGTTCTGTGCAGTTTTCTACACCTCTAGGTTCTCCCTCAGAAAAAAAAAAAATCCAAATTTGAAGGTGTCTTATAATACCGTAGCTAATGTTAGTTGCCTGAAACAGATAAGTAATTTATAAAGATCAAATTAAAAAGTAACATTTTCTAACTTGTTCATTTTCCATGTTAAAGATTGCTTGAGTGCATCCTTGTCAGAGTAGGGAATTTGGCTCACAGATTTTAAATAATTTGAGCACTTCAATTCAAAATATTACTATTGATTTAAATCAAATTACTTGGAAAGGTAAGGTTTCAATGTAGGGTTTTCTAGGTGAACATGATCATTGCCTCTGTGAAACTGCAAAGGGATGTTTGGTTTTATTTTACTTTATCAAATCTCTGTAGTACTCCTGCTTTGAATAACAAAATCCTAAATGAAACTTTGTGTAGAAAATATCAGAATTTAAGATAAAATAATGAACTGTTAGAAATATCATCTGTCAAGTGATACATCTTACCCTTCAACTCCCTTCTCTCAGGTACTATTAATATCTGGGATCCTCTGCAGGATAATCTGTGGTTTTTCAGACAAGGGACATTCCTCTATGGTCATTTCACCTAACCCTAACAATTTGTTTCTCAGACTTGGTATGGTGTTTCACCTTTGAAATAACACATGCTGTAAAGAACTGAAAAGAAGAAATGTTTGTGTTTCATCTGTTGCCAGCCAACTGCTCATCTTTGATTCTGTAGAGTGTGGGAGATAAAAAGATTATATACCACGTTTTTAATTTCTTCCTCTTGGAGCAACTGCCATTTGGTAAAAAATGTTAAGAACCCTTCTGTTTTAAGCACAGAAGAATATTAGTTTTATTTGAACTTATTTTAAAATCCAATGCTTGGTTAGGGCTGATAGGGCTGTAACAAGTCATCAAAGGTTTAAAAAGAAATTACTAACTCCTCAATTTAACATGTCTAGTAGAGAATATTGTTAAATGGATGAACTTAAATGGCTTGTGTTCTTGGGGCATGTGTAGGTATTTCTCTACTTCCCAAGTCTCCCTCATTTCTGGATGTCTGAGAAGTAATTTGTAATGTATGTTATTATAATACAGCCAGCAGAGAGGAAAAATAAAATATGAAATAAAAATAAAATATGCAAATAAAATGTTCAACTGTGTTTTTCACTATAGAAAGATGGTATATAGTAATAGTATACATTAATTCACATACTTTCTACATATCCATATAGAAATAGAGACAGTGGATATCAGATATCACATTTCATAATGTAAAGATAGAAATCAGTGGAGTTATGCATTTTCACCTTTTCATATTTACAGGCAGTATTATTGCACATACGTTGAGAGCTGAACAAAAATATTCATTGTGTCTGAAGGATAAAACAATCTATTTCTCTACATATACATTTTTGCACAGAAATTATCCATGGGGAAAAAAATCAAATAACTTTCTTCTAAATATTACAGAGGAGAAAGTCTGTGATATCAGCTTTGTCAGGTGACAACAAGTAAAATATGTTCTTACTTTACTGAAGGATAATGTTATCACTGCAGTGCTCTCAATCAGAGTAAGATGATTCATCCTGTGTATCCTGGAGCATTAATAGTGAACATCACACTAGCAATTCTTCTCGCACTTGAACTTTTGCAACTTATGTTCAAAACAGATGCAAATTTAGCCAAAAATACCAACAACATCCTTCTATTGTGGCCAGTTATACAGTGACTGATTCTGAGAAATATATAATTGCATTAAATACAAACAGAAATGTAGAGGTTAAAGAAAGCATCATTTAAAAGACTCATGCACATTGTGTTTTTCCATCAGAGACCTTATAAAATGTCAACATGACTTAATTTTGTCATTCTGGTGCTGTCTGGTCTTACAGACATTTACCTGAAAAAAACTCTAACCCTGCTGAAGTAATTAAATTCACCTGAGATATCACCTACAGAAATAAAGGCTAATCCATTTCACTTTCATTGGTAATGAACATGCACTTAGAACCCCCACATGCCAATATTAACACAGACACTTCACTGTATTTCTTCTCAAATAAGTTTCCTGAAAAATGCCAAAATGTACTCTTTCCTTTTTTGAGGCATTGAGAGATACACGTGGAGGCCACGTTAAAGGAAGAGCATAAAGTAAAATCTCTTCTCCAACTCAGAAACAAGGATAACTGAGCAAAGGTGCATTTACAGAAGACCAACAGGAGAGATTGCAGTGTGAGACAGACCCATTTTTTGTTTAAATCCTTTTTCTCCCTGTGATATCTTTCCCTTGCTGACTAAAAAATGTTTTGACTTGACTAAGTTTTCCTAAGTTAATGCAATTTGCTGTCTTTAAAGGAGTTTGGAAAACACAGGGTTTCTATCAAGTCCATCATAGCTAAAGAAATAAAATGTCAGAGGACAAAGAAAAGTAGTATCTCTTGTCCCCAGCACAGTGCAGAGTAACAGCAAAAGCTGTCACTGTGGGGCCGAGGCATAGCTTTCCAAATTACTCCCTCTCCATTAAAACAAGCAAACAATAAAACAAACAAAAAGCCCCCAAGCCCAACCACAAAACGTCAAGGAGACTCACAGAGAGCAAGGGGACAGAATGGACAAATGACTTCCCATTAGTCACAGTAGGGCAGGTAAAACAGGTGTGTGAATGCAGGGCTGCCAGGCCCTGGAGTTAGCAATCCCACTGTAGGAGAAGCCATCCTCTCTGCAAGAGACATCATGTAATGTTGATTGAACATCCACACTGTAAAACACCTGCATTTTCTAGCGTGCCATGACAGAATTTTTTCACCTGGCTTTTATCACAAAAGCTTGATTTTGAAGCCTTTGTTCCCTATATTATTTGCTTTTTGATTAAACATCACCCATTGTTATATATTCTGAGAAATGCTGGCCCTGCAGCGATTGTAAATCGATAGCTAGATGTGGAAGAATAGGAAGGGTAAGGGAAAGAAAGAAAAGGAGAAAAGTTTCTTACAGCTAAGTGAGAAAGAAAGTTAATAAAAATAGGTCAGGCAATTTCAGCCCTTTCTCATATGAAACAAATGGGCTAATCTTAAGCAGGAGTCACACATAAGGCTCTTCAGTGTATCTGGGGCTCATCAGGAGGTAGCATGCACATAGCAATAGAAAAATCCTTTTTCATTGATATCAGGAAGATTTCAGGATAATAGATTATCCTGCAAAGAATTTGTATTACATCTGTCTTTTTACCTAGGATTGAATAAATATTGCAGAAATTAAACTGATGTGTTATCCAGGTCATGTACTTAACAATGATTAAGCTGAAAAAGCATATATGAAAATATTAGAACATTTTCTTAAAAATCTGTAGAATGGTACTCTAAATGGATGAAAAAAAGGAAAACAGAAGGTAAGGGGTCTTTGTTTGTTTTTTTTGTTTGTTTTTTTTTTTTTTAACCTCAAAAGACAATCATTTTAGTTGTGTAGTTCCTGGAAATAAAACCTTCCATAATGTAATTAAATTATATTCAAAGTAACTCACATATAAAGTCTACAAATTAAAATCCTACTGGAACTCCTACTTATCTGTCTGCTGTAATTAAATTCATCGTGGAATCTTGGGAGAAAAAAATATTTAAAATACAGAAGGGGAAGAAACTTCCAAATTCAGGCATGAAAATAGAAGACATCCAAGTGGCACAAAGTTACAATTCAGGAAAGATGTTGTTAGTTGTATTTGGATCACAACTATAGCAACTGTTAGCATGTGTCACTGCCTCTAATGGTATATGGGTTCAATCAGAGCACACAGAATACCAGATGGGACTGGAGGAAGCTGTCAGCAGAAAGAAACTATGCTCTCTGATTTTTGCATTCCTGTGCAAAAAGCTGCTATTGTCAACTGTTTTTATCTGTAAAACCAATGCTTTTGTTATAAATCTTGGCATGGTCTGGGATTACAAAGCCAGTAAGCACCAGATGGCTGAAGAGATTCAGGCCAGGTCTGGAGCCTCCTGCCAGCCTTGTTTCTGCAATCAGGAGTATTCAGTAATACGATCCATGTTCAACATGTCTGGGTGAGCAGATGCTCCTCACGTGTAGACACAGTAAGTACACTGACAAAACTGTAGCATGACTGGTAGACAGATGCCTGATGAAAGTAAGGAAGAAGATTATTTAGATGAGTGCAAAGGGAAGTGTTGTTGGAATAGAGAATTGTTGCAATCTGCTGTGCTAGTTTGACTGGGATAGAGTAGGAGCTGGTACGGGCCTCTGTTTTAGATTTGTGACCAAAACATTGCTGGTAACACAGGGAAATTTTAATTATTTACACAGTGTCAAGGACGTTTCTGTTTCTCACCCCATCAGGTCAGCAAACAGGCTGGGGATGCTTAAGCAGCTGGGAGGAGACACAGCTGGGACAGCTGACCCCAACTGACCAGAGAGATATTCCATACTGTATGTCTTAATTTTCAGCATATAAAGCTGAAGAAAGAAGAAGGAAAGAGGACATGTTCAGAGTGATGGTGTTTGTCTTCCCAGGTCACTACATGTGGGAGAGTCCTGTTTTCCTGGGAATGGCTGAACACCTGCCTGCCCATGGGTAGAGTGAATTAATTTCTTGTTTTGCTAATTTTTGTGTGAGTGGCTTTTGCTTTACCTCTTTAACTGTCTTTGTCTGGACCCATAGGTTTTCTCACTTTGGCTTTTCTGATTAACTTCCCCATTCTGGTATGGGGGGAGGGAGTGCAGGACTGTGTGGGGCTTTTTTGTGGGCCGTGCTTAAACATCTGTGATCAAAAATAAGTCTTCGCATAGGCATTGCTTTAGAGGTTAATGGATATCAACATCATGTCAAGATTATTTTGCCATTCAGAAGGCAGCTGCTAATATGAAATTGGGTCTTTTCTCAAGCAGAAAATGAAATTACATTGACCACTGAGAGAATTGTTCTTTCCCCAAAACTTTGAAGCATAAATTTCTAAGGGCCAGAAGAAAGATTACAACTACTCCTTGGTGATCACCCTGATGATACTGTGAGAATTTTCTGGAAAAACATGGAACTGAACTGAGGTTACCCAATCTTGTTCTACTATCCTCACAGAAGGCTGCTTGGCCTCATATACTGGCATGCAAATATGCTGAAATGAAATGTTTCCTTCTCCTTTTTGTGTTCTTGTAGTTCTTACTTCCATCATCTGTGATTATTTCTCTTTAATCGAAACAAACATCAAAAATGTCATTTCTGAGAGTCATGTTGCTGTGCTAGTAACTAGCAACTAGTGTTGCCGTGCTATGTAACTACTTACCTCCTCAACAATGATAAATGCCAGCTGAATGAACTCCCCTTTCTCTGCAATATGTCAGACAGTCCATCCTGTAGCTGAAAATTTCTGATGAAATTTAGCTTTTCCTTGCACTTTTCTTATTCACAGAATCACATTTATTCCCTGTTGTGGATTGCTTTTAGGAGATCTTGTGGGAAAGGTGTGATGAGGGTGAAGAAGGTGATGGGAGAAAAAGCATGGAGTATCAAATAAAAGAATCAGCTGTGAGATTTGAAATAATTCTTTAACCTTTGTGTGTTTCTTTATCAGAGTCATAGAATATTTCAAGTCAGAGGGACCGTTAAGGAGCACTGAGTTCTTCTCCCTGCTCCTAACAGGACTGCCTTAAAACTATAGCATATCATTAAGAGCACCGTCCATACACTCCTTGAACTCTGACAGGCTTGGGGTCATTTCCCTGGAGACTCTGTTCCAGTGAATAACCATCTCTCCATCAGGTATCCCATCTGAGCTTTCCTGATACACCTTAATTCTATTTCCTTGTGTCCTATCACTGGTCATCTGAGAGAGATCAACACCTCCACTTTCTCTGCTATTCCAGAGGAAGGTGTTGACTGTGATGAGGTCATGTCTCAGACTTTTCTTCTCCAGACTGAGCAAACCGAATGTCTTTAGCTGCCCCTCATAAATCTTGCCCTTGAAGGTTTTCACCATCTTGGCCCCTCTCCTTTTGATGCAATCTAAGAGTATGATGTTCTAATATTTTTGAGTCCAAAACTGCACACAAGTACTCAAGGTGAGGCTGGACCTGTGCAGTGTAGAGTGGGATAATCCCTTCCCTCAACCAGCTACTGATGCTTTACTTGATGCGCACCAGGATACCATTGGCCATTCCAGCTACTGAGGCCCACTGTTGACTTACATTCAATTTGCCATTGACCAGGACCTCCAGATATCTTTCTACAAGGCTGCTCTTTAGCTTCTTTTCCTCCAGCTTGTATGTATAAATGTGATTTTTCTATCCCAAGTGGAAAACACAGAACTTGCTCTTGTTAAATTTCATACAGTTTGTGATTGTCCAGCTCAACAGTCTATGCAAGATCTCTTTGTGACTTCTCTCTACCCTCAGTGGCACACACATCATCACCAAATTTACTTAAGGTACCTGCATCCAGATAATTTAAAAACATTAAAGAATACTGTCCCTAAAACTGGGCTTTGTGTAAGCCCACTTGTACCAGGCTGCCAGCCTGATACAATGCCATTCAATATATTTCTTTGAGCCTCACCTGTCAAGCAATTACTCACCCAACAAATGCAAACACATTGAAGTGACACGTACAGCCAACAGCAAGGTTTGCTTGAGAGGCTTCTGAATTGAGCAGGCAGAAAGAAGTGAGGCTGCTGCAACCTCATGTCCTCAGGTCAAGTCAGAAGTAAGGATGACCACAAACCTGGATAGGCACAGTCACACTGTACCAGATATGCACAAACATGCACAGCTGGTCACACAAATTAAGACAGAGGAAAACACTCGTACAAATAGAGATGGCACAAATAGACAAGTCTTATCCCCTTCTACAGCAATTCATGGTGCAGGTCCATTAGTGAGAAATGCATATATATATATAATATGTGAGTATCTATATTATATATGTAAGTATGTCCTACCTACTAAGAACAGTGGCTCTCCCAAGCCACTCTGCCTATCTAGCAATGCTTCCTCCAGCAGACCCCATCAGTCTCCCTGCTATTCATCACAGAGTTATGACTACTCCAATAACTGGCTCCCAAGCCCATTATACTTCTCTTTGAGCATCCCAGCTTGATCCTGGCTGGCAGTCATGCTCAGTCCTACATACACACACAAAGGACACATGCTCTGGTCTCTCCAGCCACTGACACCACAGACAGACAGGCCCCGAGGTTCTGATCCCTGGTCCCATGCTAGTTGCCAGCAGTCATACACCTGTACACACACATGCACAGCAATAGAGAGCCCCTCACTCAGGAAAACAGCTAGAAATGGCAATTAATAAGAAAACAGGATGGACTATGTTTATCAGGCATAGAGCATATCTGCACCAAGGTACTGCCCAGCCCCCTGTTTATGTGTGACCAGCCCCTTTCATAACTTTATCCTTTTTCCCCTCACTTGTTCCTTGCCAAACACTTTGACCTATGTTGCCTGTGATTCTTTCTAATGTGACACCTGGACACTACTGCTGAGGCTCTCCTAGGGCAAGCCTAACAGCAGCTGGGGATTATGTCTCTTATATCTCTTACGTCTCTTATGTCTCTTATGTCTCTTATGTCTCCCTCTCATCACTGTGCCTCTGTGCTCCTTTCTGTATCAGGATTAACTGTAAATCACATAACAACACTTTTTAAACCTTAAAAATATAGGGTTTTATCTGTAATCATGGTTTTGGTAATACACTTTATAATCGTATAGCAATTTTTCAGAACTCCTCATGATGCTTGTCTTTCTAAGCACTATTTAACAAACCTTTTTTTTTTACAGCTAGCTCTATCTGCTCTTGGCAGGAGATGCAGAAATACTGTGGAAGTACCTGAAAATATTCTTCACTTTAAACCAGAGTAATAAATTGAATTTCATACAGAAACACACTTGTGCATGTATGTGCTACTCTAATTCAATAATCAGCCAAAATGTTTTAGACTATATTTCTCTTGTGTATTACATATTAATATAAGCAATAGCATTGACTCAGTAACAGATTTATAAGGAAGAAGAGTAAGAAAATCGTATTGAGTTGTCTTTGCAACCCAGAATTAAGCTGTGAGGATCTCCACTCATTCTTACCGCCTGCAAAAATTGGACTTGATGGCTTATCCCACCTATGGTTAATAACAGAGGTAGCAAATATGCATATATTCCATTAAATTAATCATTTTCTTTCCACCAGAATATAATTTAGAAGGATGAGTTTCCTGTCCTAGTCAAATGAAATATAATTTACAAAGCTTCTTATGTACCCTGTCTCAAGGGACAAGGCTGTTGCATTGATTAAGCTTTAGAATATTTAAGTACAAAGACAAACATATTTCATGTATAATTTGCATTATCAAGACTCAGAGAAAATCCAGTCTTGTGTAGCTTAGCAGTGCAGACTCATTTTAAAGTTCTCATTTAATTGTGTTATTTTTCCATAATAGAGAAGAAAATAAAAATAAATATTAAAAATATATCTATAAGTTCCTATTAAACCACAAGAAGCTATTGGTGTATTATACTTTAGATAATCCATGTATGTTCATACATTTTGTGCTATAATGTACCAGAAAGTATTTAGGGAAATAGCACTGCACAATGTAGGTGATAGAGAAACCAGACAATGTAATTCAGACTCCACTGACACCTGCAGGGGATCTGCTAGGTCCAGAAGAGCTGAGGCTCCACCCAGGGCATTCAAGAGTGGCAGAATCTCTGTAGTGCGGCACTTCTCAAAGTAACCTGTGCAAGTCATCACAACATTGCCATGTCCTTGGCCACTTTGTTTTTAACAGGTGCCATTTTTTGAAGAGTACCAGAAAGTAACAGAGAGGAAACAGAGGACCAAAGTGTTTACTGAAATCTCCCTTTAGCATCCCTGGAACTCTCTAGGCATTTTCAACAAGGCAGTGACATTCCAGCAGCAGCACACTTCAGAGAAAGCATGGACTCTTCTACGGTACATCACTGTTCCTATGGGCCCTAAAAATGTCAGAAAGCCACTTGCAGCTACTTACAGCCAGTTGGAGAGTCCTGCTCAGCTGTCTCCCCCATTCATCTTTACTGCTTCTCAGGGCTTCCCCAAGCCAGCCTTTAAACCTGATTTTCCCTCTTTTTAAGAGATACAGGGCTGTTTATTGAAAAGCTTGGGCTGGGCTACACAATTGCATAAAATAAGTGCTGCCCAAATGCCATCTATTCTGTTTCCTTCAGGAAAAAGAAAATGTTTAAAAAAATAAAAGTCATCAGCATTGTGTAGTCTCAGGGAAATATATTGATTCTTACTGAATTTTGTTTCTCTCTAGTTATTACAAAGAAAAATAATACTCATATAATGCTCCAAAGCAACATTAACGAATTTTAACAATTTTTTGAGAACCTTATTGCCGTGGACTAATAACACCTTGTTTAATCTGTGCTTCTGGAAATCAGTAGAGAGGTGGAAATTTCTACTAGCTGGAAACTTGGTGCAGTGTGTTACAAGTTACTGTTTTCTATATCTTAATTGGTGAAAAAACATTTCTATCAAGAGCTTCTGAAATGGTTTCAGATAATTACTACCATTCACAAATGGTTTTAGGTAAAACTAATGGAAAGGCAATATGACAATCATTGCTTGCTCTTGTTAAAAGAGAAAAAAAACCCCAACTTTTCCATCCAGTCTGTCTTTTAGGAAAATATTCTTAAAATATTTTCTATATTTTCTATAAATTGCTTTTTGGATGCAATGCTGAACAAGCTGTATGGTTTATTCTAACCTTTTTTTTTTTTTTTTTTCCATTGGGCAATTTTCGGTTCAATTTTCTTTGTTTTTCTTAATCATCACAACAACTTTCCTTGAACATTTTTTTTTTAAACGGTGGCACACTTGTGTCATGATCATCATGTTGACCAAAATGTGACAGTTATCAGAGACCCATTCCATGTCCTGGCAATCCCAGTGAATGAGAAAAAATTCAGCTGAACTGATGTTTGCCTATATAAAAGGGGATGTTTCTAAGGCAGAACATCACTGAAGTGAATCAAAGATGCTGACAATCACAGATCATGCTATACAACTTCATACAGAATGCACCTCTGGCTCCATCCTCAGCAAGCTGACAAAATTAATGAAACAGAATGGAGAACTATGGACATACATGCATCCTAAAAACTTAACAGTGAAATAAGTTGCATGACATGGTAGTCATGTAGTAAGTAAAGCTTTTCAAATAAATACTTAGACTTAAAAAAATTTGGACATGCATATCAAATACTGCCTATTCTTACATTAACAAATTAAATTCTGAAAAGGCTATTTCTAAACACAGGAACCCAGTCAGCTAAGTTGCTAAAATGGTTCCTGGCATTGGCCTAAGCTCTCCCAAACAATCCATAAACCTGTTTAGAGAATTATCAAATACTTGTAGACACTTTATTTGTGGATATTTCTTGCCTGTGAGTACCTCCTTTGGGGTAAAAATGGGCTGTAATGTGTCAGTTATCTCAGGAAATGGCCACTGGCATATTTAATTTAATAGTACAGTCATACACTCTATAATTCCTAGTTTGTTCTCTTTTTCTTTTCGTACTCAATTCATCAGGGAGCAATCAGATGATCATCCTGTGTGTCTGTCTGTTACATCCTACAGATTTCAGCCAAATTAAGTATCTGAGTGAAAAAGCAAATCCCTTCAAGTTTAATGAAAACAGACAAATTAGCAGAGAGATAGGACCTAGAAGTGCACCCTTTTAGGAAAGCTCCCTATAAGTTTACCCATCACTGACAATGGAGAATCTACGTAACAGACCAACTTTGAGAAACACACTCATGCAAAATTTGGCTTATTTTGCCTTTCTGCCTACTGAAATGTTCATTGGCTGTTTGTTCCACTATCCTTGAAAGAAGTAGATTTAGACTCTCTAATGTTTCATTCCCCATTTCATTCTCTCAGTTTTTATCACCTCCAGGCATTTCTGTCTCTCATGCTGTTTGGGATTATTTCCAAATCAAGAGACTCTTTGGGATTCTAAGGAAATGGCATTTTAGAGAGCTATAGGCTAATAACTAAGCTCTTGTGTAGACAGTCCTGTGGTAATTGAAGAGAAACTGTGACAATGATTGAGTTGTGATTTGTCCTCAAGATGAATGGTACTGATTGTCCCTGTGCTGTTCCAAACAAATCTCACAGTCTGGGCCTCTGCCTGGGTTCACAAATTATGCTTTATGGATTTTCTCTCATAGGACAGAATAAGAGAGTTTTTTGGATTGGGAAGAACTTTAAAGTTCATGTAGTTCCAACCATCCTGGGCAGTGTCACCTTCCACAAGACCAAGTTGCTCAAAACCCCATCCATACACAAGGTCTATGAGTGATGTAATGCTTAATCACATAAATAAAGCATAGAAAGATATTTTTAAAACATAGCGAGAGGAAATCTGCTTCTTTTTGCTGTCCTAACTTTACCTGTGTTGATTCTCAGAGAAATTTGATTCATCTGTTCCTAGAGACCTTCAGCAGCAGAGACTGTACAATTTGCTTTCCCACTTTTTATAAACTGCGCTGGATAACCTCTGAAATGCTTTCTAAAGTGAACATCCACATAGCACTGTGTATGCTGGAGAGTCTTACTATTTCTGTATTTCAATTATTAGCTTATCAGAACCAAGTTACTGATTTTACTGAATATATTATATCTGCTAGGGAAAAAAGGTGTCCTTCAAAGTTAATAATAATGGGATGGCTGTTATATCATTGTAAGTCCTGAGTAACTCCTGTAAGTTTACAATCATAAAATAATGGGATTTTTAAGGTTGGAAAAGACCTTTAAGACTATCAAGTCCAACTTTCAACCTAGCACCACCACAATGTTAACCATTAAATCATATCCTCAAGTTCAACAACAAACATTTTTTGAACACCTTCAGTAATGGTGACTTCACCATTTCCCTTCTCAGTCTGTCCCAATGATGGAACCCCTTCCATGAAGAATTTTTCCTTATCATCCAATCTAAACTTCCCCTGCTGCTGGTCCCCAAATGTCTTGAGAACATTTCCTCTTGTCCTGTCACTTGTCACCTCAGTAGAGACTGACTCTCACCTCACCACAACTTCATTTCAGGTATTTCCAGAAACTTATAAGGTCTCTCCTGAGCCTCCTTTGCTCTAAGCTGAACAATCCCAGCTCCTTCAGCCACTCATTATCAGATTTGTGCTCCACACCCTTCAGGGCACCTTCACTGCCCTTCTCTGGACATGCTCCAGCACCCCAATGTCTTTCTTGTGAGGTGGTGGAACTGATATAATGACTTACAGAAGTACAAATGACAAAATATTGTGGCCTGAAGCTCTAGAATTTAAAATTTCTTTGTGTGCAACTCTTTGAATGCCTGTTAAAAAAGCATTTTAGGAAGAAATAATTGATATCAAAGTGCTGTTTTTCACCTAATTTCCCTCACTTTAGCTATTTGCTATGAATGTCTTATCTATGGGTCCTTATATTTAGAAAAAAAAAATTAGAAATGTAGATAAAAAGCTGCATAGCACTCACATTTTGGGGAAAATATGCATTCAACCTGCATTTGGTTTAGCCTCTGTGGGACACTGAGACACTTGTCAAAACCCAACAGGCATACTGAGCTTCAATGATTCATAGGATTTAAATTACTTGCTCTGGGGGAAATCAAGTGTGCAGGAGACCCCACAGGGTCCCACCATCTAATTAAAGGGAGCTTTCTTCTTGATCATCCTCATGTAAATATGTAATAAGCCATCAGACTAGAATCATTCTGTTTACACATCATCTGCCAGTCAGAAAGATCAGTCATGAGAGCAAGCATTTTATATTTATCTGCTGAATATGTTGCAGATCATCTGACAGATTTCTTTATGAAGACTTAGATTTCCATATGCAGGCTGAGAAGCCTGGAGCAATTCTGAATTCTCTTAAGATACCATTTTGAAGAGGGAGATAGAAGCTCAAGTTAAAATGCTCTAGGAAGATTAATTTTTGGACATAAACTGTTTTATTCTGTAGTATTCTTATTGTTGTAGTCCTGCTTCTTTCCAAAATCAGATATAAAAAAAAAAGTATTGCTTTATGCACAACCATACACTTGATAAAGACTTTATCTTTAGCGCTATATTTTAAACACGATGCTATCAGCACCAGCCATTGAACTAAATTAAAGCAGACCACTTTCCAACCAAATGAGATAAAGAAAATTATTTTACTGAGTCAGGGCAGTAGGATCTGTTCTCAAACAGTGCTGCAGTAAAAAAATTACATTGATTTCATAACTCAGCAAAACTCTATGTGTTAGCATATTTTCTTGACTTTGAAAATTGCGGCTTTAAACTCTCTAGAAAAGAAATAAAGTGTTTTTTGTGATATGTCAGGAAGAAAATAGATCTAAGGTAGAATTTTATAAATTTCTTATTTTTTTTATTCATTTCTTATTTTGGGGAAATCACTGTACATAGAGCTACCAACAGCTAATATTCATTTGCTTTTTATTGCTTCTCCAACTGCCTTCCTATTTCAGTTTATTAGTTAAACTTTATTCCTGATTTTATCACCATCGTCAGACTTCAAGCTGTTTTTTGATACTCTTCCCTGCTTTTTATATTTTCCTTTTTATATAAACAGGAGTTTTTCTCTTTTCTATAACAGCTAGAATTTTCTCAACGGCATGGAAAACCAACAAATGAGGTCCCTTTTGAAGTAACTACAAAGGATTATATGAAGTATGAATGATACTAATTAGATCCTGTAACTTTAAAACAGTTTGAAAATCCATGAATCTCTAAAGGTAAATAATCTCCTTTCTTCCTAGTCTGACTTTTAACCTTAAAAATGGTTGGTCTTTATTCTCTGTTTGTAATCAAAGAAATAAGTTCAGATGAAAAAACACAGTATTTAGCATTTTTATTGGGAGTACTGCCAGTTCTTTGATGTACGCTATTGTCAAGTTTTTTGCTTTGGTATTAGAAAATGTGATTCTTACACCAAACCTCTACTCCTGCTCTATATAGCTTGCTTTGTTTTAGCAGAGAGACTCAGGTAAAACGCAAAATTGTTTTGTGAAGAAATTTCCTTAAAGGTATGAGGACCTACATTACTATCATAAATAAAACAGGAGGTACACTTACATATTTTTTTTCTTACAAAACCTAAAGGGTATTTGTTCTTGTCTTTGTCTGGAAAGCAGAATTCCCTAACCTACAGTAGGCAGGCCAGACTCTATGAACAATATTTTCCCTGTAAACACCTATGCATTTGAGAAGACAGCTCAAATCAAGACATCTAAAGGAAAGGAAATGGTAAAAATTGAAAAAGGGGAAATTGATGTTAGATATTAGGAAAAAAATTCTTTACTGTGAGGATATTGAGATACTGGATTAGGTTGCCCAAGAGGTTGTAGAGTCCCATCCCTGGCAGAGTTTAAAGTCAGGTTGGACAACGCCTTGAGCAACCTGGTTTAGTGGGAGGTAGTCCTGCCCACAGTGTGGGAAGTTGAGACTAGGTCATCTTTCAAGTCCATTCCAACCCCCTGGCATTCTCTGATTCTATGAACTATGTAGAATTAATACTTACATTAAAAATAATAGCACATATATTCAGTCAATTATTTGCAGCAGTCAGCCTGAAGCAATGAGTCTTGCTGTCTTTTGGTGCATTTCTATCTAGAGACTGATCCAGTTTACAGAATTAGTCCAGTGACAGGTATCTAGGGGGAAAAATGCACAGTTAAGACATTCAGGAAATATTGCCCAAAAATAAAAAATATGTTACGACCATTTAAAAAATTCTACATTAGATCTCTTATCTTCCTGACGTATCCCAAAAGCTTTTTCTTTCTTTTCCAAATAGCTTAGTCACAATTTTCAAACACAGGCAAATATATAATCTTTTTTCCCTGATTCTCCTTATTGTTAATTTTTCCCCTTAGGTGCCCGTCCATTCCCCTGGGTCAGACTCAGAAGATAGATGAGAAGGCACCATGGCCCATAGCTTCATGCTGACTGCTGCCAATTATTGATTGAATATAATTACTCTTCTCCTTCAAGTAAAATTGCTGACATATTCCTAACACTTTGCTCACTTCATACCACTTCAGAACAATCCATAGTACCCAAACTCATGAGCTCAAAGACCTTCCAAAATATGTTTTTATTTCAAGCTGCAGTAAGTCCTGAACAGCAAAAGAAAGAGCAGCATTATCACATCACTTGTCACACCACATCTGAGCTGATAAAACCTGCTGAAAAGATGTACAGCCTCCATAAAATATGACACAGGATTATTTTTTATAACTCCAAATACCGCTGAGTGCATCTGCTAAACATATATAATGTAAATTGTACTCTTGATTTCAGTGTTAAAGATGTTCTTGGTAGCTCTGAATATCAGATGCAGAATTGTTAATTTCCTGACTCTTAATTCCAGAGTCACTCTCATCTGTGTCTTAATTAGTGGCTTCTTGATGCTCTGGCATGTTGAGCCTTAACATGCCTGACATGTTGAAACTTAACTCTCTCTCTTAGCTCACCTCATCATTTTGCCTTTGGTATTCCAGTTCTCATTTGCTGGTCTGAAGGAGTCTTCTGAAATCCCTGTTTTCCTAGCAGCCTTCTTGTGCACAAATAGTTCTGGAGGAAGTTTTACCTCTTCAACTAATTTCATGGAGCACTGACTTGTGCTGACTCAAATAAATTTCTGATTAACCCTCCTTTAAAAATTTCATTTTACTGTAGGCTTCTCTGATGCCTCTATATTGAATCTGGTGTTTTGTGCTACAGATTTGATCCAAGCAAGCAGGACGTTATGACTGGAGCCCCACAAAAGACAATGTTTAAGAACAGTATTGTTTTATATGAAAGAGTTTTCATTAATTCTCTTGAACAACTTATGCAAGCTAGCAAAAATCAGAACAAATATTTCTGGTTTACTTACTCACTGGTTCTTCCAGATATAGTTAGCAAGATACACCATCATAATTTCTATATCATGCTCACAAGCCACACATTCCATCTCCTTGTACCTGTGCTAGCATTGCCAAAGGGTCATTGGTTCATTCATCCATTTCATGTTCATGATGAAGGTGAACATGACGAGGGGAAAGGAAAAGACACCTTGCTTAAGACACAGAACATAAGTTCAGCTTAACAAAAACTCACTGGAAGATAGGTATTTGCCTACATTTCCTGAACTGTAACATAGATTCAAGGCCTAGTTGGAGCCCATCAGCAGCACTATTAAAACAGCATGTCCTGAAGAAACCTTGAAAGGTAGTTAAATAAATCAGAATGTTGAAGAAAAAAACATTCAGGCATTTGAAAGCTGTCATTAAACCATAAAACAATTGACACTAGGCTTAGAACATCTTGTTATGCATGGTTGTATACCAAATAAAACTAATTTTACACATCATGCTACTGCATTTAAGTCAGTTACTGACTGGTAGGTATGAGGAACTGATTTAATGTGCACATATTATTTCACAGCTGTTTACCTAAGTGGTTTTTTTATCCTGTTACCAGCTACTGTCAAACAGAATATTGGCTGTGGGTCAGATCCATTAGCCAATTTTTATGGGCCTAATTTAACAAACATTAATTTGTAAATGCATTGTCTTTTTATTTACAGGAACTTAGATTAAAAATTTATTTTCAAATTTTACAAAGCTTTGCTGTGGAGGAAAATGAGCAATAATGATTAATAGCACTGAGCATGAAACTTTTAATTGACATCTCCAGTCAAACTGATTACTATTTTTTTCGTTGAGCTTCAGAACTCTGTGAGTACAAAAAAATCAACTTTGATCTCACACAGTTTGTTGGAAAAATGGAAGATATATGTCTAGAGAACTTGGTGGAATGATATCTTATGATGTAGACACTCTACAAAGACAGAGGATAGTCCCTGACCCAAATAGAAATATGCACTACAGATAACTAGTGCAGGAAAAAATATGACTGCAAGTTATTTAGTATTATTATTTAATTTAAAGTCCTGCCAACCAACTGCTAATATTCCTGAAAAAAATTGTCCAATGGTCATATTACTAGAGGGGATTAATTATGCACTGTACAAACTGCCTCTATAAAACACTGTTGTAGACTTTCTCTATTCCGATAGCTTACAGCTCCCTTTTACATATCAAAACCATGAATGAAAGGATCTCAATTACATAGCTGTCACAGATATGGGAATAAATGACTCTTTTCCCTGTGCTGATGTCCCAGCTAGGGGGACAGAAACTGAAGAAATACTCAATGGCATGTGGGGGCCACCAACCTGGTTGAAGTTTATCATGGTCATTTCCAGCTCTTGAGGGAAGACTTGCCTCCCAATGCAGCTACACCTGTGCAGCTTTGGGTGTCTGTGAGAAATCTGACATTCACTGGTCCAGATTATGGGGTCCAACTTTGTAGGTTCTGAGAGGTCCCTTGATCACCTGCATTTTAAAAAAGTCATGATTTTCCCAAAGACTGTGCTGTAGGATCCTGAGTTTCTGTAACTGTTATGAGAAGATCTAACTAAGGCTGTGATTCAGAAGAGTCTTTGTCTGTATATATTTTCCTGTCTGAGGAGCAGGATAATGTTTGTTTTCTATACTATGCAGAGTTTTGCTCAGTGTGTGTCAAAAGGTAAGCATAATTATTTTATCTCATTTTCAGGCTACCTTGAAGATTCTGTTATGTTATTCTGTGTTAATTACAGCATTTAAATGAAATTTCACATCAAAGAACTAAAATTTTATATAATTTGGTAATATTTGCCTTGTAATTTTATTCATGTTTTGAATCATTTTCAGCATATGACCGGCTTTATCATTTTAATTTCAGGAAACAAACTGCTGCAGTAGACTAGGAATTGGCATAGCTAGAGTATTGTCTAATGTTCTGGCCAACAATGCATGATTAGTAAAACTGAGCTCTCAGAGTTATCCCTCTCTCTTAAATAAGTGATCATGTATATTTGGATATATAAACACATACATATAAACATATACTTGTATATATGTTTACTTATATATGCATAAACCATCTATACATATCGTTTTATGTATATATATATATAATATATATAAGTATGATGCTTTCAAAAAATAACCAATTCTAAATACACGGAGGACATTTCATATTTGAAGATGTCATTTGGAAAATTACCAGTAAACATCCAGATGCCTCCTTCAATAATAATTCAGATATTAGTGGCAATGTCTGGCAAGATTCCAAGCTTCAGAGATACTGCAGTTTTAGTGAAAAAACAAGACACATCAAGCAACTTTGTCCTAGCATAATCTACTTGTTTGTCTCTTTAATTTAGTCCACCTGTTGTATTCTAGCTAAGTCATGAAAATAAAAATAAATAAATTCAAACTTAACCTCTGTGGAATTTAGGAAGATTTTTGATCATTCTACCTGCCTGGTAAACACTTTCTGTCATAAGAATTCAAATGGTATAAAAAAAACTTAGTTAAAGTCTAAACAATTAATAGGATAAAGAAATAAATTTTTGAAAGGCTTGTGTTTGCAGTGTATAGAGAGGATAAATATCCTATGAGACCTCTTATGTCAGACACTGTGAGAAAGGAGGTGTATGCTACTGGGAACCAATGTGAAAAATCTGGGCCACCACAACATTCCTAGGGCATACTGCAGAAGAGCTTCCTTAGCTATAACAGCTCATGAATTTGCTGAAGGTTGGGAGGACACAAAAGTTATTTAGACCTACAGCACTTCTCATTTGGCAAGCTGTAACACTCAGGGAGAACTTCAGTTTTTTACAGTTATTTCATTCGGAAGTGTCTGTGCCAAGATACTCAATAACTCTCAGGCAGCACCGTGCAAATGCTCTGCAATATAAAAGAAAAAACAAAAAGGGCAGTTAAACAAAATGGATTTGAAAATAAACCACATGGACAATATCATAAGTTTTATTTCACATTCTTGATTCTTTCAACATTAAATTTAGCAAAATTATTATCCTCTTGAAAAGCAGCAACTATGCTTAGTAAGAATGGTGCTTTGCTTTAAACTTGTAGCAATGGGCTGTTACAACCTCCACTCAGGCAAAGTGAGGTTCTTCTTAATACATACACTTAAGGCAATATATGAAGAGAAGAAAGTAAGAGAAAGAAAGAATAAGAGTGGGGGAAGCCACAAACAAAGGGTTTGATAGATTGATATACATTCAAGTTCAGGTGGGAAGCTCCAGGTACCTCCCCTGGGAGGGGAGTTTTTACGCTGTCTGATGTGACACTCTTGGTGATGTAGAGTCTTTTGCTGGAAGGTGACAGATATGAGTCAGGGGGTACTTTGAGGGTCTTTGATGGTTTATAACCCTTTCTAAGATATGACAGCTGTTTCTCAAGCCTGTGTAATTAAGCCAGTTATACCTTGTCAGAAGAGATAAATACTCTCAGGCCTACGTGTGAATGTCCCAATACCTCCTGGGGGAAGAGGAAGAGAGGCGTGCTTAACAGGAAGGAAGACACTGGCATAATAAAAAAGCATTATCCCACCTCACAGTGTCTGTTTCTTGCCAGTCTTTCCCCCTATGTGGCTCAAAAACCTGACTGTTGCTAAATAAAGATTGGTTTGTCCTGGTCATCCTCAGGTGATGGATGTGCACGACTTCTGTACCCGGGCTGTTCTTATGGAGATCAGAGGTTTTGCCATTACACACCCAAAACTCTCATCTTTGTTTGGGGATTGCAAACCTGGCCTCAGCAAAGCACCTACTGCTTTTGGTCAATGGCCACTTGTTTGAATCATTAACCATTAACAATTCAGTCTCTCACATGTGCCAGCCTGCAAAATCTTGACTCTCAACCCAGAGAAGTTCAGGGAGTTGAAGAAACACAGCCACAAGAACGGGTTATGGATTGTTAGCTGCTGATGATAAAATTTGTCTTGTGAGTGGGATTTTTTAAGAAACTGGAAAATGGCAATTTTAAAATCAAAATATATCCACTAGGAAATTCACCTGCATATTTAGTACATCTTGTTGATGGCTTTGGCTTTCTGCACTGAAACTTGTAGATGAAGGTGGAACTGACTCTTATGCAATCAAAAATCATACTTCTACAGAAACTTAAACAGTTTTTGAAGTTCTGAAGGCAAGGAGTATCAGCAACATCAGAAGGAATACCAAAAAGGTAAAACTTATATGATGTGGCTATGAGAATGTTTGCTGATATGGGAACAAAAGTACTCCACAGGTTTAGGAATCTCACTTCTGAGCTAATCCATGAACAGCAAAATCAATTTCAAACCTACATCTTTTCACACTTGCGTTCCAAAACTCAAATTTATAAGGGGGAAAAAAAAAGTGATTGTCACAGATTCTGTAACTCCTAAGGATTTCTACCTAGTGACAGATATTCAACCCTTCTGAAAATAAAAACCAAGTCATCCCTGGTGGGTGTAAACCTTTTTTATGGTTTAATTTTGAAACAACATACAGAATAATTAGAATTATCAGAAGTCAGCTAAAAGAATCCGCCGCCCTTTATCTCTGCCTTTCCTCCCTCTCATTCTAATGCTTTGATAAATCAGACTCATTTAGAGACCAGTGAGGAAAGTGGAATTCATGAGGACGTCTCTGTGTTTACAATCCCACACCTTCACACCCTGGCAGCTCGACTCCATTCTTCAGAAATAAGACAGCAAAGAACAGATTGATTTTCTTTTTTTAATTGCATCCCTGCCAAGACCTTATTGGCAGGAAAACAGAGGTATGGACTCAGGGTTTTTTAGATGCACTGACACAAGCTTATTTGTCAAAGATCAAATCTCCAGTGAACAGCTTGCCGCAGCTTTTATTTCCAAGACTTTGATAATAACATCAAATTGATGTTGCATTGGTGTGCACTGAGACAGCAAAGAAAATTGCAAAGATATCTGGAAAAGTACAGAAAAGGACAGAAAGAGAAGAGGGAAAAAACCTGATGTTTTTAAACAGCTAAAGACAAATGTGCAATACTTTTCAAGATATAGTGCTGAGCAATATGCTTTATCAGGCATAATGCAGGAAAACTAATTTGAGAACAGCTATACTCTTGATTTGTTTCTTCTAAAAGTTTAACTTTCTTTCTGTAGAATGGCATTTCAAGACATTAATGAAAGTCTTGACACTCAGGAATATGGTTAAAGAAACTCATGCATTTGCCTGCATTTTAAGCAAGATGTTGTCATCTGTACAAAGGCAAAAAAAATCTGTCAGCAAGAGATATTTTGGCGGGGATGAATGACTAAGGCCTGTAATTTTTGACAATGTTTTCAATCAGATGGGAGTATTTCTAAGTTTATTAAGTATATAATTCTGATAGCTAGAGCATTTTGCCAATCTTGAGAGCACTAGAAAGTCAAATGTCATGTCCCCTAGCTGCTAGCATTTATGAAATATTTAATTGCTTTCAAGTATATTTTATGTCTCTCTCCTCCCTTGCATCTCCTGCCCTTTTAGAAAACAGGGACAACTCCCAAGGAAAACTGAAACTCTCCTCTCTGCACTTTCAAAAATATGTTATAACCATTAGGCTGTATTTCTAGACCACTAGACTTCCCTGTCATCTACACTGAAATTGTACTGCTGCTAGTTAACAATACTAATCTCAATGACTCAGACAAAAGCAAGCCTGCAAAAACATCATTACTGCTCCTAGCTTCCACTGAAGACTAATACTGCAATTATGAATCTCTGGCCCTATTATTGTATTCAATATCTGTGTCAGGTTTCTATACCACACTAATCAACGTAGAACTTAACAGTAAGCAAGAGAGGAGCATAGGGACTGTAGCCCAGACATGAAGATGCAAAGGCAATAAGGAATGTCACACCTCATCCCTTTTTTTACCTGCCTGCTCTACACTCCTTTTGTCCAGCTTTCATTCTGCAGGTGCCCCTTGATACACAGTATGTACTAGAAAATGCTTATTTTAGTATCTGTAAGTTAAGATAAAAATCTAATGTGCCTATCTCTTAGCTAAGGGACTCTCTGTTTCTCTGAAGGAAAGATTTTATACTGCAAAACTAAAATTTCCCCCATACTGGGTTTGCATGGCCAGGTTTTGATAGCAAACTGGGGAGGCTGCAGGGATGGCTTCTTTGAGAAGTTTGTAGAAGCTTCCTCCATGTCCAACAGAGCAAATGACTACAGGAATTGACCTATTGCTGTCCAAAGCCAAGCCAAACAGAGATGACAGTAAAGCCTCTGGGATAACATATTTAAGAAGGAAGAAAAGCTATTGTGCAGATGCAATTGCAGCCAGAGGAGAGGAGTGAGAACGTGTGAGCAGGAAACTCAGCAAGCTCCAAGGTCAGTGCAGAAGGAGGGGGAGGAGGCGCTGCATGAGCCAGAGCTGAGATTTCCCTGCAGCCAGTGGTGAAGACCATGGTGGAGCAACTGTGCCTCTGCAGCCCATGGAAGTCAGTAGTGCAGAGATGCATGTGCTGTCCATGGAGGAGCCCCACTCTGGAGCAGGGATTTAGATGCCTAAGAAACAGCTGTGACCCGGTGGGAGACCTGGAGCCACTCTTAGCAGGACGATGAAGAGAGAAGACCATGCTGGATCAGGTTTCCTGGTAGGAATCTTGACCCTTCTGAGGACCAGCACTGGAGCTGCCTGTTCCTGAAGGACTGTACCCCATGGAAAGAGATCCACAACAGAGCTGCTCCTGAAGAACTGTGGCCCATGGGAAGGACTCACATTGCAGAAGTTTGTGGAGGACCGTCTCTCATTCCATGGACCCCATGGTGAAGCAGGTAAAGGACTCCTCTCCCTGAGAAGGAAGTAGAGACAGAAACAACCTGTGATGGACTGACCGTAACCCCCACTCCCCGTCTCCATGCACCATGTGGTTGGAGAGGGTAGAGAATCAGGAATAAATTTCAGGTGAGGTAAGAAGGAGAGGTTGGGTGAAGGTATTGGTATTAAGATTTGTTCTACTTCTCATTGTGCTGTTCTGATTCCGACTGGTAATAAATTCAGCTAATTTTCTCAAGCTGTCTTTTTTGCTCATGACTGTAATAGATGAGTGATTCCTCCCTGTCCTTTGTCTTCCCCATGAACCTTTTGTTACATTTTCTCTTCCCTGTCCAGCTGTGGAGGGGTGTGATAGAGTGGCTTTGGTTGTCACCTGGCATCCACCCAGGGTCAACCCACCACGCCCACTAAGTGTACGCACTGTCCCAAGCAAGTGTGTAAACACAGATGGACATGCACAAAAACCACACACTCTTGTAACTGGTGACCCAGTCTGGGCTGCTGTATTTTTCTCAGCCTGCTCCTCTAAACATGAAGACCACTGAAGCAAGAAGAGGGACAATTGAAGGCAAATAAATATTCAGGAGCTGTCATCTATCACCTTGAGAGCTTTCACATGCTTGCATATGCAATTCAAACATGACAGTTTTGCAGAATATGATCCCTTCAACCTATAAAAATAAATCAAAAGACAGATGAGTAGTTGATCTCAGATACTTCAAAGAGCAATAAAAAAAAAAAGTCAAATCCAGGATAAACATTAAAAAAAAACTAAGAAATGCCATTGGAAATGGGTTGGTGTGACCTCAGGATTTTGAAATGTGCTTGTAATTAATTTTTGTCCAAAAAAACTCTTTGTTGGTGGTAATTTGTTTTGGGGTTTTGTTTGTTTGTTTTATTGTGGAAGCTTAATGAGTCCTTTCCATTTTGTTTTACAACACTACCATTAAAATTAATGAAAATTCAGGCATCATCCTGCCAAATGTGACCCACATTTTTTTTCACAATCTCTTAACTTCAGTGTGGTATGAAGTCAAGACCACAACATACATGATCCACTTAATAGAGGTCCTGCATATCAAAGCTGCCAATTTATTGGTAGATCAGTAGTCCTGGGTGGAATCATAATCTTCTATGAGTTTTCTGACCACAGAAAAAAGCTCTTCAGAAATATAAAAATATGCATTAGTATTTACCCATTTACATGCTTCTTTTTTTCAGAAACCAGTGTTTTCTGGTTTTCTAAGACATACTTCTTTCTCTTTCTCAGCGTCAGATTAATTTCATCGCTGCAGGAAAATTGTCAGATCATTCAAGTAGTAGAAGAATTGTGCTGGATTCAAGATTAGGCTTACTGTCATCAGTGATACAAGCCTGAAAAGATGAGATGCCCACACAGGGTTGAAATTATAAAGACAATCAGATCTAAACATAAATATACCAAATAACTCAAATTGGCTAACTCTGACTAAGTAAAGATTTTTATGTTACTCTGATTATTTATTTTCATAGATAATTAAGTAGAGAATCACCACTAAAGAGAAACAAGGACAAGAATATGGTTACCTAGTGATTAAATAAATAAAATTAAATTTATTTTCATACACTGGGAAGAAAATCAGCTTGGCTTTCACACAAAACTAGATTTTCTAGAACGAAAACTACACTCAATATTTCTATCCTTTTCAAAAAATATAGCTCCCTGCAAAAAAGGTAACCAAGATTATTCTTCCCACCTTTAGCCTATATCTGATTTGGTGAAGTTCCTGCATACTGTCCTAAAATTGATACCTGGAGATTAATTTATGTTCAAAATAAAATTAATGCTGAATTTTGCAGAGGACTGGAAGTAATTCTTTGCTTTATCTGTATTCTTGGCTTTTCAGAATAAATAAAATAGTAAACCAAAACTGAGTCTCATGCAATATCTCAAAAAACTACGTTCAGATGCGGAAATATTTTAGTTTTATCAAATGCTCTGAGAAATCTCAAGTAGGTGAGGGGACTGTTCTACAAGTAAGAGAACATCAAAGAGATTCAGAAACTTTTTATATAGGGAAATATTGTCTCATCTCAATACTCAAGGGTTTGTAAATTTAGATTTGTAGAGATTTCATGAAGAGGGGTTTCTTGAGACATACTCAGAGATATCTATGAGTTAGACCACTGTGTAGATTCATATTTTCTCTTATTTCTAATAATTTAACATCTAGTTACAACAAATCATTACTTTATTTTGTAAACAAGATATCTTCACTTCATGTTCTCAGTGTTTATGAAAGTTGTTTCTTTTCACCTGGGCATACTGCAGTATCATCTTTCTTCTTCAGATGACATTCAGCTACTAACAGTAATCTGTGATCCCAAAACAAATTTCTGTGTGAAAAACTGTCCTTACCAACAGCTATTTTCTCTGTTGGTCCAAAGAGCATGCTTGTGGCAATAGATTAATAAGCAAATTAATAAGGAATTAATAAGCAAAAAAAGAACAAATAATTGGCATTTAAAGTTTGGTTTTCATCAAATTGATTCCCATGAAGTATAAAAGTTCTATTTAACCTATCATTTTTTGATGCCTGTAAGTTTGCCTAGAGATTTCTGACTGTGTGTCAGCTGTTGCTGCAGACTGTGGCGCCCAATTTCGCAGACATTAACTGACAATCTCATCTCCAACATCATTAGCAAAACTTTATTGTTGTAAGTCTGCAGACCTCATCATTCAACAAAGGAAATTATAAGATAACAGTTGCATTTCATATTGATTTTGATGAGAATTGGATCAGACCTTGACTGTCTGGTAGTTAAAGTCTCATTCTCATAACATATTTTCTGCCAGGAGCTCAGTTATTTTCCTTCATTTATTGACTTACAGAGGCTCTCACAGACTATTTAAATACAAGGCAGCAGATATGTCAAATAAGGTACTTTTCACAGTGAACCTTGGCTTTTTTTGGCAGACATAAGTCACCCTGATGTTTAATGTTCCATGCCCTTTTTATTTTAAGTTTAAAATTTTATGCTTCCTAGATAGTACATCACAATTGCATTAGGGACTGATTCAAAGTGTGCTGTGGTCACTAAAGTGCTTTTCATTGACTTCATTAAAGTCTGAAATGGATTCATAATCTCAGGTTCTCTGTCATCTTTTTTGTGAACAGGCTTTTGAGGTCTTACTTATAACTCTTAAGCATGAATATGAGGTAAATGCATAAAAAAAAGTAGATTGGGATCCAGTGATACAAACTAGACATAAAATTATATCTAAAGAAAAGCATTGTGGTTTGCATCCTCCTGAATGCTGGAGAAAAAAAATCCACATTTACTTAGAAACATACTAATTCTACTTTTTCCAGTCTTCAGAATGCTTTTTCCCCCCCCCCCAAAGTGTGTTATCTTGATTATAATTTATTTTGGACAGGCCTTTAAACAGTTAATAGGTCTAAATATCATAATTATCAGAGTTGAAAGCATGTCTAATCACCTTTTTAAGAATAAAGCGGTCTTGGTGGACTTTGTTTAATTAAGCTTTCTAGATGACTCAGACAATATAAATATTTTTGGAAACTTTTCTCTATTATGTTCTGCAGCAGGTAAGTTAGGTCAGTAAATATTTCCAGAGCTATTACACAGGGAAATAAATTTATGCAACCAGATTATTATCTCTTTATATTAGAGTATATTCCCTTCTCCACCAAGATGAAGTGACCTCAAGGATCCTTCTTATTAATAGAAAAGTCACAAAGATAATGAGAAATGGCATTTTGATGACATAACCTGAAGAAAATAAAAAAAATCCAAATGTAGATTTGAAAGTTGCAATGGCAGCCTAAAAATCACTAACTCATTACAAAAATAAATTTTAAAATAATTTTGTACTTCATGAACAATGCCTATGTTAATCTGTCAAAGAGTACGAGCATCATTTTTGCAGCATCCAACCTATTTGGCCTTTGAAATTTGATGAGAGGAGGTCAAAGACACTGTTATAGAAATATTTTGCACCAGTAATCTACTCTGTAAGTGGCCAACACCAACTTTTATATCAAATTTGTCACTTGCTGAGAAAGATCTGTGACTACAGCCAAAGTAATTTTCCTGATTCATTACCTTTTTTTTTTCTTTAATGTGACATATTCCATTTTTAGACTGACACTCGTTTTATAATCCAGTGACATACTTAAAATGTTTACCTAAGACTCAGTTTTTGGATAAAAAATAACGTGCAACACTCAAGTGAATTCAGTAGGTACTAAGATTGAGCATTAAATGATAAATGCATATATTTGAGTAGAACCTATCTGTAATAAGGAAGATCAGCTTCTTTATTTAGAGTAAAAATATTTTGATGATAAAATATAACAGGCAAGATATATATCTCAAGTATTTTAAGACCATTTAAAAAAATCAATATGGTGTGTACCATCATGGGACTAGCAATTATGAAGAACTGATTAAACAAAAAATAATTCTAAAGAAAATCTTGGATGATAATATAGAGTAAGGAATAATTTATAGAAGACTATATACTAGATAATTAAATTTCTTTTTCTTCTTATATAATTTGTGAGCTGATCATATATTTCCCTAATTAATTGTAAAGTCAAATATCTTCAATTAATGTCTTTCTAAAAAATTTGCTTTTTACATTGTACATTTTCAAGATGAACCTGTTGTTTGTGATTAACCCAGAAATCCAAAGTTGTCTTTTTTTTCTTTTTTGCCTGACTCTCCCCAGAAGACACTCTCTCTGGAACAGGAAAATTCTGGGAAAATCTTCACATAAATATATGCTCTTAGAGTTGCATTTAAGGGAACACACTGAAATTGGGTGTGCGTATATACATACATACATACATACATACATATATATATATGTACTGATCATCTGACTTTTGACGTTCAAAGGCATATGTATGTTGTTGGAAAACTTGCTTTCTGATATGTTCTTGCAAGTTAAATACCATAATAAATATAAGTATAGAAAAATCACTTCATTATACTGTTTAATTAGAATTTGAGAGGTTTTTCTCTGCCTCCTAATGAATATTGCAGAATTTTCTCACTTTTTCAATAACACCTTTAAAATTTTATTTTGAATATAAGTAGGAAGAAAATAATAGCAAAACCTCATCACATTTAGTATGCAAATCCCTTTTATTTATTATAATAGAATAGCAAAAACATGAGGAAAAAAGATTGAAGGAAGGCTCTCACCTATATGCTTTTTATCCAGCCACAATGATAACCTGTAACTTGATAAACAATTCAGTTCTTATTATATATTTCTGCATTACACCACAGAGAAATGTGTTTTAAAGACAATTATAATCCAAATGTGAATGTTCATAAGTAAATATTCTTTTCTGGAAGAAAATAATATATTGAAGTCACATTAGTCATTCAACAAAAAACTACATCTAAATGGATTAGAAGCCCTTACAATCAAAGGCATCTACTATAACGCAAATAAATACATTACAAATATCTATTTTATTAGAGTCTTCTCATGTGCTACTGCATTCATAATAACCCACTTCTCTTATCTTGATAGAAGCTGTGGGCTGATTTATTTGACTTAGAAACTGACATTAGATGTGCAATTTATTTCTACTAAATGTGACTTAAAAGAACAGGCCCATGTCCTGGACTATGTATACAGCAACCATTTTGTACAGCAGAAAAGAGCTGTGAGGGACAGATGAAATTACAAGTAAATATCATGAATTTAGCCTATAATAACTTTTCTTCTTTATACTTTTCTTGATCAAGATCAATATAGTTATATAAAAGTATGGAAAATTGTGCAGAATGACATTCATATCAAACACAAGGTAATGTTCAGATGTTTTTATTAAAACATGAAGGCATATCTTCAACCTACTTAATTTTTTCTATTATTTCCACCAGAAAAAGAATTCAATGTTACTTTTCCTCAAGCAATTATTACAAAAGAAACTGTGCTTTTTCTTGTGAGGAAGACACTCAGTCCACCCATCTCTGTGGGTGGCAGGTCTTCTGCTTAGTTATACACTTTGTATAACTAAATAGTGGCACATCTGACAGACTTTTAGTAGACCCTTCTCACCTTCCCAGGTGCCTTCATACAAGTATGAGGCTTTGGATGTGGGATGCCATCAATGGATGATGTGGATAACTGTCCATCTACAGATGTTGCCAGGATACATCCAGTATCACAACCACTTCCATGAAGATGACCCCCTTCAAAAGGGAACAGAGGGTCCAATATTGCTGACAGACAATCCTCTTAGGGAAGTCAAATGAGTTACTGAGGCTCAGGTTATGGACATAACTAGCAAACTTCCCAGTCTGGTTGATTTGATTACTATTGTTACTGCTTTTCCATGTGGGTGGTGATGAAGATGCCACCCATAGTCCAAGATCAAATCCCTAGTCCAAGAACAATCAAAAGAGACTTCAGGGCCTTGGAAGGGTTAGTAAGGGAATCTGGAGCACAGGTTATGTTTTCCTCATCCTTCCAGTTGCAAGGAGATACATTCTGAAAAACAGGCTGTTCAGAAGGGACAGGAGAGGAAGGAGAGGTGGAGGGGTTGCCCTCTGCACCAAGAAAGGGGCAGTGTGAAGAGCTGTCCCTGAAGAACAGCCATGAGCAATCCAAAAGCCTATGGGTAAGAATCAGAACCAAGGCAACAAAGGGAGCCCTGTGGCTCCAGTCTCCTGCAGGCTGCCTGATCAAGAACCTACTGATGAAGTCTTGCTCCAGCTACAGGAGGCATTGCACTCACTGGCTCTCGCCTGCCAGGGGGACTTCAACTGCCCCAAAATCTGCTGGGAAAGTAGCATGGTGAGCTGTAGGCAATCCAGGAAATTCCTGAAAAGCATTGAGGATAAATTATTAAACCAGCTAATAGACAGCCCTACCAGATGGGATACAATACTGGACCTGATGGTCTCCAACACAAGTGAGTTAATCAGAGCTGCAGTATCCATGCACTGTTGTAATTTTCAGTTATGAGGCTTATGGATCAAGTGAAGAATAAAGTGAGGACCCTAAATTTTACAAAAGCATAATTCCAGCTACTCATAGAGTCAGTCAGTAGGACCCTCCAGGAAACTGCCCTCCGGGACAAGGGAGCAGAGTAGAGTTGGCATAACCTTAAGCATATTTTTCATGGAGTGCAAGAGCTCTTGATGTTCATGTGTAAGAATTCGAGAAAGGAAGGTAAGAGACTGGTATGGTTGAGTAAAGGCCAGCTGGCCAGACTAAAAGGCAAGAAGGAAAAGGAAGTGGAAGCAGGGACAGATCTCCTGGGAAGAGTATAATATGCTGATCACTTTTGCAGGGATGGGGTCAGGAAAGCCAAAGTACAACAGGAGCTGAACATGGCAAGGATACAAAGAAAGGCTTCTACAGGTATGTCAGACAGAAAACAAAGGTCACAGAAAGCATGTTCTCTGATGAACACCACCATCAACCTGCTAATAACAGAGAAGGAGGAGGTTGAACTACTCAATAGCTTTTTTGCCTCAATCTTCACTGCAACCTCTCTCCCCACAGCCTTTTCTTGGATGGACTTCAAGGCAGCGAATGGGAAAGCAAATTCTCCTCCACTGCAGGAGATGATCAGGTTCATGACCACCCGAGGAAAATCTGAACGTATGTAAATAGCGTCAGAGACTCAGTATCCAAATGGACATCAGTGACAAATGGTGTCCATCAGGAGTCTTTATTGGGACCAGTACCTTTTAATATCTTCATCAAAAACATAGAGGGATCGAGTGCACACTCAGCAAGTTTGCAGATGACAGCAAGCTCAGTGGTGCAGCTGACACACCAAAGAAATGGGATACCATCCAGAGGTACGTGAACAAGCTTGAGAAGTGGGTTCGTGTGAATTTTAGAAGGTACAAGGCCAAGTACAAGGTCCTTCATATTGGTGGGGGCCATCCTTGATATCAATACAGTCTGGGGAATGAACGGATTGAAGGCAACCCTACTGAGAAGGATTTGGGGCTATGGATGGATGTAAAAGTAGACATGACCTGAAAGCGTGCTTTCAGCCCAGAAAGCGAGCTGTGTCCTGGGCTGCAGCAAGAGTGGCCAAGAGGCTGAGAGAGCTGCTTCTTCCCCTCTACTCCACTCTGGTGAGACCCCGCCTAGAAGACTGCATCCAGACTCCACAGGGAGGAAATTAATCTATTGGAGCAGATCCAGAGGAGAGAATCAAAAATTATCAGAGGGATGGAACATTAGCCCTGAGAAGACAGTCTGGGAGAGTTGGGGTTGTTCAGTCTGGAGAAGAAAAGATTTTTGGGAAATATTATTGCAGTTCTTCAATACTTACAGGAGGCCTACAAGAAAAATGGTGATAAACTTGTTAGTGGGGCCTGAAAGAGGGTCATTTTACCTAGATGTAAGAAAGATATTTTTTTAATGCTCAGAATTCTTTCCCAGATTTATACATGAAATTCTGCATTCATTAAAAACAAGGACAAAAAATTTCCTGTTCTTTTAAACTCCTATCTTTAAAGCATTTTGGGAAATTAAGCAAATAAAATGAAACAATAAATGTTTTGCCATTTGTCATTGAAATTTTGAGGATAATCTGCTTTTATACACTGATGAGATATAACATTGAGGTATTCCACAAAGATACCTTCACAACTACATTTTACAGTATTTGTTCAGAGGAGTTATTTAATTAATTAATTTCACTGGAAAGGCTTTTAAGGAAAATAGTTCAAAGAAACTTCACCCTGCAGTTTACGTCTTTCTGATCTTGAAATAAATGTAGCTGTTACAGCATGAGAAGTAGATGGATCTTTTTCAGGGAATTTGAAAATGTATAAGTATGGAAAGTGTACAGAGTTGCCTCAGTGAGATGTATGTCTCTATTACCCTATGCACCATATTACCTTACTTCAGTTTCCTGAAAGAGGGGAGTAACCATCTCACTTTTGTCAGCTTGATGCTACTCAGTAACTTCAACATTTTCATATTAGCAATAATATTTCCAAAGCACCACCACGTTTGTTGTTTTAGTCAGAGACTAGTGGGTATTGAATATTTGATTTTCTAGGAAAAGTTTGTAAATCCTACTACCCAGGGTTCACCCAAACCTTTCTTTTTATCATCACTATTTTACCCGATTAAATCAAAGAGATATGAAATTGTCCTCTAGCATGTCTCAGAACAAATGAAGTCCTAAAACGCTTTTTGTGCATCTGAGATGTACAGGTGTTCCTATCACTTTTTGTGACATGAACTTTCCACACGAACTTGTAGTTTTTAAACTACTCTCACTGAGCTTTGTGCAATTATTTTTGAGTGAATCGTAAACAGTCAATATAAAATGATTCCATTTGTTAAATTCAAACACAAGATACCTTTTTTTAATTTTTATTTGAACTGACATCTATTTAGATAATATTTAGTTGTTTGATTTAACCTTTGGTGATTAGTCATTTAAATAGTTATACTACTAATGCTGGAATTCATGAAAGCCCCTTGAGATCATCAGTATTGTTTAGTCATTCTCTGAATAGTACATTAATAAACTTATTGATTCAAGTTTAGCACTTAGCTAAAAGATTTTTATAGTGCTGACAATATTTCAATAGGCCAATAAAATAAGGAAATACAGGGTAAGTCAGTCAATAACTTTAACTATATCAATTTGTTTGCATGACAAAGCTTAAAATCAATCAAATGTGCAGGCAAATAGCTCTATTAAATCTAATCTGGATTGAAAAAATACTTAAGCGTATAATGAAAATGAAAATTGAACCTCTTCTTTAATTATCTGCATAAACTGCATCACCATCAGCATAAAAAATACAGTTAATGCTTTTTTTGGTCACAATCAACTGCTTAACCAATGGCAATAATACTAAATTTCTCTTAAGATTTAAGGTCCTGATACAGCCAAGTACCTAATTTCTTGTCTAACTTCAAGCAAAAGCACAGTGTGGTTAAAGAAAATGAAGCAAGATATGTAATGTTAAAAAAAATGAATGCTTAAGGAACTCACTGAAATGTATTCCATTTAATGAAGGAATGCATATTCATCCTTTTTAATTATGTATCTTATGAATAAGTGAACTTTAGAAGTCAGTGTAGATAAACATTTAGCCACTGCCTAAACAAAGACCTCAATCCTTCAGGTGTATCTATTAATTCAAGTATACATAATTTGAAACCTAGCAGTGAATAATTTTGAAACAAGAATGTTAGTGGGGAGTGGGCAGGAAAAGTGGAAGGGAGGAACAAAAAGATGATCTAAGAAGAATCTAAGTTTATACTCTTTATTCTATTGCTTGATGGTAGCCTGACTGGCTATTGAGCTTTTGAGTATAATTTTGATTCATGTGTAAAGTGAAGCTCCTTGCTTACACTGATTGTGTAAATCTGGAGTGGCTACATATTTCATAGCCAGACAACTAGAAATTATTTCTTATAGTCAGATGGATTTCATGATACCTTGCCTTGCAAATACACTGAAATAGCTGCTGGATCAGAAAGAAAAATACTAAGCAAGGAGGTCTGTTAAGCCATAGTTTAATTCAGGATTTCAGTACCCAGGGAGTGGGGAAACCACATCAGATTTTATTTTTATTTTTTTTGTATGAATCATCTGAATATCTAATGCATATGTGCTCACCAAAGAGCTACAAAGTATGTTGAAGGTGGGGAACTGGCTTTCTAAGTCCAATTTGTTGAAATTTTAAGTATGTATATATAATTAAATATGCATTGGATTGGAAATAGACTGATGTAATGAGAATTACTCTAGCCTTCTAGTAGAAGAAGAGACCTGAGTTACAGTTCCTTTTCCAATGAATGCTTATGGGTTTCTTATTAAAGAATTTCATATTAAGGTATTATTGGAGTAAAGGACTAGAGTGCAATTCTTATTATTCCTCTCTAACCAGAAGGTAATAAAGTAATTCTTATTCTCTTTCTGCTTCAATGAATATTTAATTATTTCATGCAAAGCTGAAAATTTCAACAAGGTTGTGGCCACTCTTATTGTATTCCACAACCATAAGTGTTTGACTATTCGACTCAACAATTACATAGAAGAAAATATATCTGTGAGAGATGTCCATAAAAGATGTGGGTTGTGCTTCAGTCTTTCATGTTTGGAAATGTGTTTTAACAACTGAATTTTAGTATTAAAAAATGTGGTGTCACACAGTCTTGTCTCACATTTTCCATAAGACAAATTCTATATCTCAGCAGATTTTAGCTGATGTTGTGGTTTGTTTTATTGTTAAAGTTCTGTTGTTCTGTGTTTTGTAATGGTTCATCCCTCAGTTGTTCGAGCCCTGCACCCAGCCCACTCTCTGGACAGGTCCCTGTCTGTCTCCCCAGTCCCCTCCCAAGACTGTGTCAGTCTTCCCTGGCTCCTCCCCTTCTTCCCGAATGTTCTGTGTCATTTGTCCCGTTCCCTGTACTCGATTGGTTCTGTTGTATTCTCTCCGCCCCGGTTCTGCCCGATTGGTGGTTGTTATACACCCCCCCGGTTGCTGCTATTGGTCCCTGTATTGTACCCTCCCAGTGGGCGGCACCCATATTTAAGTTGCTGCGCACCCTTTCTCCCTGCCTTTTGGTGGTTCCTCTCCGCGATCCCGGGCCTGTACCTTGATCCTCTCCAATAAACCCTTCCCTGGATCTACCGAAACGTCTCCCTCTGGCTCTTTATCCTCCACCGGACCGGCTGCCGTGTAGTAGCTGACGCTACACACCCTTACTCGGATTCTCCCGGAGATATCTGGGAAGGGCCACTCGTGGCACAGACCCGCCCGGAGCTAGCCGGGGTGTCCAGCCTGTGAGTGGACAGTCGGACGGGCCGTGTCAAGCTGACATAACTCCCACAGAGAAATGTTCTTCTTTCCGAAAGGGTATGCTATTTTATAACAAATACGTAAATACTGAAAAAGAGAAAAAACTAAAAATATGCTCTTGTCTTCACCAATTTCCACTAGGGACTTTTTGCCAACCAAATATTTTGATTCCTTTCAAGTTCTTTCTTTGCCTTTTTAATAGTCTCTCTGGACAAGGTAAAAGATACAGTTTTGTTGAAGCACCACAAAATCCAAACTTTCCAGAAAAGTGCTGCATAAGCTGACTTTAGCCACCCTGTTGTCTTTCTAATAGCACAAAAATATTTCTTCCAATAACAATATTGAACACTTAACTGTCATCCTAGGTCCACATTTAACTTCTTTTTAGCTGAGCTTACACAGCATGTGTGGACTTTTTAATGTACCTCAAGCCCCTGCATGCCAGATGCACAGAGAGACTTTATCTTAACTGGATGTGATCCTGCTTGCCCTGGTCCTTGTGGAAGCTTTTCTAAATTCAGGGGAGAGAATTCTGACTTGATTCTGACTTGCATCTGTAATAACCTCCAATGACTACTAATAGAGCTATTTAAATAAAAAGAGACCTAGAAATGGCAAGAAAGAAGAAAATAGGTAAGTTGAAGAACTGCAAATATTTAGGGTTGTGGAGCTGATAAAAATCTTCAGAAGTGTAGCAGGTGACTGGAATAGATTCATAACAATAATTAATCTAGGCATGAGAATTACCATCTCTATTCAGAAAGTCAGTGAATAGAAGGGATCTATTTCACCTGCATGTTTCTGGGAAGCAGAGTTAGAATTATCATTATAAAACTGAGAAAGAAAAAAAAGTGAGGTAGTTTTAAGACTGCAGTAAAAATGTGCCACATGATGTTATACTAAAAGTGCTTAAAGCTAATCACATTCATGTCACTGTTTCTATGACCTAAAGTAGAGGGAAACCACTACACCTTAGTCTCCATAACAAAACAAAGCTGAACAATGCTTCTGATGCTTCAGAAAACACAAAGCAATGGACTTCAACTACAATGTGACTTATAATTTTGATATCATGTATAGGACTGTGAGCACAGTGAATGTCTTTGCAGAAATGGAGAAAGTACTCCGCTGGGTAACTGGCCTGTTGGGCATTTGTGCTGAATTATAATACTTCCTGTTGAATGCCATGAAGCATTCTAATTGTTCTTGGTGCTAACAGTGTGATGGACTATTAAAAATAAAATTTAATTGTGTGAAGATCACCATTTTATGAGACTAAAAGCTATATTTTTCTCACAAAAAGTGTGCCTACATTTAAAACAACACAATTGTTTTGTTCTAGAAAAGAAAATATGCAGAAAGGTTGTCCAGGATCAAGTCCCAAGTGACATTGTCAACAGCATCACTTTCAAATCTTTTTAATTTAGAAAGAAAGAAAAAAAGAAGGTAGAGAACCTTGTTTAGCATGTCTGATCAAGCTGAATTGGATTTTTTAAAAATAATATTCTGGATAACTACCAATGTCCTATATTTTGAATAAACTGCACTACTTCACTTGAAAAAAAAACGTGAAAAGGATATAAACATTTGAATTAGACTTTAGCAAACATTAAACAGCTTCTAAATTAGAGATAATTACATTTATTACAACCTCATCACATTTTTTATTCCGAGAAATTGGAAAACCTATTACCATTTGGGACAGGTTAGGTTAGTTGCACTCAGTTCTCTTGCTGCTAAAAGGATATATTATGATATGAAATGCTTCCTAAAGCTTTTATTCAGTATACAGACTAAATGAGGTGTAATTTTCTAATAATTACCTTTAGCAATACAAGCTACATAAATTTTCATTATCAGTACACTGTACTTCAGTGTCTGAGCCTTTGATGACAAATTACATTTACTTTTAGTATGTTTTAGTCTGTCAGATCAGAAGAGAACTTTCTGATAAATCTGAAATTTCAGGTTTCTATGCTTATTTATGTATGAACATCTTCAAGACTGATTGCAGCAGTGGAAAAGAAATTAGATAAAATTACAGTATTACTGGTAACCTAAATTTTATCTTTGCAATAAGATACACCCTAACTGATTATTCCTGAACCACATCTACTAGCTAATATCTGTCTTCCATTCTGCAATAAAATCAACATTTACCATTGCTTAGATGTTCTTACAAGACTAAGGGTTTCTCAAGAGTTTATTTAAATTGTTTTCCTCTCCATTTTAATATTTTTTTGTGAATGTTGCCTTTCTTGGATTAGAATCTATCTTCTAATAAAAGTTAAAGGTCTTCAAACTTACCTGTCAATAGGGTTTAGGAATTTTCTACCACAGAAGCATTTCTGCTTACAAGAAAAGTATTTTGAATGACATGGGGGTAAAAATTTAAAGATATTAAAAGACTGGAAAACTAGGAGACTTAGCAAATGCGATTACCTAAGAGAGCTAAATGGTGGTTCAGAAACGGGATGGGCTTGTTCACTGCTCAACATCTTCCCTTTCTGGGATCAGCCTACACTTCCACAGGAATAGAGGCTGCAGACTGGTTTCATCCTTCTCTGTTGCTTACATCAGAAGTCACTCTCATTCATCTTTGTATAAGTAACAATAAACAAGTGACAGCACAGGAGCCTTTTTAATATACAGACCATATAATCATGTTGAACCACTAACAATGTATATTAACTTTTCTAATGAAATTGCTCAGTGTCATTAACAAAGAATCTAAGGACTGGTACTTTATTCTACATTCACACATTTACTAGAATACCTGATTTTTAAACATGATCATCTTTCCAGGGATTTTTACAGATTTAACATTTAAAATATCAATTCCATTTAAAACACATAATCCCTATTAAATTCAATTCAAGATAAGACAATTATCCTAACTATATTCTAGTGTATTTGAGTGTCAGGAAATGGAAAAAGTATCTGAGGTGAAGCTGTAGTTTACCTTCATCTCATTTAAACCTGTTGGATGTCCTATTTTCACAAAATATCCTAGTGGTGGTAAAAAAGGCCAACTGAATAGTTAGCTGACATTAAAGCAGGTAATCCAAGTTATAATTTATCGGATTTGACCTAGAAACCACATAAGCAATAAACTTAGATCCATTAAGGTAATTTGTAACTCATATTAATAAAATGGGAATTTTGAGTAATACTTTAAACACACCTAAGGGAGTTAGGGACCCAGATGCCAGTGAAATTCTTCATCCTGAATATAATGAGATTAAATCCCTTGGGCTGTTTTGGAGAGCTTAATCTTGATGTTTTAGCTTAAACTACAGTAATTGAATGTATAATACATGTTGCCTGAAGACATGATGGTGTTCACTTCAGTTAATAAAGGTTTCCAGTCTGAAACTGGATTATTTAAAAGCTAGAGGAATATAATCTTTCCTTACTATATGCTAGAAATATGCATTAAACCTGAAATGGTTTTGTGCTAAAAGTATAAAATTCTAAGAGGTTTTTCCTGCCCTCCCTCCAAATATGGACAAAGAATTTAAAATAGATTTGAAATTATGCAACTTTTTGGGGGGCGAAAGGCGGATTCTGATTAGAAAAAAAACCTGTTTGCTTGCACTTCAGAGCATGCCACTTATCATATACACATGGGGATTCACCATTTTCAAACAAAAATGAGCCTGTATCTGGACTGACTGAACTCCTGAGGAATTATTTTAGCTAAAGAGTATTAATCCTTTATTAAGGGTGCTTCTTTATCTCCTGAGTTATATTTTACTTTTGTAATCAAAAAGAAAATGTCAAATTTCTTGTTCAAAACTAAGTACCAAAAATCAAAAGCAAAGCTTTTAGTGGTTTATTTAACTACTTACCCCTAGAATGTTACCCTGCTCTAACCTATCTTAGAGTTCAATATCCCATGAACCACTCATTTTTGAAAAATTAGCATGCAGAAATACGTAGTGTGATCTGGGCAAAAAAAAAAGATTCAGATTCACATAATTCTATCTATAATAACTTGGTCTATTATTAAAAGAATTTTTTGTTCTATTAATTCTATACCAGATAGGTTGTCTTCTGTGCTGTTTTCTTACCTAGACAACCATGTTAAAAATTATTGATCAGTAATAAGGGTGCTAGGTTGCTTTGCCACTGTTTGTTCCCTCTCAGAGTGGTGTGTCACAGCACACACCTTGGGGACTGATTCCTTTTTATAGAATCTTAGAATCATAGAATGGTTTGGATTGGAAAGGACCTTAAAGATCATCTACTTCCAAATCCCCTGCCATAGGCAGGGTCACCTTCCACTTGACCAGGTTGCTCAGAACCCCATCCAACCTGGTCTTGAGCACTTCCAGAGATGGGGCTGTTGCGATCCAGTTTAAACCCAGAAGAGAAAAGAAAGCTAAGTCGCTGTGTTTAAAAAACAGAAAGAACTTTCAAGGTTCAAAATATACCCAAAAATGAGATTAAAACCAAATGAGGTTAGATGTTGGTGCCAAAAGATTGATATGTTGTATTTAATAGTAAAAGAGGCAAAGAGAAAGAAAGAGAAAAGAAGGAAAGAAAGAAAGAAAGAAAGAAAGAAAGAAAGAAAGAAAGAAAGAAAGAAAGAAAGAAAGTGTGCGCGGGGGGTGGGGGAGCAGGGGGAGAGTAACAAGGGTTAGGTGGGAGCATGTCACCCATCAGAGGGTCCCAACAACATCTTGTTGCCCCCCTCCATCTGATTTTCTTGGTGGTGAGAGTTCCTTGCCATGGTCGCACCACGCAGCCACACGCCAAAGACTGTAGAATTCCTTGAATTAATACACACTTTGGGCCAGGTGGGAATGTCCACGTGTCTCCCTTGCAAGGGCCCAGTTTGACAGTGTCCCTTGCAACACTGAGGGCCTGTTGCATCATGCTGCAGTGCTCTGGTGCAGGGTCTGGGGACCCCTTTTGGGGGCCTTTGATGGGCTGTGTCACCCCCTCTGTTGTGGATAAACTTTCCCTTGGGAGAAAGGCCCCTCAGCTGGGCTCCTCTACAGGGTGAAGGATGGGCATTCACTGCCCCTGGCCTGAGGTTTTCCAGCACACACCCAAAGCCTCTCTCTCTCCACCCTTTGGTGTGAGGGTCTGTGTGAGCCTGGCAGCTGATACCCTGGTATCTGATAGCTGTGGTCTCCTCCCCGAAGGTATTAGGCTTGTGCTTTGTGAATGTCCCCATCCTGGAGCTGTTTTCATCAGTGAATGGTGTAAGGAATCTCAGAGCCCCATTCAGGGTGTGGTGGTGTCCTTTGCAGCTTTTGTAATACAGTTTTGCTATAAGTCCTTCATAAAAATGTTTAAGCCATAAACAATAATATTTTAGTCTCTGACAGGGGCATCTGCAACTTTTCTGAGCAACCTGTTCCAGTGTCTCACCACCCTCACACTAAAGAGTTTTTTCATGATATCTAACCCAAACCCACTTCCAGTTTAAAGCCATTTCCCCTCGTCCTATCACTTACTGAATATTTATATGGCTGTTGACAAAATCCCACACTGAAAACAGCAGCTTTGAGGTAGTGAATAGTGCTTTTTTCTGGTTTCGTTTTGGGGTTTGTATGTTTACTTTTGCTAAGTGGATGTTCCTATGTTAGTATATCAGTTAGGATTTGAACTGTGCTTTTGAAATTAACCCATAATAATACCTACTGTGTTTTAAGCCATTTTATAGAGAAATATCAGTCCATGTAGCCTGTCGAATACATTATTTTTTCATCTTTCCAGATGCAACTAAACAACACAACAAGGTTCAGGAGATGCTTAATGCAAGCCACCTGTTAGTGGGTGTTAATCCCATGCTACCAGAGTAGAGCTAGAAAACAAACAAACAAAACCCCACGAAATTTAAACCTAGAGATGGTAAATTCTCAGAACTGTCCTGTTTTCTCTATAAACATTTTGTGTCATACTCCTTAAATACTGCTTCACTTAGATCTATTAATTCCACAGGTTATCTATCACAATGAGTTGCCTTCACATTGCATGCTAAAGAAAGTGAAGGAAAGAAGCAAAAAACTTTTTCTAAGAAAATGGCTAAGGTCACAATTAGAAAAAAAGTCAGAATCATTATTGCAAAATAAAAACGTTAAATATAAAGAAATAATTAAGGCAGATGTAACACTAATCTGTGATGCATACTTACATAAAAGCTGTGCTATGACAATAGAAGTACTACAGAACAGAAGCAAATCTTCAAGACTTTATTCATAGCGAAGACTGGTCTTGCATACTGCTTTTACCAGTATGAAACCTGGATGAGGAGAACAGAAGGACATGGTATCAAATCAGTGCATATTAACATGCATATATCATCTGAATGTGCATGGTAGCAGTTCTGTCATATTTATGGAAAAAATTGTGAATATTACTGTCTCTAAGAGTGAGACCAGGCCAAAGAATGTACAGACTGCCCTAGAATTTTTTAAAACAGTGCTTTCTCCCATCTGCTTTGCTGTTGTTATTCTGTTGACATCTGTCTGTGAGAGAGAGTGTGTGAACACTGAAACAGCACAGAAAATGACCGAAAACCCACAAGAAGGCATTTGACAGAGTAACCAAGACTGTACTACAGAAAAGCTGCTTTAATAAGAATGTGAGAATGCTTCAGGAAAGTACTGAAGCACAGCTAGAAGCTTGTATTGCTTAAGCCCTTGACAGCTAAAGAGGAGAAAACACTTGGCTGTTAGAGGAGCTTCTTGATGTGGATTTTTTGGAATGGAGCTATTTCACAATTAAAGGAGATAGATAAGCACTTTGATAATGAGTCATTAGAAAACCTTTAATGACACTTTTGAAAAGTGCTGCTGATGACTTTACAGTTCTGCTACGACTCATGGCATTGCAAGGTGAGAGTAAGACAACTGAGCATTCATAAAGGATGCCACATACATCAAGGAAGACACAGCCTCTCAAATAACCCACAGATGCTTACCAACACATGTAAAAGTCTTTGTATCTGTGCCTCGAAGCTTACAGATAATTCAGCTCTATTCAGGAATGCAAAAGAGTGGGGTCAGAAGAACATTTAAAAATTGCATTTCAGGGTGTATCAGACCACAAGAAGGAAATGACACAAAAGATCATTTCTCTATTAAAGTATCATAGGAAGAAATGGGTTTGTGTGAGACTGATTTTTGATTAAATAAACATTGAACAGCAGTCCCAGAAGATTTTAAAGCTAGTTTCACAACCAGGATACAAATCTTGATAAAGTCTGTATATCTGGGTACGGGTTGACTGAAACCTAAGCACAGAGTGTGCAGCTAATGGTGATGTTTGATAGCTCGGTTGCTATATATAGAGATTATAATTAGTGTAGAAAATGGAAAGTGAATGATTAAAGAACAAGGTTCTACAACCCACTGAAATTCCAGACCTGATAATGAGAAAAACCAACGTCATATTGAGTGACAAGTATTGCATAGCTAATGTAGATAAATGTCTCATTTCTTGAGATGGTGAACATTTTGAAAATACTCAGGAAATGAAAAAAAAAAAAAAAAATCAAGTATCTAATGTGAGAGGAAAGAGGCACATAGTACGACAGTGTATGATGAGAATCTGAGTACCAGATGTTTTCTACTGGCCACTCAGAGAACAACAGGAAGGGCAGTCAGCAGAAAAGCCTCCTTGTACTTGTATCATAAGCAAAATAAAATAAAGGTAGTAACAAGTTAATGATATCTAGTTGCTAGATATCATTCCAGACTCTAGAGAGTAAAGAATGTAAAGATATAGGTAAAGTAATAGGTAAAGAAATAAGAAAGAAAACATGGTTTCCTGACTGGAGGAAATGTCAGGCTAAACTAACTTCATAAGTTTCTGATTTTAAAGCTCTTGTACTGCACTGACCATTTTAAGGCTCTTTAAAGGGTGATGCTTTGCATATTACACTGTCAGGTTGTTGATGTCACGTGCAGTCCCATCTGCCAGCACTTTCCATCTTCCATTCTTTGCATTTTTATCCTGCTCAATAGAATTCTGTCCGTCAGCAAATGTGCTGAGGCTGAAACTGCTTCTTGGACCATACAGTCGCTCTATCATTGAAGCACCTGGCAAAGTGCTGGCTTATACTTAAGCAAGGCTCAGAACTTCCACACTATACATCATAAGTACAACCTACCCTTCATTTTACTTATATTAGTTTGAGTAATAAATCATAGTTCCTTTACTGAGACAGAACTCAAGACCATTTTCTCATTTAATAGCTTTCGTCTGTGTGATGTTCCCTATAATGGATATCACAGTACACTAATGAGTTTGCCACCGTTATCAGAAGATGTATCACCATTTACATAGTTCCTTTGTATCTCTGGAATGACTGTATGAATTTAAGAGTTTTATAATTTTTCTTATCATAGAGAGGTAAAAAAACATGGTCCATTAAAAATACTTTGAAACATCCATCTTCACAGTGTTCTTAGTGTACAGTTACCGTTTTGTTTTCTCATTAATAGTGACTTGATCTGTCTCATAGAGTAGTCAGTATTTGTTTAAGATGAGTGTGACCACACACAACATTATTTGATTTTAAAAACAGAATTCAGAGCTGGTCTACAGAATACAGGAACTTTTTTATTTTATTCACAGATAATAATGTCTGTGTCTGGAATGCATTATTAAAAATTAGAGAATGAATTCTACTATTTCTATTTGAGAATCATTTGATGCTTCTGTAATAGTACAGAACAAGTTTTTTTTTAATGAAAAGATGAGAAACACATTAGCACATTTGAAATGCAGAGGAATAAAGAAAGATGGAAGACAGATCTTCTGCAGCAGAACTTTAAACTAGGTGGTTTTGTTTTTGAAATGAAAAATGAACCCTGAAAAATTTATGTGAGTTTGCAACTTATTTTTGTTATTGTAAATCTTATACTTAAATTTGCTATCAAAACTAAAACTAAAGATTCTATAGTCTCAGTTGCACAACCTGAGTGAAGACTAGAACTAACTGATCTGTGGGCCAAAAAGTGTTCAATATTAGCTGACAACATCCTTTAAGATCTGCATGACAATTTTTTCTAGCAGTAGTGCCCTTGGGACCTATCTCAATAATGTTTTGAGTTTTATATAACATTTTGATTTCCACATTAGACAGGACAAGGAAAAAAAGGGGAAAAAAATAAAATAAGCCACAAGGTACATGGTACATAAAATGCTTTGAAAAATATTGTCAAGGTTTTTTGTTAATTTTGTTTTGTACCAACCACAGAGACTGATGTACCTTCAGCGCTGCAATTCACTCTGGCCTCCAATCTCCAAAGATTTCAGCATAATCAGCTTTATGTACTGTGAATGACGTCATTGTTTTTTCCTTTACATCAAGTTGTGTGTGAACATGATTGAGGAATCACGGCTTTAGGAAATACTGTTGCATAAGGGGGAGGCTATGAGCATTCATACTATCTTTTCTCATTTTCTACTGCCATCAGCTATGAAGTTCCTATCTGAGGAAGTAGATTTGGTAAGCTTTTTCTTGAGTGAAGACTGAGACAGAGGACTGAGTCCCTTTACTCCATGTGCCTCTGTTTCAAAGAGCTGGAATTTCAGTGGTGAGTTCTGGGAGAACAATTTCCCTCATTTACCTACTAGATACCCAGTTTTCCCCACATAATGTACTTCAAAAACCTGAAATTGATATATCCACAACGCACAGGCCATTGTGTAAAAAATAATTCATGAGGTAAGAGCAAGCAATAGAGGCGAGCAATGCAGTCTACTTATGATATCCCAACACCTATGTCTGTTTGAAAGGGGACTTCTCTGAGCTACAAATTGCTTTCCTTGCTACGTAAACCTGAATCTGAGATACATACAATTCCTGTTTACTGCCTTAGGCAATGAAGTTTGACATGTATCTCAGGTTTGATGCATTGATTTTCTTTTGAGTTAACGATCTGCTTCCCAGCAGTGTCATGGCTAAAATCCCATGTTTCCAATGGAGAATTGAATTGTTCTAAGGACTTTTATAATACAAGCAACAAAAGAAAAGATTTGAAAGGTTTCTCCTTTGCAATGAGCTTTACAAAGAAGACTAAAGAACTGGGCAATCCAATCTGGAAAAAGAAGACACAGGTAAAATGTACCTTACATGGACCACATAATGGTCTTCCTAAGAGACCTCAAATTAAGCAGCAGTTGCCTTCTGGCTTTTCCAGAGGCAAGGGAGGGAGATAATGCCTTGATGACTCAAAGATAGCCTTTCACAGCAGTATTCAACAAAGATTTAGGTTGATACATTTGCAATGCCACAAAGATAGTTGCTACTTATTTTTAAGGTAAAAAACATATGGGAAGTAATCTTCACTCTTGAATTTCCAACTGTTCCACTATAAGGACAACATCATATTGAGACAAATTTTTATTCTACCCATTATACACTGTAGTTGATTATCCACCAAGAAATATCTAGACAACAAAATTCTAAGAAAAAAACTGGCACCAGTGATAGTCAAATACTATATTTGTGTTTGTACCAGTAAGACTAAATGAAGGCTCACATGTCTGTCTTAATGATGGGTGCTCCTTATGGAGCAAAAGCACACAGGAAGCTTCAATTAGAAAATGCAGTGAGATTTACCTCCCCTCCAAAAAATCTAATTATACTGTTGTTTTTCAGATAAGAACACACAAAAGACATCATTATCCATTTGTAACACATAAAAAACTGGTCATTCCTCTGCTGATTTTTCTCCCCATGTTCTATAAGTAAAAATCTCTATTTTATTTGCAATTTTGGGGACAAAACTGTCAGTATTATAAATATATGTTTTAGATATCGGTTTTGGGGGGGGGGGGTTTGTTTGTTTGGTTTTGGGTTTGGGTTTTTTTTGTTTGTTTGGTTTGGTTTGGTTTGGTTTTTGGTTTGTTTTTTTTCCCCCCATTTCATTTCATGTTAAAAGGTTGCTAATAACATTCAGATAAGTGTAATACAAATCTTAAAACACAGCACCATTTCCTCCAGGTTTATTTTTGGCTATCCTGCTAATGTGACTCATGAAATTTTTTACAGTATAGTGAGTGTAACCTGGGATTCCTAAAGAAAAGACAAGCTTATAGATGACTGCGCATACCAACAGTATATGTTGAAGGATTAGAATAATAGTGTCTAGAATTAGACATTTACCTTCTCATATAATTGCAAACACTCTTCTTGCAGCTGGATGCCTCTCAGCCTAACTTCATCCTTCTTCTTCCTTTCTAGTCTCTCCATTTGCATCTTTTTGAAGCCTGGGCCAGCGGATGAAGTTTTGCCCGCTTGACTGGGTACTATTCCTTTTTACATTATAATTTCATCTTCCTTCAGGGACACTGAGCATATAAACCCATTTTAGTGTGACTATTTTGAGGAAAAAAAGACCAAAGTTTTTCTTTAAAAATCATTGAGTTTCTTCAGTCCTCTATTCTGGTGTCAGGCGAGCAAATACTTTGAGAAAAGTAGATCTTATTTCAAAAAGCAGTTATGAATTTGGTGAAATACAATTGCTTGCAGTCAAGGTCTTAATTTTCCTTTTTATGCTCAAAGACACCACCTGAGCTGAGGGCTAAGTGCTTATTGCAGGCACTTTAGGTTTCACTAGTATTCAAAAGTTGGCATGTAAGACAGTAAATATTACTATCTTCTTTCAGGCTCCTCTCACATATATTGTAGAACAAGTTCACTCACAGCAATTTTAGATATGGAGAACAACACCAAGATAAACTTTATGTTACCTCTGCAAAAGTTAACAATTTCTTCACTATCACTAAAGATCTATTCAGAAAAGACCACAATTGAAATGTAATTCTTTGCTGTCACTTGCATTACATTTATTCATCTATTTATCTCCTGCATGAGGTTTCTCTTACCAAGAGCAGACAGCTTGTAAGGAAGTATTTTAAATGAAAGTGATATACATTTAAATGTAACACTTGTCTGAGAAGTAATTTACCCTTCTTTCTTTACTAGCCATAGAATTCAATAGTTCTGAAATGCTGTACATAATGAATGCTAGCCCCATAGGGATAAGCAATAATTGCCATTTTTCTATCTTAAAGATTACAGCTATTATTTATTTATAGTATAATAAGCTCAAGTTGTCATTCACCCCATGACCATGCCACAAGCCACCTTTATTCCACAGGATAAAAGAAAACTGCTCAAGGGATAGATTTGTATATGCTAATTATATGAAAGCTATTAAAGGAACCATTTCTCATAATGCCAAAATATTGGGGATGATGAGGCTAATGCCATGGAGGACAACAGAAGAAACTCAGCTCACTTCAGTGGGCTCTGTCTCAGATTTTACTGTGATTCAAATCCACACTGAAGAAGCAATACTACTCTTCATTTAACTGCCCTGGTCAACTTTCAGCATCTTTCAGTGTCTTTTCAGCAGCTTCATTCCTGGCTCTGGCTTACTTGAAGAACTGGAAAAAATAGCACAGATCCATCCCTGCAGGAGGTGATAACTCTTGGTGCTGCAGCACAGTTCCAGGATACACAGCAGTGGAGAAAGAGCTCTTATTCCTCTGGGAAATAATAAAAACAAATCACTTAAAATCTGTTTTTCAAAGCCATCCCCTTGCCACTGCCAAAAATCCACAAATACAAACACATGCTGCAAGACGTACCTGAGTTTTGTCACGTATCATCAGAGTTCTCACCCTGGGAACATTGAGGAGATTGCTTTCTGCAAATGTGTGTGTATCCACGTGTATTTTAATGTATCTCTGCACAATACAAGTAGTGAGCTGCTATCTCAAGGAGAAGCTATCAGTGGAAGCCATGGAGCACTGAAGCCATTTTGATGAAGAGCTCTTTTAAAAAAAACAAAAAACAAAAAACAAACAAACCCCCAACAACAAAAACAAACAAACAAAAAACCGAAGCAACAAGAATTCTGTACAGAGATTGCACATTCAAAATAATTCTGAGGGGCTTTAGTACATTTTCTGAACTTCGGTGGTCTATATAGTACGACTATTTCGTTGTTCCAATAAAGATAATTGAAAGAAGCAGGCCAAAAGTAAATTTTTAATGCTAATAGACCTTTGATTCGTATCCAACAAAAATTTTGCATTTTGATATGAATATATGTATTTTACATCTATTATTGCTTAGAATATAAGAATTTAATGTTAAATATATTAACTTTAAATGTTAAAATTTAACTATACTGATCCTAATGCTGCAAGTTATCTAAACACTGAGCTCAAAATTAAGTAATGAAATACCTAAATAATCTTTAAAACTTGCAACCTCTAGCTTGATTTTCCTCAGCACTGAGCAGAATTTCCAACTGGATCCAAAAATATCCAGAATATTATGAGACAACTCTATGTCTGAGGTTTAGGCACTTGGGTAAATTTTCTTAAGTAAATTAATATTAATTTATATTGATGAAATAATATTGCTTGGGAAAACATCAATTCATCACACAGAGCATAAGACCTTTATTTAGTATTTACTTAGACACTTGTCAGAAAACTCACACATCTTCTGAAGTAAGCAGGTGATTTATGTAGGCTAATTAACTTCCAAACTGAAGGACAAGAAGTCCCTTTCTCCTTTAGGAAATTTTGATGGAAGAAAGGTTCTCAATAGGAAATGTCTGGCTAGAAAAGATTTGGCTTAATCTCCTGGAGCAAACACAAGAAGCTGAATAAGTGGTAGTTTTCTCTAAATTTGCTGTTCCAAGCTGAATTTAAATCTCCAAATCAGTGCATGGAGCGTTCCGCATTCCCAGTTTCATTATCCACCCTCTGATGCTGTAACTTCTGACTGGCTTCAGATCTCCTGTCTCTGCAGATTCACTGAAGACCAACTCCCCAGAAGGTTAATTCTCCTTGTAGTCATTTATGTCAAGAGCCTTTGAGGAGATCCAAGAAAATGCCATTCCTTTAATCTTCAATTGATACTCTAAACTGTTCAAGGTAGGGTAATGGCAATGACAGTCTTTTGGCTTCCTCCTTACCATTCTTGCCCTGAAGATGTGGGACTCCATAATGGTGCAGAGAAAAATATCACTGTTCTTTTCAGATTTTTTTAAAGATTTATAGATTATTCTGATGTATTTGCATTTTAACCATAGATGAATTTTCTTAAAAACACATACAGATAATTTGCAACACTAAGGTCACAGACCAAATTTGATTATTAAACTACAAACTCAAAGCTTTTTATCCTTCTATAGCCTACAGGACAATGTGACCTTCAAGAATATGAGAATAGAAGAAAAGTTTGCTCCTTAGCATATGCACTTTCAATCACAATAAGCAGTCTACATATGATAATACTCCAAGTTCTGACAAATGATAAAAGGACTGATTATTCCTCTTCCTCTTTCTTCTTTTCTTACTGATTTGGTAATGGTAACTATTCAAATGTCTTCGCATGCTTCACTGTCACCATTTTTAGCTTTTCCCTGTCCTCTTCTTTTGGATAAGACTGTCCTAATTATCTAGTGATGATGATACATGTTCTGAGTCTGAAAAGAGAGAGATTTGAGAGCTAAATAAATCAAGCTTCCTCTAACTGTGACTAGTATTGACATGGATTGTGAATCACATATTTTGCTTCAACAACCAGCATTGGGTTTCACCTCAGGCTTTCTTTAAGGTGATCCTCCTACAATTTGAAGCAACCATGCAGTGGCCAGCAGTATACACAGTTCTTTCAATACCAGAATAGGTTTAAAATTATCTTGCCCAGGCTGTTTCTTTTTTAATAAAACACCCTATAAGTATTTTATTCCTTCATTACTTGGCAAATCTATATTATTTTATTTGATGCTGCCTAATAGCTGAGCCCAAGAATGTTATTTGAAGAATCCTAGATGGATATTAAGGACAGATGCTCTGACTTACGTCACTTGAGTCAGGGCGTGAAGGAGGAAGTAAAATGAAAATTAAAAAAATTAACATTTTACAAATCTGTAAGATAAGCCTTAGTTCATTGATGTGTATTTAGTGACCAATGGGTCTGAAATTCAAAAACACATGTGGGAGTACTCACTTCATTCACCCTTGGCAAATATCCTGGATAACAACATTTGTTAAAATAAGAATATAAGTGTAAGTGAATTGAATGCAAAAACATCTGAGCAGGCATTTACCTTTACCTGACAGATCAAAAAGTAACCTCTGAATTACAAAGAGACTTCTGAAACAAAGATGAAATCATGTTAGAAAGGAAGAAAGGAAGAAAGGAAGGAAGGAAGAAAGAAAGGAAGAAAGGAAGGAAGAAAGAAAGAAAGGAAGGAAGAAAGGAAGGAAGAAAGGAAGCAAGGAAGAAAGAAAGAAAGAAAGAAAGAGAAAGAGAAAGAAAGAAAGAAAGAGATGTAGGTGTGTGTGTGTGTGTGCGTGTGTGTGTGTGTGTGTGTGTATAAACAGAATGGAAATTGTAATGAAAGGAAGAGACTCTGGACTGAAAAAAAAAGCAGCAGTCAGCCTCTGGTTTGGCACTGGTGGCAGTGATCCCATCACAGTCTCTGCCTAGGACTGATGGTGCAGCCTCCTCATGGCCTCCAGGAGCAGCCTGCACTAGCCAGGGCAGCAGGGAGTCTGAGGGGAGACCTTATCCCTTTCTACACAGCTTCCACAAGGGGAAGAGTAGGGGCAGGCAACAACCCCCTCTTGTGAGCAGTGACAAGACCCAAGGCAATGACTTGAAATTGTGTCACGGGAAGTTTATGTTGGCTATTAGTGAAAGTTTCTTCACCCAGGGGGTGGCTGGGCACTGGAACAGGCTCGCCAGGGAAGTGGTCACAGCACCAACCCTGACAGAGTTCAAGAAGTGTTTGGGCAATGCTCTCAGGCACATGGTGTGACTCTTGGGGGTGGTCCTGTGCAGGGCCAGGAGTGATGATCCCTCGTGACTCCTTTCCAACTGAGTATTTTTTATATATACGTATACATTATACATATACATATACATATACATATACATATACATATACATATACATATACATATACATATACGTAGAGAGTGTAGGGTGCAGCATGCAGGGAGTCAACATGTGGGAGCATGTGTGTCAGCATTCCAGAGATGATCCCTTGCCAGCATGTGCATCACCAGACAATAGGAAGCAGCAGAAGTACACAGAGAGCTGGGATATCCAAATGTCTCACAGGAGGGCTGTGCAGCTGGGGAATCTCCTCTGTCCTCACAAAAAGGGAGTGCGCTGGTGACACACAGGGCCTGGAGTCAGGCAGGGAACATGAGTTAAATTGTGTGCATGGGTATGTAGAATGTTTTGAGATTAGTTATAATTAATGTTCAGAAGTATGCTCATAAGTCTTTAAATCTATATTAGCATTTAGTTATTATCTGGTATCATGGGTTAACTGATGTGGTACTTATACCAGTCCTGCATGTAGTTCACTTCTTGCCAGTTAATTTAATTTTGTTAATAAATCAGTAAACTGCTTCGGTCCTAATTTGATTTTCGTTACATGAGCAGAGCTGCTTTCCTACGAAACACGTATGAACTACGTTACTTTTTAGATTATTTATAACTAGTGAAATCCTTCTTTACGATTGTGAAGGCAAGCACTTCAATTAGGCACAGTTCAAATTAAAATGGCTTGCATAATTTCTCCCCTTTAACCAATGAAGAAAGGTCAAAACAGAAAACAAAACTGATGAGAGACCTACAAAAGACAGGCCTCTAAGGAAAGATTTAAAAAAAAAAACAGGCTATGTAAATGAAGGAGGAGAAGACTAATGGAGAAGATGATAATATTTTCAAATATATAAAAGCAGCTATGATGAAGCCAACCACACTGAGTTGCCGGTGTTGTGGGCAAATAAGAGTTTAAGTAGATTACAGGAAGTACCAGATCAGACATTAGAGAAAAGGCTCTTTGGATTTCTTCTTTCCTTCTGAAAAATAAAACATTGTAATGGGTTCCTGCAGAGTTTGTATTTTCTCTGTCTTTGAATACCTGGAAGAACAGGCCTCAGAAGAGGAGGATGATTAGGTAACCTTCTAATGTCCCGTCATTCTCCATGATTTTATGCTACTATATAACAGGTTGCATCATAAGACACAGAATCTGAATTTAGACCCGCAATCAGGTAGAATGAGATTATGCTCTAAACTCAAGCTATGATGTATGCAGTGGGGAATGCAGAAGACTGCAAGGTGGGGTCTCATTTAGGATGACCTGAAAAACTGTTGGCTTTTTCCTCCTGTGGCACAGAGGTCATCTCTAACCACGGGTAAAATGCAAGGCTTCCTGAATTATAGTCACTGACTAAAGCATTACCGTTTCTGCCTTCCTTCCTACCTTACTAATCTTCTTGATGTTTTCCTTTTCTGTAGGTTCCCACCCCTAAGCATGAGCAGACTCAGCAGAGCTGTCTGCTTAATATCTCAGCAGCCCAGGTGCTCTGGCTGACATTAGTAACACAAGCCCACCTTTGTAAGCAATTTAATCAAAATAACTGCACTGTGATTGGCAATGGTGGAGGCAGTAGCAAATATTTTATTCTGCTGACTCTTCTCTGAGGCAGGGACATTTTGAGTGGACAACTTGGTGCACTAAAATTTTACTGCTCATCTCCTGAGGTGAGGAAAAAAATCAGCCTGGCTTATTCATCAAGAATCCTGACACTAGACTTCTCACAGTTGTGATCAATTTCATAGTCTTTATCTTCTGTTTACTCAATCCAAGGATCAGTTTTGAGACCAGTGGGCACTCTATGTAAACCAGTTGGTGACTTTTCTCATGTCCTGTGAAGCAGAACTAATACCACTTTCACTTCTGTGATCAGACTGCATACCATGCTCTAAATGACGCAGACATTATAATGTTACCATGCTCTCAAACAGAAATAGAAGCAGATAATAGGAAACTGTGCTTAGTATGGTATTTCTAAAGACTGAGTGGAAGACATCCCCTATGAACATACGAGGGAATAGGTAATTTATATATTTTTTTGCCACAGGGCTCTACAATTTATGTTTCTTTCCTGAAAGCAAGAAAGTTGTGGGTTTCATAGTTTTTCTATTCTCATTCTAAAAATGTGGTGTTCATCCGTTAAGAAAACAAACAAAAAAAAAATCTTTTTTGCCTTCCCCTTCCTCACCTTTGTCTCTATCTCCCCTCCACCTTGGAAATTCTTTATTCCACCTACCAGCCTCAAATTATTATTTCAGCATCGTCACCTGATTTTCATCTCTGTCTGTACTGGAGCCCAACCTTTTTCTTTCTAGGTTTGCTACCGTGTTTTTCTGTGTCTCCCTCAACAGGTTCTTGACCACCACCTTTACTTTCCTGCAGCTTTCTTTTCTCAATCTGCTTTGTCCTTCTGTCCAGCAGAAAGTTCCTCTGAGACTGAAAGTAATGAAGATTCATTGATTTCAATGTAGATGTTCAAAACTAAAATGGACAGACAAGGCACAGGTCTGTTTCGATGGAGATCTTTTTGAGTACACGGTGATAGCACATGCAGGGTAGGCACAAACTTAGAGAAAATTTATAGCAAAAATTTAAACCTCTAATCATGCCTAAACTGTATTTTTTTTCTATTTTTTTGAGTCAGGGTAGATTTTCTCAGGGTAACAACAAGGTTATGCCTAATTTAACAATACATCTCCAGCTCAGAACATTTGATCCTTAAAACATTTCAAATAAAAGGACAGGATTTGCTCTTTAAATGAACAATACAAAAAATATGAGAGCTTATTTCCTGTAATGCTACTGCCCCATCATGCCTCTTTTCTATAGGGTTGAAACATTGCAATGGATACATACCCAAATTCAAACCCAAACTCAAATCCCTGTCTAGGTAGGAAAATTGTAGGTAAATGCCTACAAGTCGTTCAACTAAAAGTTTGAAAGATAAATATCTAATAACTACAACAATATTCTGTAGCCTATGTGAAACACCCTTTAATATGGGGTTATTTGTGTCCCTGTTATGGGATTATTTATCTAAGCAGAGATATCAAGACCAGGTAATAGCAGTGCATGACTCTCATACTCCAAAACTGAGATGGGTAAAGGCAACTTCAGATCTCCATGACATTATAAAGGACCTGACTAATTTCAAAAGGTCCATGCAATGTGCACTCATCCACTTATGCTGTGTCTGTCAGTGACATTATCTTTCTGAGGGTAGTAGTACTGGTGGCCATCAGTCACTAGTGATTAATTTTTCCCATCTGACTAGATGTAGTTTGTATTTTCTAGCTGTTCTCTGTCACCTACAATTAATTATTTCCTTTCTCTACTACTGACTTAGGATTTTTGGATATGTTCAGGTCTAATTTCATTAATGCATATCTCATGCTGGCATGCAGGAGGAAAGAGGTCTAATAATATTAGCTAAAAAACTTACATTGGATTCTCTTTGCTAATGCTGTCTGGCATCTGTGAAGGCAAATCCAGCTGACATCCACAATGTTAATCTTATTAAATTTTTTCAAAGCATATCCGAGAAGGAAATGTACATTGCAGAGTTTTTGCCTTCTTTTTGTATACAAAAGCAACAATCAATTTGATCCCTGTCTGATAAGATAAAAAAATCCTAATTTTCAACTCTGCTTTTTATTGCACAGCAGATTTTTAACATTTACACTCACATACTGAGAATTAATTTATTGATAAGAGTATAAATAGTAAGGTCCACAAGCTTTGATTCACAAAGGATTTCTTTGATGGGAGCAAGAAGAAAAGAGAAGGTAAAAAACTATCTGACACCTTATCACCAACATGCAAACTATAGATCCCAGGAGCCTCCAGTGAAATGTAGACTTAATGACCAAGTCAACTACACACCATAAACAACCCAATTTACAGCACTGTCAGGTCTCTAAATCCAGGTTTCTATTACTTCTGCTAGCTATGCTTGAAGATAGCCTTAAGCCATCTGTAAAATGGAAGGAATTCTATTGTCTCAGTCTCTTGGTGAGATATGTAGACCCTTTGGCTTTAGAATATGCATCTCACAAGTATAGCACAGATAAGGCTCTCAACACCTCCCTATGTAGTTCAATCATGGACAAGAAATTTCTAAAGCAGGGTCAGCGGATGGGATGGGCTGACCTTCATCTGGTATTTGCCCTTTGAGAACCTTCTCTATTTCCTTGGGTGGTATATACACAGAGTAAAACAACTTCTGCAGTGCAGCACTTACAAAGGTATTTCTTTTTTGTAGAAGATTGCAGAAATAAAACTAGAAAGGTATCTAATTATATTTTAAACAGTCAGTGATGTATATTTCTGTACTCTAATTGTATGCACTTTCATTCTTCAAATGTGAAAAAAAATCACCTTGAATGTGTACAGCTATTCATGTACATTCTATAATGGATTTTCAGTTTTATTATTAGTGAAGGTCGTACAAGAGTTCTGCTTTACCCAGTTGGCTTCTCAAATATTGAAGGTTGGAATTTTCCCATCTAAGAAGTTCAAGAACAGCACACCAGGACCTAAGAATGCTCTAGTCTCATTAATTAATCAAGTCGTGTCACAGTAAATCTTGTTAATCCATCCTCAGAGGAAACTCAAGTGATGTTTCAATTCTCTATGCAAGAATAGACAGAATAGTGAATAGTGATAGTGTTATACAATTACAGAAGGATGGGCAGCATTTGAAGATACCAGAAACTAAACTATTTTTTCCCCCAACACCAACTAAAATACTTTTTTAGATGTTATTTTTTCAAATTAACCTATTTAATGAACATAGCAGGATTATATTTTCATGCTAAATATTTTAAGGTGCTAATAAATTTTGAAAATCACATTACTGTATAAAACCAGCCTATTTTGACATCTTTTATCTATTTGAAGTCACAACAGAAAAATGCAGGTGTTGACAGTGTTCTAGCAGAGTGACAGTGACTGAGTATGCAATAATAGCTGTTACATTACTTTTTCTTGGCTGGTATCAGCATTTAGTGTCTAGTCCTAAAAAGAATCAAATTGCTTAGTCTAATTATTAGGCTTATAGAGAAGTAAGTTTGTTTTTTTTGTTTGGTTGTTTGNGGGGCAACCAAACATGTAAAGACTGAGATTTCCAAACAATACTCTTCATGTAGTCTGATTGAGTGTCTGGTCTTCACTTTGAGAGCTAAAGAACACCCTTGCCCTGATACCACTCAAAGTCTGAGCTGTACATAACTGTTCACAGATGAAAAGCCTCTCAAAAGCCAGGGGATGAATCTGACACTTTTTGTTCAACACGTTTGAATAAAAGACTGAGCTTAGATCAATGACTCTTACAAAAATTATGTTTGCATGAAGATTACATATGCTTACTGTATGAAAGGAAAGTAGGAATACTTCACATTTAACCTAATAGAACTTAGGTAGGGTACAGCTGAGACAACATTTCTCCAGCTGGTCAATTCATAGAAAAAAGTTTTACTTTTTCTAGCAAAGCTGGCTGTTAACAGTTAAAGATAAAGGAATACATTTATTTGGATTTTTAGACCAAGAAAAATCATTGTAGTGTTCTTAAAATTGTTGTCCTGCCTACATCTCAAGGTCTCTGTCCAGATGTAGATGTTCTTTCCCAACTTTGCCTGAGGCTCTTCTGATAGCTCTGACAATTACATGTGAAATTACCCCTCAGATGGAAGAATGATGCATCTGCAGCATGGGTCTGATCCAAATCTGTGAAAGCAATGGAAAAACTCCAAGTGGTGTAATCACTTGTGGATCAGATCCCTGAACTGTTAGTGATGAAGCACTGTCTAAAATGTCAGCTCCAATTAATCTATGGCAAAATTCCCACTCTGTAGGGTCAGGACTGCAAGTGTAAAATTTTTTTCAGTTATCTAAACTCCATTGATTCCAGTTACTTTCCAGCTAAACACATCTAAAAAAGTGAAGCTTATTTTCAAGATTAATCATCCTTTTTCCATTAATCCCAGTGTTTCTACAACAGCTGTTGTATAAAATTATTTCCTCTTTCTTTTTAATTTTAGTTACTTTTGCCTCTTCCTAAGGAACAACAGTCAATATAAACGTGCATTCATATTTACAATTATGTGCTCATTTCTTAAGTTTGCATCCCTTTTTGATTTAAGTTGCACTACTATTCATGCAACTAAGTTATGTATTCATAATCTGAGCTCCAGAATTTCCAACCACAGATTTTTTTTATATAATATGACTATTTATATCACAAGCATGTGCATACTACTTTAATGAGAGATCAGGAAAATGCACTTTGGGATTTATAGCTAGTGTCTTATACCATTCCAGATGAAGGATCCTGTGGGCCAGGTCTTCAGATGGTGTCTGGAGACATGGTTTCAGTGATTTAATTCAGCTCATGAAACAAGGATCTCTTTCTACCTGTCCTTATACAATTCTTTATGGGCTCTGCATGGACTTAAAACACGGAGAAAAAATAAAAAATCAATAACTCACACTGAATACATATGAAAAGACTTTGATGCTTTGTGTTTAGTGAAGTAAGCCAAATTTACTGCAGGTATTCCCACTTCTGATCTATACTTAGCATATTATTTACACTTAAGTGCCCTACCTGCTCCTGTTTAGAATAGAATCTCTCTCATGACTAGTTAACTAGCGTATCCAGGCACTCCATTTTGTAATAATTATTTTTTTTTGTCAAGTTACCCTATTCCTAAGTATCCATTAACAGGTTCAGAACTTAAATGTAGAGTCCCTTCTCAGGTTCACTGACTGCCTAATCTTCTTCTACCGGGTTATGACCCTTGCAGTCCCCATCAGTCTGGAGATTTCACACAGAAACCTTGAGAGCTGGAGACTGCAAAGATCTGTGCTGTAGCTGTGGCTGGAACAGTTCCCACGTGACTAAAAATAAGCAAACCAGGATGAGCTGATGCCAGACTGAAGAATGTTCTCCCTGTGACCACCCTCCTGACTACATTTTAATACAACACATATATTTTATTTTTACAGATAGCCATGCCACCACTCTCCAGCATCTTCTCTGTTAATTGCAGTTAAGTAAACAGGCCTGAAATTAGTACTAATCTTTTTGTCAACAACTTTTCTGCATCAGTACATTTACAATAATCATTTTGTACTGCACTCGCATGCCAGCTTCCAAAGACTTCCTATAAATCTGCCCTCAGACTCAGACAGATTTCTTCCTGCCAGAGGCTTGAAGAATGCTGGGAGAGATCTAGACCATTCCACCTGAATTTACAGCTGAAGAGGCTGTATGATGGATTTGCTTTTCATCCAATCTCCACTTCCTTCAACCAAACTCTTTCCTATCTCTTATTTCTCAAAACTCAGTGCACACATAAAATATACAAAGTCTCATTGTTTACAGATTAAAATTAAAAAAAACAACAAAAAACTATGTGTGACAGGAGACCTTTACAGCCTGCACCATGTTATATACACTCATCTTGCTCTCAAATTTCCCTGTTGCTGTTTTCTATTCTAGAATTTTGAGGAAAGGTCCAATATTAGAAGCCATAATACAGGTTTACACAGTCATTTATCAACAGTGACATACTGGAATGGGCTTTGAAATTCTCTTAAGTAACACTTGTCCATGACGTTTAGTTGTACAGACACCCAGCATAGGTTTGTACAGGTTTATGAAGTCACAAGTGAAAGTGCATCCCTTATCAGTTAATCCTTTTAAGATAGACCAGATTTTCCCTAATATACATCAGTATCATGAAGATTGCAGAATGATCATTTAAACCACGTTATAGGACATAAAAAATTGAGGGACAATAAAGTCCTTATGAGAAACACAAACAATCTGACATATTTTAATGATTTTCAGTACTTATTTTAAAAATATCTCTCATCCCTACAAGCTGCAATATTGGATAGAAATTCAGGATGATCAGTGAACTCTTAAATTTTTGGAAAATTTTAAGGGGATTGAAGAAATGTATAGGTAAACATAGAAAAAAAGAATAATAGAATACCCAAACTCTTGCTAACCAGTAATCACATAGTCGTATTTTTTAATTAGTAGTATCGAAAACGAAATCTAATGTTTCACAGAAAAAAAGAAAATTCATTGAGGAAATGGTAGCTCATCACTACACTCCCCACATTTGGATTTACTTTTCTTCCCTTGCACATAGCTATTACGTTTATGTACTGGTGCTAACTATAAACTACAAAACCAGGAAAACATAAAGAAGTTATTTCCACATCATTTACAGTCTGCTGGTTTATTGATTTTCTCTACATCCTGTACATCTCACATTTCACTTGAACCATTTGTTTTAGATTTTAAAAGAAAAGCTTTCCAAATAAATTAACTTTACTAAGGCTTTAACATGTCATTGGCTAGTCAGTATTATATTAATGTTTGTAACACTAATGTTTACAAAGCAGGGGTATGGGGCCAAACCTTGATTGCCCTATTCACACAAGCGGTTACACTGATTTTAATGGCACTGTTAACATTAGTACAGCTAGCAAGATCTGGTTTCTTACAGCTGTCAGCATGTCTTTCCAAATAAAAGTCTTGCAATTCTTCCCTGTTTATAAAAGCAGAGATTTTATAAACTGCAGTCACAATGTTTAGCTTATGCCCTTCCTTCACTGAGCCAGGCATTTTAAGAGAATCATAAATTTCTTATTATGCACATTTTAAGTGTTAGTGGTTTAATCAGAGTATTCTAGAAAAACAGCAGGCCTTTTTATTTTCTGGGCAAGTTAGCATCTCAAGAATCATATTCTTTTAATCTGATTTTACTTTTGCATGTGTCAAATTAGACATTTCATCAACAGTTACAAGGCAGAGAACTGTCAGGTACACATGCCAGGAAATCACACAGTGCTTTCCATTTGATGACTTGCCTTGCAGGCTTTCTGTGTTCATTCTTCCTGGTGCTGTGCAGTGAAACACACACATGCAAAACTTGGGATTTAATTCAATGTTCACCCTTTATTCCACAGCAGCATGCAGAACTAACTATTCTGAGAGAGTCTGAAAGAAGAGAGCTGTCACTGCCCCAAATCAGGAAAAAATAATGGTATGAAGGAAAAATTGTCTGCTTGGTATGTCTGTGGATCAAAACGTGTTGTCCACTGCAGAAAACACTGCAGAGACTCAGCCCTGTCTCCTCCTTTCCTATCTTTGCCTATCATGGGGATAAAAAGAGAATGTCATGACATGAACTATGTGTATAAAAATTGTTATGCTTCCAGTTTCTAATGCCAAAATTAAACAGCAGCTTCAGCTCTTACTTCTAAAACTCCAAACATATAAGTGTGCATCAAATGGCAATATTGTTCACACTGCTCTGAGGCAGTATTAGAACCTCGTGTGACAAGCTTCTTCTTGTGAAATGCAATTGCACCCATGTCCCCTATGGCAGGATTTCCAAAAGAAGCAAAATTAAAACATCTTTTTCCTGATTTGAGCGTTAGCTGCCTTTTGCACTTTATATGATTTCACCCAGCTTTCTCTCTGCTCAAAAGGAAATTTGGTATTTTCTGAAAACAAAAGTGACATTATTTTTAAATGTTTTTCTCTGCAAGTATATCTGGAATAAAAATAGCCCTTTAACAATATTAGAAGTATCACTGTGAAAAAAATGTAACAAATGCTCTCAAAAAGACATTTGTGCAGTTCATAATAAATGTGAGACCAAAAATAATTACATTAGATACACAGTGAAACATTTTAGAACAATATTTTTAGCATTTATCACCTACATTGATATTATAATACTATTATTTCTACATTATACGCAAAGAAAGGTCAGAATATGTGCTTACATTCTTCTTTGAATGCCCATATGTATTGTAGAAAAATGGCTTTTCAAAAGTACCTTTAAAGTTTAGAGTAAAGGAGAAATGTCACAAAGAAACATTCCCAGATGCCAGTACTCATTGCAGCAAGATTTGCTGAACTTAATTACCTAAAATTCAGTGCTGGTTTGTTGAAAGATGTGTTGTATTGGAACACAGTTAATTAGCAGAGAAAAGCTCAAGGGTCTTCACACCTATTTATATCACATGGATAATGAAAAACACAGGAATAAAAGACTTCTTGTATCACTCCTGTCTATGCTCCTGTGCAATCACAGACAATTAAATAATATATTCTTAACCTAAACTGCAGTAAGTACCTCCTTTCAATTTATTGGTGAATCACTGGCACTTTCTCGTCAGATATGATTATCCAGGCGTATTTGTACCCTTTCAATCTTCTGAAGTGTCTCTACATTCACTGAATAACTTTAGTCATGGCCTGTTTATATACATTTGCTTTTAAGTCAGTGCTGCCCTTTAAGCTTGAAAAGCTCTTTTCTTTCTAGTGTTTTTCCCTCAGTGCACAGAAATAAATAATATCCACTCTCAGTTTTTTGTTTTCTATGATAAACAAGCAAGGTTCTTTTAAATCTGTCCCAGGGGATGGACATTCCATTCTCTTCTCATTTTAGTGGACACTTACTTCATCAATTCTAGTCTGCAACTGTTATCTCTTGAAGGGAGGTGGACAGAATTTTAAACAATCTTACAGAGATCTGATCAGTGCTTCGTACAACAGATTCAAAACTCTTCTTTCTCTGCAGAAATGCCCCTCCAAAATCCCTATGAACTTTATTGACCATTAGTATGTCATATCACTAGGATAACTGGAAAACATTCAAATATTGACTACCAAGCATTGCAGTTTCCTCTCTCCTTCATTTCGACCCTGTGAAGTGCTGTGGTATAACAGATGTTCTTCTCATTAGTCCCTGAAAGGATGACTGTACTTTGAATGATCACTTTTTTCCCCATTTTTATTACTTCATTTCTCAAAGTTCTACACCTCATTGCAATATTTCTTTTGCTAAAGCCATATAAACCTTTATGTTTGCAATGGCTTTTAGGTTTTGTCATGAGCAAATTTTGTTAGCGTACATCTACCTTATTTTCAGTCTGAGAGTACTACTCCTGCCTTGTGTGAGGTTTTAAGATTTTAATTCTTTACTATATATATTTTCATGTGATATTTCTCTCTTTGCAGAATAATTTACTCTGTTTCAATTTTAAGCACATTATTTGCACCTTAATTTGTCCATGAAAATATTTTTTATCTATTGCCCTTTTTTTTTGTTCCTCTGTTCATCATAACTTACATAACTGAAGAAAAGGTTTAATTTAGTTCTAAGTCATTTAACTGTTTCCTTGACTGCAATTTCACTGCAAGGTGGCCTTTTTCTCCTTCTCCTGAGTTCACCGTAATTTTATAAATAACTTTTTCATATTTCTTTAACTTTCTTTGGAAAGAGTAACCCAACATAACTGCATTATCTCTGACTTTAAAAACTAACATATGAGATCAGCAGCTTTATGAGGGTCAGTACACCTATCTATTTATGTTGCAACAGTTCTGAAGACTCAATTAACCCTTGAGTTCACAGCAACACATCCTTCAAGAAAGCAACTGCAACCCCACTAAGACAAGGACAGATAGGGTTTGCAACAGAAGGAACTGGTGATGAAAATGGTAATTATCTAGTTAAATATGCTATCATAATTTCATGGCCTGTTGTGATGAAAAGCTGTAAACAGGTTAAAAGCATCAGAAGGTGGAACTCCTAATAGAGGTTTGCCAAGAGTTTTGCAGATTTTTTTCATGCATTTCCAAGCAAAGAAACTAGAGCTGTCTCTCTCCTTTAAAAGGATTACTTACAATCACCTGGGACCACTTATTTTTTTGGAAATTGTCAGCATTAGCAGCAGGAAATGAAAGTGAAAAACTGCAGTGAGCAGAAGTACATGCACGTGCAGGCAGGCACGGTGCCCATGCCAGGGCTCAAGGAGCCAGCCAGGATCAGGCTACAATGAAGCCTCACTCAAACACAGAAGTTTTGATCAAAACACGAGCACAACAATGCAAATTACACAACTCAGCAAGGATCTCAGTGCTGTACGCCAGTATCTTAATGCGACAGACATCACTTATATGGGCTTCAATTTGTCTGGAACTGAAAGATTAGCTTTGGGAAACTTTGAAGCTTCCCTTGACTTAAAGAGCTCTATCCTATTTATTAGGCAATAGGAATGCATTTTACAATTCCTGGAAAAGGAGTATGCGTTTGCACAGGTCCTTCCTAATGCATTTTCCACCTCTGCTGATAGTTTGCTTCTTTGCAGATGAGACCATTGCTTCATGTGTGAGTCTACCATCTTTTTTCTAGAGGTTAGTTTTTACCTTCTTGAAAAGCTATGGAATATAACCAGGTTCTCTGGACCTGTCAATAAGGAAGGTTTATTCAGGAATGCGGAATGTCTAACACAGGGAATTTGCTAACAGTGAGATTCCTACTCTAGCTCAGGGTTAAAATTCATCTGCTGTGTTGATTCATATGCTTTAAAAAAATTTAAGAGCTATCTTACTAACCTGTTGCCGGTTATATTTTGCAAAGTTTTGCTGCACCTTTCTCAGAAAACAGAAAACAGTGTAATTAGTCTCCTATGGGGAAAAAAAAAGGTATGCTAAATCAGTATTCGCCAGAACAGGCTTTTGTATGTATATCAGTCTTCTAAGGCTGCTCACAGTGGAAGTAGTAAATGCACAAAGAGGTGGGATAGTAGCAAAGGGGCAAGAAGAGGATTTATTCTTGTATAACTTGAAAATGGGGTACTGGCACAATAGAAGAGTAGTATGTACAAGGTCACGGTATTCTCAGTCTGATCTGTCTCCTCTGCCCCCAGGCTCAACCCTCAAAGATAAGCAGAGGAAGGAGAGAATTAATGAAGAAACTAAAAAAAGAGAGACAATACTGTGAGCCAGAAAAAAAATGGCAATAATAGACAGAGAAGATGTAGGAACAATAGCTATGTTATGGTTGCTTCAGTAGAGTAGGTATTTCATCCTATTTTTCAGAATGTTTATATGTTACAAGACTTGTGTACTAAGAAAAACAAAAACAAACAACCAAATATTGGCAGTGAATAACAAGCTAAATTACACATTTTCTCTCCCTGATCAGGAGAAAAGGTTTAATGTTCCTCTTGTTAGTCCTTCGGTCAGTTTTGTTTGAAGAACACAACTGATATCAAATAATATGTGCAACTTACATATATTGCTTCTGGTTAAGGAAAGTTACACAAGACTTCAGGAAGTGAATAAATTATCTGTAAAAATTCCAAGAATTTAATTTTGTTGTTTTCTTTACATTTTTAATCCTTATTCCATTTACTAACACATCAGATATAACAAATCAACAATAATGTATATTTATGGAATTTATATATTCCATTAACACATATAAAATAATAAATCTCCAAAAAGGTAGTCTATTTGTTCTGATGCATTCTTTTCCTTTAATGTGCAGCCTTTCCAGTGGAAGACAGAAGAGATATAGTTCTTTAAATAACATGATTTTTATATTACTCATGTAAACTAGTAATGCTAATGTTGCTAACGGGGCCCTTACATCAGAGTATCATACTGCTCTTTTCAAGTCCAAATTTTCAAGCTGAAATAGTCATTGCCAAGATGAGTAATAATTACTACTGATACACTAGGAACAAATCACTGCTTGAGATAAAGAATATGAAAGAAACAGCATGTAAAATGGGAACTGGTGTCTTTTGATGTCTTGGTGATGTGTAGGGTGCAGGGTGCAGTAGAGTCCTTCACAGAAATAAATAAAATCATGGGGCCAGGGGCCAAGGCTCATCTAGGAGGGGCTTTGAAGGGTGCTGTGACAGTTTGCCAGACTGTGATTTCTTTGGCTACTGAAGCCGTGCTACTGTCAGTGGCCTGGCTAGAAGACGTGCAAAGAGCCAGTGCAGAGTCATGTAGGAATCCTCTCTACCTGATGGAGAAATTTGTTTAATCTCCAAAGGACGACTACCCATGACAGGAGGATTTCTCACTAAAGCCCTTTCTCCTGTCTCCCATGCCTCACCCTACCCATCATGAGGCAGGAGAGCATGAACACATGCACACTGGTACTGAACCATGATCACACCAGGATCTATCCCATGCTGAAACATCATGGACTCTGTAGCTCTCTAGAAGGGCTGTTTACCAAAGCACTCTGTCTGAATGCCCGTTATAAATTGCAGCCTTTCCTCTTGATGCCCCCAAAAGTTTTAGGGAAGGAGAAATTGGAATGAATGGAGAGGTTATCTTCAAGGCTTAATTTGGGAACAGGAGGAGAGAAACAGCATGAATTTCCAGAATACAGAGACAAGATAAACCATTTGGGCAAGATCAATACCATATACACTTTGATATAAATTGGCTGTAAAGCTCAGCTCTCAACACAGCAGATGAATTTTAACCCTGAGCTGGAGTAGGAATCTCACTGTTAGTAAAGCGTACCATAGAAAGCAAAATAAATGAAGGCTTTCAATATTCAGGAAGAGTCCTCAGTTCAGCACTAAACTATATCTATCATTTACAGGTTATCACAATATTTTCTTTAGAGTTCCACAACACAACAGCGAATATACTACAGAGTTTGTGACTTAAGTCATTTCATAATGACAGCAAAATTAGAGAAGCGGTTCTTTTGACATCTGTAGCACTGAAATCTTCCAAATAACACAGTGTGTTCTCTTATTCTTTTTCTCCCATTCAAACAACCTGGAAATTTCTCCAACATAGCAGAAGAAAGGCTTTCTTATAAAGATGAAACCAGATACCCTCCTGAGCTTATATCCAGCAGGCTTTTTTTTTTTTTTTTAATTTACTGGAAGAACCAGTGTATGATTGAAATGGGAGGAACAGGTGAAAACTGCAATACCTTTCCTATGAATATAAGAGTTATCAGATGGAGACTACTCACATCAGTCTTTTTCAGTAAGAAGGAATAAGCAAAAGCTTTCTCCTGGGCACAAAACTCAGGGTGAGAAGAATTACTTTGTCACACCATCACTCTTCTTCCCATATACTCTGTATTTTTAAGAGGGTCTGAAGCAGATGTCCACACTGCTTGATAGCCAAAGGTCATTTTTAGTTTAATTTAGGGATAATTGCACTGTTTTCTTCTAATCTTTTGCAAATAGCTGTTAGATGAGTAATTTTGAAAAAAACAAGAATATAGAATAATTCAGTTTAAGCACATTCTCGGACCATGCACCAAGAAAGCCTTGCTCCCCACCTTGTCCTGCACATCCCTCCCAAGCTCCACAGAAGTCAACTTTCAGATAAGGCATAACTCAGTTATAGTAAACTCATTTATTCTCATATCAGAGTCTTTCAAACTCAGGCCTCTTTTGTTTTCTAGCAGAGTCTTTTAAACTGTAAAATTATATTAAATTTCAAAACAAAATCTTTGCCTCTGTTTCTGAAAACTTTTTTAGAGAAATGGAAACAGCTGGATTTCTGTATGGCTTTTGCTTCTTTCTTCTACCTGTTACTTCATTCTTGCATTGTGTAACTTTGTGCCAAGGGAAGGAAGAAATCTATTCTGTATGTTTTCAAATGCTGGTCCCTTCAGCTTTTTTGTGCTGTATATTTCAGAATGTGGAGTACAGACCACGATAATATCATGAATTTTCAGCTGTGTGTAGTTTCTTCTTCTTTAAGGTGTGACTGACCCATGCTAGGGATTCGTGTAGGAGTGCCACACTAATCCAGGCATTCAAACAACTAGAGACAGTGTTGTTTACGGCTATGGTCTTTCTGAGACTTTTCAATCCACAGAACAGCATACTTTCTCATGCCAGTTTGAACATATTTCTCAGTTAAGAATTCTCCCTTAGGGGATAAAATTCAAAATTAATTGCATTTTCTCAAATAAATTACCAAATGCGTTATAAAAAATCCAAATAAAATAATATAACCTTTTGTAATCCCCCTCATTTTTTCTTAACAAATAATTTTTCAAACTCCTCCCTATCTCCCAGGAAAAAATAGCATTTTGTAGCCAGCTAAATGTATAAAATGTTCACAGTTTCACTTTTATGTACGACTTAATTTTGTATATCAACTATATCCCGGCCAATGACGACCTGGTATAGACCTCAAAATTTTGTCCTCAAAACAACTCATCATGCATTATGTGTTTTGTGTAATAACCACAAACAAGTGTCACGAATGTTCCTTACTTCAATTAGACATTTTTTAGATTTTTTTCCTGGATTATTTCTAAATTTTTCAGAGGAGCTGGAAACAATATATAAAGCTATTACCATCTGGACACCTTATACATAATCCATCAATGCATGATTTTAGCAGGGCTGTTTCTAAGTAATTACATTGTTTCTGCCAATGAGAAAAAGAAACAAGAAAAAAATTATTTTTAAACAGCATAAGGATTGTACCTTATAATTTATCATCAATAATTTATAATTTATCATCAAAGAATAATTTATTGTCAAAGTAAACCTCCATAAAATATGGAAAGAAATTTCATTTAACAGTGACTTGAATGCAAGGGAATTAAGGTTCAGTCTCAATATTTTCCACTGTCTTTTGTAGAAACCTCAGAGGTGATCTGGCTTTCTCAGCCTTCCCCTTTCACCTCAGTATTGTGAGAATGACCTCAAAGATTGAGGCACTCAGGTACTACACAGAGAGTAAAATATAAGAGCATTGAGAAAGTATTCTTTACAGGACAAAAAAATAAGAACTGCAAATCACTTCAATGCACAGATCCTCAGTAATGTAATTTTTTATCAACCCAGAATTATTTGAGCAGAAGGGGTACATGAGAAATACATATAAACTGGGCAAGAAAACACATTGCCTTTGAAAACCTACTTCTTGTCCTGCACTTTGGATTCAGTCTCTGAATGCAAATGTTTCTGGACTCAAACTTTCATTGTTGAGTAGTGTTAGTGGGCTAAAAAGTCAATGAAACTCCTGTTAAAAGACAGATTTTCCATACCATTTTCTGTCTTTACTCTGCAAATTAAGCATTACTTCTCACTAAAAACTATCTGTCAAGCAGATATTCAAGATTATATTAGGACCAGCTTATTTCTGTACTATTATTGCATGACATGTCATGTAGTATTCATATCCAAACTCCAGATCTTAGATTGCATAATAAAAATGTTCTTATTATATAAATATAAAACTACATATAACTTTCTTAACAAATGAAATACATAGATTGTTTAAAAACAACTTCAGTGTTGAAATTCTAGTATCAGTTTGGAGCAGATGTCACCATCTGGCTGCCTTCACAAGAGCCTCTATGAGACCATTTAAGTCTCCTGACTGGCTTCTACACAGAAGTAATTAGAGTGAAACACAAGGGATAAGATCCAACTGTGCTAAAATTAAGGTGTTTTCCTTCATTAAACTGAGAAAAGATGATAAAAAAAGGTTGAACAAATGAACAGATAATTTCAATTTGAGGAACGTTTAATTTTCTTCCTCATCAGTAAATAGCAAAAAAAAAAAAAAAAAGTTGAAGGCTTATTTCCTTTGGCAAGTATCTATATTTTCCTTTTTTTTTTTTTTCCTTTTTAATTCGGTATTAATAACTTTCATTGAATCCTTCAATTTTTTCCTCTATGATCTTCTCAAGTGGTGTCATATCCCTTCCTATTTATTTATTAGCTAACATTTCCTGGGATATAGGTCAAGTTATTTTGCAATTCCTTGATTATTTGGAGTGTGCTGCTGCACGATAAGTATTGTGAAATGGCAACATATTCAGGCGCAGTAATCTAATGATTAAGATGACTTAAATATATCTAAATCCAAAAAGAAAATTAAAAAATAGCAGCTGCAATTAGAAATATTTGTCTCGAAAAGCCAAAAATGTCTTCAATTTTTCAATGAAGTAAGAAAACTGAATGACAATTTTTAAAATAAATTAATTTAAAGCTTTGGGTGTAGATAACATCACTGTGACCATGTATTCCATGAAAAAGTTCTCTACTGGATTTTATAACCTAAGAATACAGTACACAGGCACAGATGAAATTGTGTGCAGGCATATCTAGAGACCCACCCACACATACATACACATACGTATTTATTTTATTAAATTTGGTTTGGGGTTTTTTAATATGAATGTCTGAATAGCCTTACATACTACTGATTCTTCTTAAAATCCATTAGTAAGGAGGTATCACCAACTGTCTTGGTTAATTTCTCCCTCAGTAACATGTTTACCTTGCCTTGCTCTAGAAAAAAAGGTATGAATTTTCACAGTATCTTGCTCAAGGGTCCAGTATTTTAATTATGCAAGATGGATTTTCTAACTCATGCATTCCACAGAACAGCTCTATCAGATCTGATGGTGTTTCTGTGTTTCTTTACTTATTTATATATTTTCTGATTAGTACTCAGATAAAATTTTCTCAATTTTTTTCTTCACTTTAGTACGAATCGAGGTGTAATGCATTTCTAACTTGCTGCCTTTTGGTTTTAATTCTTGGAAGCATTCAAGACAATTCTATAAAATTGCACTCTTTGCAGCTAATAATGTTAAACTAAGACTAGAAGAGACAGTAATCAAAAACTTCTGTAACTTTCTTGAAATGATAGGATTAATAAAATCCTATCTAAAAAGATAGGATTAATAATTCTGGAAGATACAGAGTTCTTGGGAAAAAAACAGTTGTAAAGGTCCCCAAACCAAATGGTTTTGGCCTTTCACCTTCATTTGGAGCTTGCACGAGTCTGTGCAAATCACCTATACCATGCTGGCTAGACTAATAAAGCAGCAGAAATTGACAGTATTTTCTGGCATTCACTACTAATCTCTCTAAAGCTATGCATTCTGATAAACATACTCATTAAGTTAATAGTGTAATACACAGTGATGACAGTTATAATTTTATTTTATCTTTTTCTGTTGAATATCTTATCACAACTTGTTGGCAAATTATACCATTTTTTTAAAGTCAATGTCAAATCTTCTTCATATAGCAGACAATTCACCTCTCATTATCTATCAAATACTGATGGCCAGTGACAATTGATTCAGTTACAAATTGCCAACATCTGGTAATTCTAGGAAAACATTTATTTCCAGTATCCAGACAACTACAAAGGTAGGGATATGCATTCATTAAAATTTCCAAGGCTGAGAGGTGCATCCAACAATGTAAATCATATCAATTCTACTACCAAGCATGGACAACTGCAGTACAGCTGATGCATAATTGTATATGTGCATATATACAGGACCAATAACTTACAGATACTATAAAATAAATACTTTTCAATATGTGTTCATTATGTGTGAATGTGACATGTTTGAACACATTGCAGCCATATTTTCTCCTGGCTTGTTGTTGCAGTGTCTCTGAATTTGAGTAAGAAGGTTGGAGAAGAAAATGCAGACTGCTTTTTAAAATTCTATTTTAACTTAACCCAGTTATACAGTGTTTCATAATATTCTATTGATGTTCAGTCCTTTGATCACTGATCTGAGCACAATCAACAGTCACAAAGTCAAAGCTAGAAGACAGGGATGATAGAAATAAATAGTTAACAGCACTGTTGCAGAAACATTAGTAAATGAATAGTTTAGGACAGAATATTAATGGAGTTTGGATGGTGGTGTCAGAAGAATTGTACATCACTGGAGAAACACAACCAATGTGCTGAAGGCAGTGTAAACACTAATTCGCAGCACACAAGAAGATGATAAATTTATCATGGTCACTTGCACTGCTAATAGCCATATGCCAATGATTATCATGCTTATCTGGTCCAGACTTGATTACAGTTAACTGGCAAATAGTTATTGAATCAGAATTCAAAGTACAGGTGGAAAACAAGGCTGGAGATTCTGTTTCAAAGAAAACTAAGAAAGAATACTTTTTTAGCTATAAAGACAATAGAAGAAAAAATATCTAAAAAAGGATTTCCCTCTTCTTTTTTTAACACATTTGGGAATGACTGTAAATAGAACAGAGCTGATGCCACTGGTGCAACAAAAAAAAAATTAGGAAAATGTGGCAGTTAGGTTTATAGAGATGGATCAGCACATTTAATGTGAGATAACAGTGCTGGTAATACATTAACCATGCAAACTGTCTCTGGGACATTATCCTGCTGTGGTATAAGGTGTCTACAGTGCTAATCATTTTATCCAAGTTTCAGTGGTGCCAATCAAATTTTCATTTTTAACACTTCAGAAAACTATGTCGTTTTGCCATATTCATCTTCTGTGATCAAAATACAATATTATTAAGTCTTGAACCCAAAGAATTAAAGCAAAAAAACAGTTTTATAATCGCTCTGAGTTATGTTGATTTTCCACCATCTGAATTTAGAATGTCTTGCTCTGATTGGGTTAATATTAGTTTTTAATCAACAGAGAGTATGCTTTTGAAATAAGAGACTGCTCTCAGTGACATAGTGTTATTTTCACCTTCTTGAAACACAAACAGTATTACTGATTTATTTCAATCATTTCCCATAATCCTCAAAGTAGTGGGGGTACATGCACTCATTATTTTTGTGATCACAATCAATAGTAGGAGTACATCTGAAAGAAACAGGGTTTCTCTTGTTTGGAGATGAAGACATTTTCAGATTAGATCAATTTTTTCTTATTGCTTTTAAACAATGTGGTCAGAATGAACTACATACTCTGCTGTGCTCTGAGAGACACAAAGGCAAAAACTGGTATTTTCTGTCCATAAGTTGCAATTTCAACATGTGCTTATTCTCCATTTGTTATTTTCTTTGTCAATAAATCAGTTTTGTCTGGTTTGTAACTGTAAATAGCCCATGCCATTTGTTATCGAAATTATTTTATCTGTGCATTAATTTCACAAACATAATAAAATCTACTATATTTTATAAATGCATATTCATAAGAATAAATTTATTTATGTTTCTACCATTTTCCTTTGCTTGTTCTTATTTTTTCCTCACAAATCTTACTACATTAGTTGTATATTGGTTACCCCAGTGTTTCCTGAGCCCCACTGAATTCTTAAGGTGGAAGTGCAGTTGAAAGTGAATGATGAAGTTCAAAAAGGGCCACGAACTTAACAATATTTATTTGTTAATTTATGCTTAAACATAGCATACTAAAAATACAAATGGGAAGAGTATGTTCTGATAATATTGAATGATCCTTTATTAATTTGATAATTTTCATGTAGTTACTAGTGCTAGCACTTTTCCTTTAGTACATAATCTGGAATTTCAGTACAATTACATATATTTTATACATGCAATTTCAAACTATATTGGTACATACATCTTACTCAGGAAAACTAATACTTTCAGAATACAGGGTTTTTAGGAAAACACCAGCCCAATTTTGGATTACATACAATATTCTCCCTTTATCTTCTTCATTTTGAACAGCCATTAAGCATTCGTATATGACAAACAAGGTTGCAAAAGCCCAAAAATTTTTAGTGCCAAACCTGCGAAATCCAAGAAACTATTTGAAGGCAAGCATCCCCAAATGAGAAATATTTTTTTTTTTTGCTAATACCTCACACTAAACTGCCACCATTTTTGTCATGTGTACATTTCTTGCAATTCTAACTACATTTCTAACTACATTAGAATTAGAACTTAGAACTTCTTTTTGGGAGATGAATATGCTCTTAGTTTAATAGTCAACATTTTTAATCAATATAATGTATGCAAAAGTTCCATCTATAATTTATTATTGCTGAACATTCTACAATATGCAATACAAAACAGCATTTAAGTCAAAGTGTGAGGGCATTCAGCAACACACACTCATAGGCAAATATCCACAAAATTCTTTCCTAATTTGCATTTATGATTCCCCTTCTTATGCAGGGTTAAATAAATTCTGAACTGGGAAGATGATCTTCAAATCTTTTTTATCAGTTGACCCACACATATACTTGTACTTCATCAGCATCTCTTAAAAAACGTAATAGCTTCACTCAGTCCACTACTGAACCAGAATATGTTCATCATATACAGCTGATCTTGCAGTAAAGCTACTTTATGGAACATAACTGAAGCAAAATCTGGAATCTGTTTATGGCAAAGAAGGACTGGAGTTCAAAGAATCAAAAATAATCACATGCCATCAGTACCTGGGCATTTTAGCACAGATATTGTGAGTAAATCCCAAGCTACTGGCAACCATCCTCCTGAAAGTTTAATCTGGTATGCAAAATATATATTACCAAACCATCAAACAGCATTCTGAATGAACTGCCAATCTTTTGATGATTTTCCTATTCCTTTTTTTTTATTATTTCTGAGCTGCTTGATATACTTTTGCATTAAAGTGAAAAGGGAAACCAGTGAGGAAAACTAAAAGGAATAAGACTAAGATAATGTTTAGTCTCAGGCAAGAGAAGACTTATATGATCCAGAGCCTATTGAAGATGTCAGCAGAAATGGTCCCATTCATTTCAACACGAGCTGAATCCACCTTTCTTGAAAATTCCTCTGTTTTTTATTTATGATATTAAGCGGGAATAATTACCAGATCAAGCCAGAAGGAATGATACATTATCTTCCTGACATGAAGGGAGTAAAAAAAAGCAGTTACTTCTTCACAGTTCTTTGGGTACTACAGAGTGCCAGAAAGTACGCAGAAATACACAAAGATCAAATTTCCTCTCTTATCTAAACATTATCTAAAGCACTTCATTATTTACCTAAGTGTGAAACAGACTCTTGTGGTTTTTACTATGAAAAATCCCAGGACAACTGAAAGCCTGTGTTAGTCAGGTTTGTGTTTGTGTTTTACCTCTGATAGCCTTTGCCATTATCTCACTACCCCTCCTGTAAAGGAATGAGGAGTCTCAGCTAATGATGTGCTTCTGAAAGGTAATACTCCAGTGGGCAGGCCAGTTTTCTGCTAAGCCATAGAGATGTATGAATGAAGTGTAGAAAGCCTACATGGGAAATAAATGTTTATCGTAGAAGAAAAGCAAAATAATTTCCTAAGTGACAAAGCTGTTGAAATCCTTTCCCACAATATTTCATTGTTGCTTTTACTGATAACACATCAGTAGCTCTTACACATCTTGATCACTAATGTGTTTCTTTAAAAAATGCACCTTGGTCTCAGTACAATCGCTTCACGGGTTGTTTAAATTGTTGGATTGTGCCCCTATTTCTTTCACTTAAACAAATGGCTCTGGTACTTTGATACCTCCTGTTCATTGCTTCTGACTTCTGCTTTGCAGTCTTAGAGCTGATAACAAGTGATTCATCATCTCTGCCAGTAGAAGAGCTCTAGTCATTATGACTTTGTGACTCCTCTGTGGGTATCTGAGCCAGGATGGCTTTGTTCAATTGCCAGAGTTCAAGGCTGTACAAGGCTAATCTAATGTGAAGGACCTCAGATTTTACTATGTGGTGTTTGCTGCCTATAATTTTCCTGTGTCTTCATGCATTTAAATAAATCATTCGTATTTAGTGACAGAAATGCACTGCTGATCCTGTTTCTTGCTGATATGCAAGCTGAGCCATGCCAATTCATGCCAGCTGAGATACTGCCTCACACTTTAGAAGTTCTCAAACATGTTGTGCAAAGTTTGTCTGCCTTTGATGGATGGAAATCATACTCCACTCTAACAGCCTCCCTGCCTGAATTCTGAGTTTTCAAGACTGTATTTCTGCAATACGTACTCACAGTATTTTTTGTTTCAATGTATTTTTACAGAATGCCAACACAAAATCACACAACACTTTAGGGTGACAGCGGCCTCAAAGATGAGATTCCAAAACCCCTGCCATGGAAAAGGAAAACTAGATCCGCTTACCTAAAACCCCATCCAACCTGGCCTTGAACACTTCCGTGAATGGGGCAACCACAGCTTCTCTGGGCAACTTCTTCCAGTGACTCATCTCCCTCATAGTGAAAACTTTCTTCCTGATATCTAATCTAAACCTCCCCTCATTTAATTTAAAGGCATTCCTCCCTGGTACTATCAACTTCCAAACTTCCTCTTCAAGGACTGCAAATTCTGTACAATCAAGCAAAAATGAATTGTAGATTGTTGCTCTTTTTTTCTGTTTTGTAAAGCAAACCAAAATTTGATTGGCACTACAGATATGCTACATTTCAAATAATGATACCGGGATTTTTTTGGGAAAATGTGTGCCTATATAGCCCTTTGAAGTTAGGTATGAAGTTAAACTATGCGCTACATTGATCTTTATTGTGTTGGGGGGAAAGGTAAGATTGGAGACCATGAGAAATATTAGAAATATTGTTTTATTTCTTGCTGCAGAAAAGACGCTATTTTGAGAAAGTTTCTGAATGAATGGAATAATAAAGATAGGAAGGATTTTTTTTTTTTTTTTTAAACGAAAAGAAACAAGTGAGTTTCAAACACTGCAATGGTTTATAACTAAAATTCAGAAATACCACGGTAAATTTATTTCAAAACTGTATTCAAATTTAGTCAAAATTAATTAAAAAAAAAACTCCACAAAACTGTTTTCCACCTCAGTTTACCTGGCATGAGGATATTTTTTTCTGAAGATGTGATACATAACATTATGGTCTATTTACGCTTTGGTTTACATCTATTTATGCAGACTGACATATACTGTGATGAAGTGTGCAGGATGTTTTTTAGAATAAATTTTAATCTTAACTTTACATTACTGTTATAAAAAAGAGAGTAGGAGGTCAATATGGAAATAATAAATAGATCAAAACTGATTTTTATTTATGTATTTTAAACATTCATTTCATAAACATTATGAAACATACATTTCATAAACATTCAAGACATTTGTCAGGTTATGAGACTGACAAACTTGTGAATAATAAAGTATTAAAAATACATTAATAAATAAACAATGCACTGTGCTGATTGAAACCATAATATTAAAAA